>JARHVA010000171.1:3160000-3712500 GCA_037957365.1 Torreya grandis | reverse complement strand
TACAAAATCAACTTCAAAACCCATAGAGTTTCCACCTACATTTGAAACCCTACAACTCCGCAGACAATCCTAGTGCATTTTACAACTCCAAAGTCCGTCAAGGATCTTACTTGAAATTGCAAGCTTGAAAATTTTTAGAGTATTCATTGGACCTTCTAAGTACATTTTGCAACCAAAATCCTCATTAGACATTTTCCATGTAAAAGTAACTCCAAAGTCTGCTGGAACTTTTACCTATGTTTTGCAATCCCAAATCCCACCAACTCTGTCGTTGGTTTTCCCACCTCATATTCTATAAAACCTATATCTAGAAAATAAATGAAGTTTAAATCCATGGGACCTAGTGTCCCACTCAGCTTAGAATCCAACACCAATGAAATCATGGACACATACCTAGGTAACATAGAACTAGGTGATTTTTGAACAAGGGTAAGTGTTGAATTCAAAAATGATTGGATTCAAAGAATTTAGGATTGTGGACTACCCCAGTCAACAACCTTTACCTTATCATTATAGAGCCCTAAGATTTTTCTCACATTGGCAAAACACTATGATTCAAAAAAGAGAAAAGTGTTAAATAACAAGGGAGAAAGGATTTTGAACCTAGACTTCAACTTCATAGACTCAGTATTCTTAATTCCAAAATATGAGAGTTGTCTCGATATAACTCCTGACTCATCCAAGAATTTTTATCAGGATAATAACATTAGATGTCTAAGGGTCCTCAATAAACAATGGTTAAAATTCTTGAGACCTACATCTACAAGATTGCCCAAAACCTTGACAAGAATAGACTTTAAGGAAGAAGTGGGTGACATCATCATACTCTTGCATAGAGTGACAAAGAACCTCGATGCCAATAAATTTTAGGATTGGATGTACCAATACATATGGGTAATCCACCAAAATAAGTAGTACATCCGCTAGGCACATTTGATAAGTGACTCCATCCACAAACAATTGATGGAAGTCTAAAATACAGGGAATTTCTTTATGACTTCATATATAGTCTACATATTAGCAAAGGGAAGGGATTTTCTAGGATTGAACACAGTGCTTGACCAAGTTAACAAAGTTTTCAATTATTACCCTGACCTCACCCTTGAGGCAAGCATACAACATTTTAGAAGGGTAAATGATGCGTTCATATACTGCATCATAGTCATGTTTGACAAAGAGATAGAAAAGAAGAGATTCTATGATATTATTTTTGAGATCACAAACTGGGGATCATGTTTCATTTAATTCCCAACATACTCATACATCAGAGTATGAGGCTTTAGTGGTTGTCCTTACACCCTCCGAAGGTATGTAAGTGACAAATGGGTTTTAATGGAACTTGTGAGGTAACTTGTAGAGACTCATAAATTATTATCAAGTAAACACAAGGTATGAATCAATTTCCCCATTAGCATAGGTAGGTATACATGCCCTTCCCTATCCAAATCCAAGTGTGTATATATCAAGATGATTCAAATGACCTTAAGATCTCTCAATGTAAGGCCATTTTATGATGTGAATGGCAGTATTACCAATATATTGAGGATCACAACATATTCCCACATTCCCTATTATGAAGACTAATGGGAAGACCTGCAAGATGAGGAAGAAGTGAGACTGGAAGATTATTCCAGGATGACCATGGAGTAGATCAAAGCTTATAACATGGCACCAATCCCTAAGGACTTGGTAGATGATGAATCTCTAGTGGACAAAGTTTAATATGATATATAAATATTTTCTTGACCTCTTCCATCAATCTAATGGTCCATTCTTGAGTCCTCATTCATGGATAGGACCACCAATGTAATAAATAGGACTATCAATTGGTTAAGGAGCAAAGGGATCAAGGTGACCAAGGAAATTGTGAGCATCGATGATAAGTTAAGAGAAATTAAGGAGAAGGGTGTGCCACCAATAGCAAAAGGTTCCAATAGTGAAACCTAAATAGAGCAAGCAAATAGGCTAGTGATATACCACAAGAGAAAATAAAATCAAAAGGCTAAGAGAGGGAAATCTAGTAACTAAGGAGCAACAATGGATCGACCAAGAGTAATTTTAGCTAAATACATAATTACCACTAAAGCACAAATAGTTTTTCCTCTTATCTTTATCACTCCACCAACTACAATACCACCTCCTCCCATATCCACTCCACAATTACCTCAAATAATTACCCCCTCTATTTTCACCAACTCACCTGTGCTAGGGACTCCATTGATAATAGTTTAATCAACATAATTAGACACTTAGGATTTACTTTCACTCCCATCTTCCATAATTCCTTCCATCTCTTCCATAATTCCTTCCATCTCATCCCTAATATCCACCTCCACCCCGTTAATCACTAACACCACAAATTAATATATGGTTGTGGATTCAATCATCCTGACTACAATCTCACTAGTCATCCTAACCACTAGGATATCTACTACTCCATTTTCATCTCCCATCACTTTCTCCATTACATCAACCCTAAGTGTCCCCATAACTTTTATTGATTCATTCATGACTCTAGATTCAACACTCCCATAGGTTCCCCTTCTTCAACTCCTCATGCCTACCCCTCCACTTGTGTCACTTCCAATTCCCACACCCCCAATAGGTAAATACATATCCACTATACCCATTTCTTCCATTTTCACAATAACGCAAACCCCCACTAAGGAGGTAGAGATAGAGGAAATCATCGATACAACTGTGGCTACTCAACCCACAAATGGGGAAGATATTTCCAAAAAATTAGTCAAGGATTCAATGACCATATCAATGATAGATACAAAACTCATCACTGTAACCACCAGTGCAGTAATTTTAGTTACAGATTCACATTTGATAGCATAATGACAATAGGATGCCACTTCAATCTAGCTAGTGCAATCAGTGGGGAAGAAATGGAAATAGATAGTGTCCCCTAGCACACTATATTTTGGCCTTATAGAGGCATCAAATAATTCAAAGGTAACTCCCATACCTATATCTAGAATACTATATGATTCAGTAGGGGAGAAATATGTATAAATTACAGCCCCCCCACTAGACAAATAGAAAGAAGATCTAGTGGTGGGGGATTACCAAATATATAAAGTTCACCTTGGTCATCCTAAAAGATATGGATTGAAACATGATGTTCAATCACACATTAACTCTCTTTTCAAGAAAATGGATAGTGACAAGGTCATAAAGGATAAATTGAAGAATAAGGTTGAACAATTGACATCTACATTGAAGAAATTCATTGAACCCGTAGCCCAACCAACACAATATATTACTCAGATCTCTCACAAGGAAACACTTGAAGTAGTAATAGATATTGGAAATATGGGAAGGGATACAAAGGACTAGGTAGAGGAGCTCATCACAAAGGGAAATAGAGTAATTGAGTTAGCAATGGACTACTACAAAGCTCTGAAAGATGGTTGAGTGTCTTTAAAGACATCAATGAACAAATATCAAGAAGATATAGAATGGTTGAAATTATTCTACCCAAAATTTCAAGTTGTGGACATGATTGAAATTGATACCCTCATTACAGAAACTATATTGAAAAATGATGCAGAGCATAAGGAATTAGACAAAACAACTAATTTTAGAATAAGAATACTCAAAGAGTATTATTAAAGCTAAGGTTACACATGATAAGGTCACAAATATGATTTATGACATTGAATATTTTCTTAATAAGTTGTCATGTGAAGTAATAGATTTTCAATACCAAATTCGTGCAATACAGGAAGTTCAAGACAAGTTCAAAGGAGTGGTCAAGAGAGATTCAGCACAGGACACAACATTCAACTTGAGCTCCATCCACCATTTTATCAGGTATCATAATGCACTAGATCAAATGGGCAAAGACCCTCAAATATAAAGGATTTCACAAAGGGAACTCTCTAATACAATTGAAAAATGTGAAATAAGTAACCTATATTCACTAGGTCCTAATGAAGATCGTATCCTAGAGATCTTCAAGAGTTTTGATGCTTATATTGAGAAGATATAGGCAAAGAAATATAAAGAATATTCAGAGGTTATGGTTGTATATTAATTATTTAAATCAAATACATTATGTATATTATATTTGCTTATTGTAAAAAACATTATAAAGTTGTAGGTTACAAATTGCAATAATCATTTTGGTAGCTCTTTTTGAGAAAGAGCCACTTGTAATTCCCAAGTACCTTTTTGACAGATTGAAAAGTTATGAAAATCGAACTTGTAAATTGCACTTTTCTTTTTGACAAAGTCTAATTTGCTTACTTTCAAAAACTCGTGAAGTAAATTGCATTTCTAGTTTTGTCAAAATTGGAGGACTTAAAAAGTTGTAAAAGTCCCAATTAAAAAACACAAGTTAGGTTTTTCAAAAAATAACCTAAGATATCTAAAAGCTTTCTATTATTCTAAGTATGAGTTCATTTTTGGCACCTCATTTCATGAAGAAGATAACAACATTTCAGCTAAAGATCATGAGGAGATTGCATGAAGATTCAACAAGTTTTCTCCATGCCTCCAATAGGTTTTTGGAATGCCCAATAGTTGCATGTTCCTTTTTCTAGTCGTTTACTTTACCAAAGATGTCATTCTAGCTAAAGATCATGCCCCTTTGCATGAGGTTTTCATATTTTGCTTGTTCTTTAACTGGGCATAGAGTTTTTAATAACTACCTCTCATCCAAGAGAGTATTTTGTATAAATATGGGTATTATGGCATAGCCCATTTATCTTTTTGTTGTTAGAAAAAATATTTTGCATTTTGAACAATTGATCCACATGCTGTAACCTAGAGAATGATAATAGATTGAATATTTGCCTTCCCTGTTTGTGTTATCTTTATGTATGCAAGGCTATTTAGCAAATTTTTGAATGCTTTCATTCTTATTTTAGTCACAAAATTTCATCCGTGGTATTATTTTACCCTTTTGAGAGATTGTTTGATTAAAAATAAAGTATCTTGTTCCTTATATGGTGAATGCCCAATATTAACTCTGGTTTCATATTTACATGAGTTTTTACTATAATATATTTCAATATATTTATCATTATGTTGTGTTCATACAAATCAAGCATTAAAATCCACTATAAATATTTGGTGCAATCACCATTTCTAGTTTTGTAAATTCATTTCTAAAACTCTATTTCTCACAGTCAAACCCTAGTTTAGAAGAAAGATCACTAAGAAGCGGAATTTCCACATGAACTGGTAATTTATCAGTTGCACTAAACTTAGTGAAAGGAAGTCAGCCTTCTAAAGAGGTTCACCTCAATTTTCCAAGGTCCTACAGCTTGGAGGTGATCCTATTTTGCATAACATGTTACAACACAAAGACGAGTGTAAAATCTATGTGATAACACATATGACCATATTGAATGATCCTTTATCCTTATCATGTTAAAATATTTAGTGTTTATATTTTTTTTCTCAATTATAAAAAATATCTTCTTTGATGCCTCGATTGGTTTAACCTTATTGGCCACACATCTAAGAGTTTTGGCCTTTTTTATTCTAAGAGTCATGGATGCCCTCTTACTCCCACACTCTACATTTTAGTAACCAAATATTTTGGTCACCATCTCACCCATAAATCCAATAAATGGCTTATCATAGGAATTGTGCTTCCTAATAGGAAAAATAAAATTTCTAATAGCCACCTTTCAAATGAATATTTCCTTACACTTGTGAAAAATGAAGCATCTTTCAAAGAAGCATTGAATTTCCTTTAAGTGTTTCGTAAATCCTTTGGATGAAATCTGCAATCTATTGATATCTGATACTTTTAGTAGAGTATGCTGCCTATTTTAGATTAGCTAAAATAATTTTAATTGAAATGGAACAATAGAGGGGATAGTATTACATCTTTAGGATGCTCTATTTATAATGTAGCTAGAAAAAAAAATATCATTCACTTACATACATAACCATGTGTGTGTGTGTGTGTGTGTGTGTGTATTCTTTAATGGTTTCCCCTCTGAGCTATGGAAATATTTATTAGAGAGAATTAAAAATAGATTTTACTACTTGATTACCAAACCCTTATCTCTAGAAGGAAAGTATCAAATCTACACTAAAATTATTTACCCCTCGTGTTTACTACTCTTCATTATGGGAACCATATAAGGATTCATTTGATAAGCTCATTAAATTTCTTAGAGGTTTTCTTTAGGATAATGTAAAGAAAACAAGGGGTTTATATAGGGTTATACCAGATGTTTGTTGCCTCCCATAGGATAAATGAGGTATGGATATCATTGGCATATACAGATAGATCATTTTTTGTTTTCCAAAGTGGTTGTTCATAGCATTGATGGACTTAAAGCTTGGAATTCCCTACATTGGCATTTGCATTGCCATAGGGTCACCTTATTACAAGACTAATTTTTGGATTGAATACTTTTCTCATTACCTATATCTTTATTAAAATAGAATGGTATTTTATGGCTAAAATTATTGATAAATCCTTTGAAACGGTTAAATTATTTATAAAATGCAAGTATAGTGGAAGGATCATGCCCATGGGGTCCCTCATGCATAGGATACTCAAGAAGGGGAATAGATGCTAGAATGGTAGCTATGGGACAAGGAGCTAGCACCGCTGATGGAGAAGGAACAATGATTAGTGAATAAGATGCAGGTGGTGCAAGAGCCATAGGTGAAGCAGAAGCCATAGGTGGAGTGGGAGCCATAGGTGAAGGAGGAGCCTTCTTATGTGGATGACTTATGGGAAGGGGAATGGGTGCAAGAATGATCATGAGGTAATCATGAATATATTTCTATAAGATGTGATAATGATCAATGTGATGGGTACTGCATTGGTTCTAAATGCAATATACCTCTCCATGTTTGGGAATATACTCAGGTAACAACTTGGGAGGAGGTATAGCCTTGTCTTTAGGCTAAAGAAGTGTAGGGTAAAAGGTGTCAATATAATATCAAATATTTTAATAATGGGTATAGGAATGATTATCTATGTTGTAGAAACAAAAAATACATTTGTTAGTAGAATTTTTGGGGCTATTAATGGAAAGATTAGAAGTAGGAGCCAGTGAAGGCTAGTATAACTGGTAGTTTCTAGTCCAATGGCTAAAATTTTTATGAATGTCACAGTAAGGGTGATCAACCCATTAGTAAGGTGAGGGATCAAGTTACAGTAAAGGAATAAGGCCATCACTAAGGGGAGGCATGACTAGTGGATAGACTGGTCTAGGCTCAGTTGAAGGAGAAACAACATCAGATGTAGGATGAGGCTCAACTAAGGGTACAGTGGGAGTAGGATCTAGACTAGGCTTGGCTGAGGAAGGATGTGTAAAATGATTAAAGGAATTATCAAACATCTATGGGGAAGTAGGCTATAAGGATCCTAGTATCTATCAAAATGATAGGGACCGATCATAGCATGATCCATAAGCAGGCTTCTAAGAGGTTCTATAAAAATTGGTGGTGTGTCACGTGAATGCTCTATCTCTACCCTTGGTGGGATTGAAGATTTTTTAGCTTGAAATTTTAAGTTAAGATATTCAAATGCTACTTTAAAAATTATACCAATTGGGTTGACAGTTTGACCAAGTTTGTAAAACCTTGTGTGTTGAAGAAAAGATAACGAACATAGTCAACCTATTTGACTATGTTTATTAAACTATATGTTGATAGAAGAAAAGAATAAATAGAGTCAACATGTTCAACTATGTGTGATAATCTAGAGCTAAAAAAGAATACTATGTCAAATTTCTTGATTTAATAACCTATAATTGGTAAATACCTACACAAACAGAACATAATCATTTTAAAGAAACTGTGTGTTAAACCTACACAGAAAAAGTTATAACTATACCGAATAGTATGATAAAATAATATAATTATAAAAAAATATAAATGATGATAAAAATGATGGCATGAAAGATAACCTGTAAGGGTTAGTTTCACGTTGAGTTCACCAGAATGTATGCAAATAGAAATGCAACTGATCTATAAATCAATCTTAGCTCAGAAAAGATAAATCTTACTTACACTTTTGATTCTTGATACATTAGACATTTGGGGTCATGATGGATCCATTATACCTAACCAAGGGATCTCTTACCAAATATCACTAGGGAGGGTTACAAATCCTCCAGTCAAGCAAAACTATGCAATAACCTTAACTAGGTCCTATGTTTTCATATTCATAAAAGTAAATGACAAGTAAAGTCTAGTCTAGTGATCATCAAATATTGTGGCACAAAGTCAAGGTAATAAACATAAAAATTAAATATACATAGAAGATATATACTCACGTCAATGTATATAAAATCCTAATGCATAGGAGACAAGTACAAATGCTAATATATCTATTCTTACAAAGGAGTAACAAAGTTATGAATAGTAATCTTTGAAGACGAACATGTCAAGCCTCAATCTCTCCCTTGGCCAAGGTGTTTTGAAAGAGGTTGTTGTGGTATGTAAGGATGACAAGGATAAATTAGCTCTAGGCTACACAACCTATATATGCATCCAAAAGATTTATCCATAAGACAAGATTTGTATCTCCAAAGAAAATATGAAACCCTAAGCTCTGTTCCTCAAGTAGAATGGTGGATAAGTGTATGCACAATATAATACTCTTCTTATTCTTTTCTTTTCTTAATAAATGATGAAATGAATGTGTATGTATAGTTGAATCTAACCCTAATACTTTCTAAAGGTTTTACCAATAGGGTCAGCCCAATCGACTCTGTATCATTATTAACAAAAATAAATTAGGTCTTGGTCTAGTTTGACTAGGAGCCAACCTAGACACTAAATGTGTTTAGTCAATTAGAGTACAGAGTCGATGGGGCCAACATTGTATTGTAAACCATCAAAAAGGAATTTAGGCTAGGGAAGGGCTAATGAAGGTGGAAAATGACTAGAGGAGGATGAAAAAGAGGAGGAAAAGATTAGGGGAATGTTTTTAAGAGATGGTTATGTAGATAAGAAGTGGTAGTAAAGGGACAAAAATCCTGCGAACCACCAATGATCTGCTCACCCCTTTCCCGTTGCACCCCTTAAAGCGTGCACTCAGAGAGATTGAAACTCGACGGGTTCCTGCAAGAGAGAAAGCATTAGTAATTGATAAAGTTTGAAAATATTATGTGTATACAATAACAAACTAAGAATTTCACTCTTACTAACATATTATTAGCCTGTGTCATAATTCTTAAGTAGTAACAAGCTTTGTTCTCATGTTATAGGATGTGAAAGTCTTTAATCTATAATTCCTAATCAGTATTTAAATCACTCACTTTCCACATAAAATACATTCAAACCAATTAATTTATATCCATAAACAATATATACAGTTTTGTATTAATTTATGTATATACAACCACACTCATGATAGTGGGAAAATATTTTTCTAACATACGTCATGGTTTGACATAATAACGTCATGATTTATGATAGGTTTTACATCAGGATTTGCATTATAAATTTGAATTGAATTTTGGGAGGGAATTTTTAGCAAAAAAATGTGAGAAATGTTTGTATCACATTTTATCTTAGGACTTTTTTTTATATCAATATGATCAACACCTTGGTCAAATTATCTTTTTTGATTTCTAATACAAAATTTACATCATTAAAATTGGATGATGTAAACTTAAGTCAGACAAAAATATAATTGCACATTATTGACACAAACATTTATGCAATGTACATCACCAAAGGAAAAATTGCCAAATTAGAGAAATTTTATTTTTCCAACTTTAATGTGGTTGTTCTTAACGTAATTTGCATCAATAAAATCCATTGATACAAATTTTACATCAATGATCATGTAAAAATATAACTTTGACACAAAAAGAGTCATAAATTTAAAAAATACTAATAAAAAGTACTCATTTTTGTACTTATAATAAAGAAATAGTTATGTCTTGAATGTGTTTATGGAGATTCAACCATAGGAAAATAAGATGGCTCTAAAAGTGGCCCATCTCAAAGCAATTTTATACCATTAGGGTAATATTCCCTACATAATTGCCCATGTGCCCCCTCCTCTTCTTTTAGGAATTGCACATCAAGAGGAAGAGACAAAAGGATTCATTCACAGTGTCACTTTCATTGTTGATCAGGTGGTTAGCATCACATAGGCACTCGCCTTCTTTGATGCAAGGTAGTAATTGGGATCTTCTTCGCATCTATAAGAATCCACACCTCATCTTAGAGAAATTTCCCCTAAAACATCTATAAATGAAACACAATATATAACTGAAGAAAATGTAGAAGCAATGAATAATATAAACACTTTTTGAGATTCTTTACTTGAAAAAGATGATTGGTCAGAGGTTAGTTAAGCAAAGCAAATGACCAAGATTCATTTGCTAGTAGTCTCTTGCTATAACTACTTAAATACTTATTTTATATTGTTTGGATGTTTTAGCGTTTGATCATATAGACTAATGTTTGTTTCCTAAATCTTTTTATATTTTAATCTAATTTATTAGTATTAAAATATGTTTTCATATTACTTACATTTTTTAAATAATTTATAATATTCTAAAAAATAATATAACTCTATTTCATTAAATATATAGTTAATATTATTTACAAATTTTCATTATAATTATAATGTAAAAAAATTAAATTTAGTTAAAAGATAATTTATTTATCTTATATTTATTTTAAACCAAAAAATAAAAAATATTCAATTCTTTTGAAAATGCTTCATTTAAAATTTAATTAATAAATATATATAAAAAAAACTTTCATTAAAAACTTTCCACACCACACTATTTTTTCCATATATTAAAAGCTTTTAAATCTCAACAAAGCGACTTTTATAATGAACTATGTAAACCACACACTATACAAAAGCGGTCCACTTATTTTGATTAATTTGTGGGTAGCTAATTAGACTTTTCTACAATATTTTTTTCTAAGCTTTTATAGCCCCATGAATAGTCATCAGACACCCAAAAGTTTATCGAAGATTTATTTTTGAAATAAAGCCAATTCGAGTTTTGTAGTATCACATTTTATAGATACATGATGTATTTCAAAAAGTTAGCATATTAGAAAGTTTTTAGATAAAATTGTGTTTGAGTTGTTTATTGATATTTCAGTTCACATTCTATGAACTATCATCGGTGTATTAGAATGAAAAATGTAAAATAGCAAACTGAATTCGATAAAAAATTTAAACATAATTTTATCTAAAAACTCTCCGCTCTAATCTATGGATTGTAGAAATACCATTGATTTAAGTTATTAGACATCATAAAGTTACATAGAGACACTTTATTGAAGACTTACTTTTGATCCATTAAGTCTATATTGTATTAACAACAATCTAAGTCTTATGCCATTACATCTTATACAAAAAGGTTATTGTGAAGAATATAGTTGTATTTGCTTATTTAGGGGAGGAGGTGAGGTCCTTTCACTCATTGAGTTGGGATTCACTCACACACACAACCGTATATATTTTGGTTAATGTAAGATTATTTGTTGACTCGGATACTACTATATCATACAATTTAAGTAATAGTTTTAAGTTGGTGGACAAGTAGACATTTTCTTTGCCAATGTTGGTGGACAAGTAGACATTTTCTTTGCCAATGTTGGTGGACACACATCGCATCCAAGACTTTGTCGAGTCTTCTAGTTATGTCGATTATTATCGTTGCTCTACCACCATCTCTTCTGGGCCTCATCTTTATTTCCTAGTTATCTCCTTTCTTCACCCTCCTTGTCTCTACCCACCTTTTTGTAGTGTAGAACTAGTTATCTACCTCTTGTTCGGCATTTCACTAACTTCTTTCGCCTACCAATCTCTCTATAGGCTCAACCCACTTTGATACAAATATGGTACAGTCGTTGTCAGATCCTAATGAAAGGATGCCTTTCACTACACAACGGTGAAATGCTCTCACTCCTTCTCCCCCTTTGTTTACAAATACTCTTTGTATTAATTAAATATCATAATTATACAAATTCATCCCAAGTAGAAGCTACAAACTTCGACTGTATTTTGGGCTTACATATAAATTCAGTGTTCAAGTCTTCATTTGGACTACCTTTCTCCTCTATGCTACTTAAAAAGTCCTTCCCCTTGTTAGAAGTTGTAAGCCACATTATCATTTCAGTTATCCTTAACCTCTCTTCTTTTTCTTTTCTATCCTCTCCTTGAATGAACCCAAGGGTTTCCCTTTATATGCTCATATAAGTGTTTACATGGCAAAAGACCCATGCAAACTAACGTTCGAGGTTCACGGCTCGAGATATTTCATCATGCAACTACGATCTACTTCAATTAATGATGTATAGTTCTCGAGTTGACAAAATTATAAGCTTCTCCAAGATGGCATCATCTAAATCCCAACTAGTTGTCAAGATAGGTCATGCATTAATTGTTATCTCCTACACATCATGTTGACTCATACCTTATGCTACTGAACTAAACTCTAAGTTGGCTCCTTGTAAGTTTATGTGGCATTAGTGAAGCCTAGTGGATCAAGAAGTTGTACATTAAGTTGGGCTTGCATGTTTCCCTAATGTATGCAATTTTCTCCACACTTACTCTGAAGCCTTTGCATTCTTTGCTCCCTTAGCCTACGTGTGTTGATTAGGTCCTTCCATTTTTGCATGTTGTGCCCCTTGACAAAATAAAAGAATAGGACCTAACCATCCTAGGTGATGCAATGTTGCTTTTGCACTTGGGATGCTCCTGCATCACATTGATATGGTCAACGCCTCGATAAAATAATATTTTCACTTTTTAATGTAAAATTTTCATCAAGAAAATCAGAGGATACAAATTTTTGTTAGAGGAAAACATAATTGCAATTTTTTATGCAAATATTGATGCAACATGTATCACTGAAGTAAAATTGCTGAACTAGGGCAATTTTGTCTTGCCAAATTTAGTGTATTTCTCCCTAACAGAATTTACGTAAGGGAAACCCGTTGCTAAAAAATGCATTAATAGTCGTGAAAATAATTTTTTGACACAAAAAGTGTCAAAATTTTATGAAAATATTATAGTGAATTGATGCTCATTTTTCTACTTAAAATAAAGTAATGGTTATTTCAAAAGTGTGTATTGAGATTTAAGTGTGGGGAAGTGTGGGGAAATAAGGTGGCTCTGAAGGTGGCCCATCTCTAGAAACTTCTACACCATTGGGGTAACATGCCCTATATGGTTTCCAATGTGTGCCCTCCTTTCCTTCTAGGGAAGGTACATCGAAGCAAAGACCCAAAAGGATTTGTTCCTATTGTCACTCTCATCGCTAACTTATGTGGTTGCTGCCACATAGGCACTTGCCTCCTCTGGTGTACCCTGGGCATTGGGATAGTTGCACACCTCATCTTAGAAAAGTTTCCTCCTAAACTGTTACAAATGAAGAACAAGGTGTAACTGAAAAAGATGTAGAGGTAGTGAACATTGCAAACAATTATTGAAATCTCTTACTTGACAGAGATGACATGTTAGATGTTATCTAAGATAAACTAAATGACCAAAATTCCCTTGTTATTGATCTCTTCGCTATAAATACTTAAAAGACATTATAATGTACTTTCATACTACCTATATTTTAATGAATAATTTATAATAGTTTTTAAATATAATTTAATTCTATTTTATCTATAAATAAATTATTATATATAATTTATAAGTTTTCATTTTTAAAATTAGACGGAAAATATTTTATATAATTGTGCTTATTTTAAACCAAATGGTAAAAATCTTCACTTATTTTTAAAATACTTTATTTAAAATTTGATTAATAGATATATAAACATGATCTAATTTGAAAAAAAACAAAAACAAAACATCATTGGTTGCGAATTCTCTTTGATAACTTTCAAAATCTTAGATGAAGCCAAATTTTCATCAAACGCTATACCTACTAAGATCAAGGAAAATCTCAGATCAAGGACTAAGTGATTCTCATTTATATTTGACACGCAATGGGAAGAGGAATATTACTTATTCGATGGGAGAAGGATGGATATTCATTGTATATATGAAACCTACCAACTTGACACGCAAATTATCGGAGGAATATTCATTGTGTACATTTCTTTCCTATTGTGACACATTTCTACCATGTGGAAAATCTTGTACCTTTCAAAATTTCAACAAAGCCACACATTTATAATGAAAATTTCAAATGTATCCAAATTTTCTTAAAATATTTTATAACCACATGACAGACTTCGAAAAGTTATTAGCTACGTGGTGTAAGACGTTTTATTGAAGACTGACTTTTCAATTCAAACCATGCCCCAGCCGAGACATACCATCAATATCAATTTAAGTCTTTTTACATTTTATATGGAAAGGTCATAGCGAAGAATATAGTTGTATTTGATTATTAAAAAAAAAATGTTATATTCTTTTTATTATTAAGTTGGGATTTATTTATAGAATTATGATTTTAAACATTCATAATATATAATTGGAATTTTTTAAGAGATTTTTTGGACCAATTAACTTGCACAACATTTTATGCATATATTGTTGAAGATTAAGTCAAGATAAAAAAATAAGCAAATAAAATAATTATGCTTGTCAAATCAGCAAAGCAAAGCTAAAACCTAAATCAACATCAGTATGCACAAGAGTCCATAAATATACAAAATACATGAACTTTTATGCACTCTTTGTGCATTTCTACACATTGTGGTAACTTACACACACATTATATACAATGAGTCTCATTTAGGGGACTTCTATGCATTTTAAGAGCTTATACGCATTATGTGAATTTCTACACAAAACCGATAACTTCAAAAGGCCATAACTTTTGTGTATGAACTCAAAATGAGATGTCATTTTTTTAAGAAGTGTGTCATTTTTAAAAAAAGTGCATAATGTTTGGAGGAGAATGCAAATATGCAATGATAATATGTTTTGGAGGTGTTCTTGAATCCCTTTTTCTTTTGCTCTAAAACCTATCACTTTTAGGCCTTCAACAAACAAAACCACTTCTTGTATTCTACCGATTATTGAGAAACTCAACCAACTCATCTAGAAACATGTTGTTGCCAAAGAGAGCCCTTCTCTGATATACTTTATACCCTCTAAGTGTCATAGTTTTCATGATTTTTAAGGATCATTTCTACCATGCCCAAATGGTAATTACATAAACTATTTCTATCATAACTCTCTCTAAGGACTACTTATTTTAACTATTTATTTCATATGGATCAAATCCCTTCCAAGGATGAGTAAGTTTCCTTATATAAGCATATTCTAATAATTATGACTAAAGTTAAACCATTTTGGTTCCCAATGTGATGTTTCACCTTCATCTAGTGAATCTTTAACTTTCAATCATTACCTAAAATGATAGTATGTGTGCACTTTCATGCACTTGTGCACATTGTTAGCAAGAAGGTACCGAGTATAGTTCACACACATTTTTGTATGATAAACACGTGATAAGTGTACACCATAGTATATTTTGTATAAAATATGGTTTCGTGTAGGTTGATGGAACACATGGAAATTTAATGTGTACATTGAACATTTCGGCATAAAAAAATGAAAGGTAAAGAAGACGAAGACACATAGTCTTTATGCAATGTATATATACCCTACTTTTGTAAAGGAAATATTAGAAAGATATAGATAAATTTTTATGGAACTTAATAGAACCTATAGTTTGCAATTGAATTTCTCTTAAAATTTTATAGAACCATCTTGAATTGAGTAAAATATTCATTGATAATAAATGTTATCTTTCATACTGCTTAAGTTTGAATCCATTAAATGTGAAGAATGATCACAAGTGCATACACATTAATGACGAGTAAGAATAAAGTGTTGCATATGAAAATGCACTATGTTTAGTCATAATTTTATTTTTATTTTCCTATAACTATTCAAAGTCTTGTCATAACATTCACAAACTAAAACACATAACATGTCTTGATGATTGATTCCAAGGATCATCGAAAACAATGGTTCCATTTGTTAGACTTGAATATGTTGAAACGGTTACCTAGTCAAAGGGACCTTAAAAATTGGCTAGACATTTGTCGAGGAAGAAGCTATAATAATAAGAGTATCTATAGAGGTGATTATTTATGAACACATCCATGTATATATTTATGAAATGTTTTTTTTGCAAGTTTCCTAAGTTACTAGCAACTTGACTATTTAGATTCAAATACTATTATTTTAGACCATGTGAGACAAAACATTTTATGTGGAGTGAAGAAAATATAGAAAGGTTGTGCAACTTAGACAATAAATAGACCCATGTGATTGGCCATTGGGTGAAGACTACAATTGATGGGTATGCTACTAAATTTCATAGTTAGGGGTATATTGAATTTAATGTTAGAAGAGCACTAGAAGAGATGGAAGGGAATGTAGGAACTACATATAACGTAGAGATTGATCAGGAATTAGAAACTGACTTCGAAAGAGAGGAAGGAAAAGAATGGAGAAACCACGAAGAGGTTGTAAAAGGGAAGTTAGAAAAAATTAGCAATAGATTTAAAGAGAAACTATAGAGGTAACAATTATATATGGAAGAAGGGTTGTATTTCCAATAAGTAATGATGAAATGCAGATTCATGTTAGGTTCAAGAATGGGCATGAAGATACTATAACCTTGGTTCATTCACTCTAGGGGATGCATCACCTGTGACTATTTTTATATCTAATAATTTTAGTCCAGAAGAAGTCAAAAAAGTAGTTGCAACTAAGAAGAGGTTTGTAGAAGCTATACAAAAACCCATGTGTTAGGTTGTGGAGCTAAAAGCTTCATCTAATGCAAACATGGAGGAGGTTGTTGAGTTCCAGGGAGACCGGCGTCGACAGAGTATAGTGCAGAAGGAAACCGGCATCGGCAGGAGTTGGCTGACGTCGGCCACCTCCAGGCAGACAAGGACCGATGTCGGTCGCCTGTGGCAGTTCTAGAACTGTTCGTTGCATGAACAGTTAGTTTGTTGAACTGAGTGTTTGCATGTAAAGGCTATTTTTGGTCTTAGCTGCGTGTCTAATTATTGTAAATTAGAAGTCTAAGTTATTGTTTAGTATGGGAGCTATTTATAGACCCATTGGCATGTATTGTAGTTAGTGCAAAGAAAGGAAGGCAAGGAAGTTCCTTCCACAAGTGTAAGATCATTGATTTGTAGGTTGTTGCAAGTCATGGGAGATCTACTTGAAGTACTTTGAGTACTTGTGTACTGGCAAGGTTATTACTGACCAGTTGGAGGTGAACACCAATTTTGTGTGTGAGTTGTGTGTTGGGACCGTTTTGGTAGGAGAGTGAACTCTTGATTGAGAATAGCTGTACACTTGAGGTGTGGGAATCCTCTGAGAGGTGTGGAGAAGAAGTGGCATCTTCTTTATTGTATTTTCTTTCTGTATGAGTATTAATACAAGATAGTGTATTGTCTCTCATATTCTGTGCTATTTGTGTGAATTCTAGTTACTTGTTCATTTTGGTATAATTCCGTGTTTAGTTGTTAATACAAGGTAATCATATATACTCTTATTGGTGGAGTTGGATCCTAATAGTTGGTATCAGAGCTTTTGGTTGGGTTTACTAACAGGTTGTGTGAGATCTGGTTAGTGTGCTGATTACAAGTAACTCACAGGGGTTTCTGTTTGAGTGGGAGTATAGCAATGGCAGATGAAAGTAAGCTACGAATGGAGAAGTTTAATGGCAAGAACTACCAATTATGGAGGATGTAGATAGAAGATTATCTGTATCAGAAAGATTTGTACTTACCGTTGGGTGGGGTTGCTAGCAAGTCCACAGATATGAAGGATGAAGAATGGAACGTTCTTGATCGAAAGGCTCTGGGATCTATAAGATTGAGTCTTGCATCGTCTGTGATTTCCAACTTATCACAGTGTAAGACAACGGTAGAGTTGATGGAATCTTTGGCAAATTTATATGAAAAACCCTCCGCTTCGAATAAGGTATTTCTTATGAAGCAATTATTTAATTTACAAATGTTGGATGGTGGATCTGTACATAGTCATCTTAGTGATTTCTATGGTTTGGTAAACCAGTTAAGTTCAGTCAATATTGTTTTTGACGATGAAATTAAAACTCTCTTAATCTTGTGCTCATTACCTGAAAGTTGGGAGAGTTTGGTAATGGCAGTTAGCAATACTGTGTCTGCTTCTAAAACCTTAAAAGTGGATGATGTTGTGAGTGTAATCTTGAATGAAGAGATTCACAAGAAAAGCACAGGTGAATCATCAGGAATCACTTTGAGTGTTGAAAGCAGGGGAAGGCAAAGAGAGAAGATCGAGCATGGGAGATCAAAGTCGAAGATAGGCAGGAGATCCAAATCCAGGTATGGCTGAATAACCTGCTGGAAGTGTGGAAAGCAAGGGCACTTAAAGAGATATTGCAAGTCAGTTGTAGATCAGCATGAAGGACATGAAGAAGAAGCAGATGTTGCAGATTATGTTGCACAGGATGCTCTGGTATGTTCCTTGGATAAAGTAGAATCTTGGATTTTAGATTCTAGTGCCTCTTTTCATGCATCCCCAAATAGGGAATTTTTTCATGAGTATGTCCAGGGAGACTTTGGAAAAATTTATTTAGGGGATGGTAAGCCTTGTCAAATGGTTGGCAAAGGGAAATTGGAGCTGAAATTGCAGACGGGCAACACATTGGTGTTGAAGGAGGTCATGCATGTCCCAGTACTAAAGCAGAGTTTGATTTCTATTGGAAGTTTGGGTGATGAGGGTTGCACAGTAACTCTCACAATGGATTCTTGAAAGGTTTCCAAGGGTGCACTTGTTGTAGCTAGAGGTAAGAAAGTAGGTACGCTTTATCTATCTACTTGTATTACTGATTCTCCTTCTGGTTTATCTACTTCAGTTGTAGATTTAGAGCTGTGGCTTAATAGGCTTGGTCACATGGATAAGAAGGGGATGCATGTTCTTGAGTCAAAAGGTATGCTTTCAGTTTTGAGAAGCATGGATCGTGATTTTTGTATGCAGAAGAAGAAAGTTACGTTTCTTGAGAAATTTGATGTTCGTGACAAGAACAAGAAAGCTTTGGTTTTCAAGGAGAAGATGACAGATAGGCATCAGTCACAAGGGCTGAGGAATTTTGAGTAGAGCAAGGTTGATTTGGACATTGTTTTGATCCAAAAGGAGCTCGCGGGTAAAAGTCATCTCTCACAAGCAAAACACAGAAACTGACGTTGGGTAGAAAACTAACGTCGGCATCTAAACAGGGACCAACATTGGTTATGTGTAGACTCTTGTCGGTGACTCAGGGTAGGTAAAAACCAACGTCAGCTAGGGAAACTGACTTCGGTAGGGTGGCAGTCGCATGGAATCGACTTCAGTCGAGTGCAGACTGAGATGTGACTGACATCGGTCATGAGATAGATTTTAGGCAGACAACAAGCTGTCAAGGAGTCTCAAGCACCCATATGGAGGACTAAAAGGGTAAGTAAGCCTCAAATTCATCATTTCCCTTCTTTACACTACTTGTTGCTCACTGATGGTCAAGAACCAAGAAGTTGTTAAAGAAGCAGAGCAGGTAGATCCAGGAAATAGTGGGAGCTTGGCATGTATGAGGAATGTGATTCCTTAGAGAAGAACCAAACAGGAGTTTTTTGGTGGAGTTGCCAGCCAGAAGAAAGCACTGAGAGACAAATGGATTTTAAGGATGAAGAAGAGTAGAAATGGACATGTGAGACAGTAGGCCAGAGTATATGGTCTTGAGTAAGCTGCAAGACAATGGAGGTTTGACCATTGTGTTTCTCTTTACCAGGCTGGATAATATTAGCTACATTATCCTATTACTGTATTGTGTGCTTGTTGCAGAGTTACATATACAAGGGTGTTACTGAACTAAAGGTAAAGCTAGTTCAGAAGTGTGTCATGAGGAATCTGGGAGCAGCAAGATTCTTTGGCATGAGTGTGTTTTAGGGACATGGAAGGTCACAGGTTGACTTTGTTTCAGGATGATTGTGTGAAACCGGTTAGCATGCCGATGGTTGGACAGTTTTATGAACAGTGTCTTGATTCACATAATGAGGTTGAGTACATGTGTACTAAACTTGGGTTTTTCCCAAGCAGTGGGAGCTATCAAAAAGTTTGGAGCCAATCTGGGAAAGAAGCATTAGAGGGCAGTTCAGTGGATTCTCAGGTATTTGAGAGGGACCAGCAGCAGGTGCGCATGCTATGCAGGGTCAAGTTTCTTTTCTACATGGTTTGTAGATGCGGATGTGGCAGGTGATTTGGATGACAGGAGGTTCACCACAGGATTTGTGGTGGTTGGTCTTCAAGAGTGATTTTGAAGATGGATACATAGCCAGGATACAAACTAGATGATGTACAGGTACAGGTATAATTACAGCTGTTTATCTCCAAGTGGGAGATTGTTAGGTTGTGGAGCTAAAAGCTTCAACCAATGCAAACATGGAGGAGGTTACTGAGTTCTAGGGAGACCGGCATCGACAGAGTATAGTGCAGAAGGCAACCAGCATCGGTAGGAGTCAGCTGACGTTGGCCACCTCCAGGTAGACAGGGACCGATGTTGATCACCTGTGGCGGTTCCAGAACTATTCGTTACACGAATAGTTAGTTCTTTGAACTGAGTGTTTGCATGTAAAGGCTATTTTTGGTCTTAGCTGTGTGTCTAATTATTTTAAATTAGAAGTCTAAGTTATTGTTTAGTATGGGAGCTATTTATAGACCCATTGGCATGTATTGTAGTTAGTGCAAAGAAAGGAAGGCAAGGAAATTCCTTCCACAAGTGTAAGATCATTGATTTGCAGGTTATTGCAAGCTCATGGGACATCTACTTGAAGTACCTTGAGTACTTGTGTACTGGCAGGGTTATTACTGACCAGTTGGAGGTGAAAACTGATTCTTTGTGTGAGTTGTGTGTTGGGACCGTTTTGGTAGGAGAGTGAACTCTTGATTGAGAATAGCTGTACACTTGAGGTGTGGGAATCCTCTGAGAGGTGTGGAGAAGAAGTGGCATCTTCTTTATTGTATTTTCTTTTTGTATGAGTATTAATACACGATAGTGTATTGTCTCTCATATTATGTGCTATTTGTGTGAATTTTAGTTACTTGTTCATTCTGGTATAATTTCGTGTTTAGTTGCTAATACAAGGTAATCATATATACTCTTATTGGTGGAGTTGGATCCTAACACCATGCAATTTGGTAGAGCAACCATAGCTAAGTGTAATGTTGTTATGTGGAATATGGGTGAGTGTGAAGTTAACAAAACTATTTATTCCAAGATTCTTGGTACTCCAAGCAAATTTATAGTAAATTTTTAGAGACTAGTGAAATAATCAACAATCAAACCTGTCATATTTAGCACAATTATAGGAAACATGCAATTTCCTATAGGAGCTTTTGTTACCTTAACAATAGGTGAAGTGTCAATTAACTTAGAGCATTACTTACTGACATGTGAAATGAAGTGGCAGGTTAAGGGTGTGACAGATGACATAAATAAGAAGTGTGAAAGTATAGGAACTTTGACTAGTCTAACTGTAGAGTTCATATCTAAAACTAATCATGCAACTATGAATATTCAACAGGTTAAGGAGAAATTGATAGGACGATTAACAATGTAAAAGTGTGTTAGTAAAAAAAATTAAGATTTGAAATAATTTAGATAAAAAGGGGGAGAATCCATATGGGATTATGATCATTGATTTTGTGATGTGATTAATAGGGTGGACATTCAATTTCAAGATCTTCATAAATCTACTTAGTTTGTGGAAGGCGTGTGAAGTAAGATCTGGTTTTCCATAAACCAAGCTTAGTTTACCACAAAAGCTAAGTTAAGATGCATTATGACCAGATTCGAACAAATATAGGATTTTGGAGAATACCCTCCTAGAATTACAAAAATAGATTCTAAGATAGATGTCATATTTCACATGATGGATGAACTTCAGGAAGGGAAGAAACCAAAATTGGTAGTATGGTGAATTGAATGTGGATGGGAGGAGCACCACTAGAATGAATGTCCAAAGATCAAAATAGGTTCTATAAAGTAAGTCATAGTGTAGGACATGCAACTATGAAGTGCAATTTATTCTAATAGTATGTGCAACAGTTACATAACGTATTCTATTTTTTTTAAATCCCATAACCATGATTAAAATAATTATAAATCTCTAAAATATTTAAAATAGAACATAGATTGAAATGTCTTTGTAGTCATTATACAATAATATCCAATACCATACCAATCATTCCAATGTAGGATGCCAAGGTGACAACACAAGGTAAATGGGGTCCCTCAACAACACAACCTATTCTCGGGTGGACTTCTCAGTCCCCTCAATACTAAACAGGGTGGATGCCTCAGTCTCCTCAAATGTGGACTCTTTTGTCTCTTTAGTATTAACTAGGGTGGACACCTCCTTCTCTATAGTACCAATAGGGATGGACTCCTATTTCACCACAACATCAATTGGATTGGGTACCTCCTTTGCATCAAAAGAAATATGAAGGATATTATAGTCAACAACAAGGATGGGGATCACCTCAAAGACAAGGATTTTATCAGGGTGGTAATCAAAACTAAAGGCAAGGGAAAAAAATGCCTAGGTAACTTGTTGCTTGAGTGGAGAAATAAATCATGTCGTACAAATTTTTCCTTGTAATCCAAATAGGATTTTTTTACATATATTATAGGATCATATGATAACATAATACTAAGTATTGTACTATTAATAAGAAGTAGAGGAAAGAGAAGATAGTAATAAATGTGAACATGGTACATTCTCATCCTAAGAACCATGATTTTTTCAAGAAAATGCTAGAAATCAACACAAGGAACAGGATCTTCCACCTTTAGGGATGCCTAAAGAAAACCAACTTAGAAAAGGGCAAAAAGACAAATATATAAACCCTATGAGAGAAGGCTATGATGAATGAAACAATATAGCTATTACACTCAATCTAGAATCAGAATGCAACTAAAGGAGATCCTATGATAGTAAATGCCCTAATGTATGGATAGATCATTTAGGTATTGTAACAAGATGGAGTAGTCACAACCCTAATAGACTTTATAAATTTGGTAAGTACCTTTTGAAATGAGGATATCTCTCAAAATATTATAAATCTATTACATAATTTATTGGATTGCACACAAATAGGACAACAAAGAACATAACAAGTGGTTTTGTATGTTTAGACCAAGAATCTATGGGATGTAGATGCTAGAATGGATATTGAACTCATAGGATATGAAGTTCTTGATGTTGTTTTTTAATTTTTGTAGCACTGTTTTAGACACTAAAATTAATATTTGATTTTAAAATAATGCACTAGTGTCCATCCCCTATGCACACTTAACCTATGCTCAATTCCATGGTTATTATAAGCCAATTTTCTTTTACTTCTATGAAAATAACCCTTTGCCTTAAGGAAAATATGATAGTAATTATTTATATTCCTCAATCCAACCAACCTATGTGCATACTTTGACTAATACATGCTTCTAATATGGTTTATTTTCTCTTCAAATGAAACCATGCTTTCTACACAGTCCTATTGTTACACATTGTCTAAATTTGTTGGTTTCATCCTCTTGCCAAACAATGGCTAGTTTTTCAAATTAAAATTCACCCCAATAGGTAATCCGTACATTTAAATATCCCAATTATAATAAAATCCAAAATGATGACCTATATAAACACATTTTATATTCATTTGTTCACTAGGATGATTTTATATGACAAACACAAATTATTCTAACTGCACATTGAGATGAAATTATCTATGATTCCCAATTCTAAGTTTTAAATGCCCCAAAAGCTTCGAGATAGGTCTATTTAAACCAGAAAGGTCACAATTCATTGTTCAAGTACATAATTACACTAGGATTACACCAAAATTTAGTATTTCACACACACCATGGTATCATGAGAGAAATACATGGAATTTGATCCCTCTTTAGAGTATTGGTATGTAGGCAATTCTCAACACACAGGGTGTTAGGGTTAAGCACAACCCCATACCCTTGCATGTTGTCTAAAATTTACATTATTTTTTCCCTCTTATCATTGAGCTAGGGTTTTGGTGAATAATAAGGCATACAAAAAATCTTATTATGAATCAAATACATCTACATACGCACATAGGATATACAAGTGAAGGCACACCCATTAGACCTTTCACATAAGTAAAAAACACTAATGGACACTGGTGCACCTTAAAACACTAGCGAATGTTGACCTGGCCCAAATATTATGACCTTATCCCAGAATAAATCAGAGCCATGTTACTAATTCATAGTGATCCCACATTGTCTCATAGTTGATTACATAGTCTTTATTGTAGTCCTCATATTTGAGTTCCATATAAGTTATTTATCTTTAGTACTTTTCCCTTTTGGCACATTTCTAAAAATAGTAAGATACAAATCAATCATGTGTGATAATTGTATATATATTGCATTTTAGTTTACTCAATTGTTTGTCTTAATTTGATTAATTCATTTAATCCCAAAATTTTGATAAAACATATAGGTGAGCCCATTTATTGTCAAATATTGTAAAACCCTAAACATTCATGTTTTTAGGGTTTCCTTCTATCCTATTTATAATTTTTCTTAGGGTTTCAAGTTTTAATTTTATTTTAAACTATGTAAAGGGATCTTAATGACTAGATCTATTTACCATTTATTAGTTCAAAGTTTATAAGTATTCCTTACATGTTGATTTATTATACTATGTATAATATTTAATCTATATATAAATCTATGTATTCACAATTTGATGAAAAAGTAAAAATACAATATGGACCAAGAGTGTATTAATGACTAGTTCCATGATGCCTATTGTTTCATGGTTTAGTTTGAGTTTCCACCTATCACTCCTAGATGTCAAAGATCACAATTGGTTCCATTCATTCATTCTTACCTCTAAATTCCCTCAACTACCAACCCACCTCTACTATTCACCCTCAGTTTATAGTAGATCATGTGGTCCATGTTGTTATCACTACAAGAGGAAAAGAGCCCCATCATGTATGGTAGGATTAAAGCACCTAAGGATATAATCTTATCAATAAAATTAATAATATAATAGTTAAGATATCCATTTTGGAATTACTCTAACATTAAAATGTGTATAAGGATGCCTTGTATGTAGAATTATGTGACACTATTATTCCATGTAATGTTGAACCAAATAATGTCGCATCTATCATTAATACATTACAATGTAAAGAAGAGGATAGATATTTTGAAAATGAATATTTTTATAAAAAAACATATTATTAATCAATATTTGCCTTTACACATTCAACTTATAATTGATGACATGGGTGTTAAGCAGGCCTTAATCAACAATGTTTTGGGATTGACTATTTTAAATATTTATTTTCTTCAACTACTCAATATAAATGTTGAAATTTTAGATTATTTGGATATGGATATTAGAGGTTTTGATAATATTCCTCATAAGGCATTGGGGTGGATAACCTTGAATCTCACATTTGTTCCTAGAACTATTGCTCCAACATGTCAAGTTATGCCCAATGACCTTAATTACAACATTTTTATTTGAAGACCGTGGATTCATGATATGTAAGCCATCCCTTCCACTTTACATACATGCTTAAATTTTAGTTTCCATGGGTATACATATCCATGCCCTATGGATCATTAACGATTTAAGTATTGTTAGCTAGCTAAGTGTATACAAAATTATGTCCCTCATATGGATTTTTCTACTCAAACAATGGTACAACCTATTATTCACAATTCTATAGTGATTCCTTCAGTTGCATAGGAAATATCTTCCTTTAATAATAAAAATGAGAAGCAATATAATTTTGGATTAAATTAATTACAAAAGATGGGTTATAAAGGACAATGATTAGGAAAGCATGCACAAGGCATTATTCATCATATTGAGGCATATACTCATAAACGTATACAAGGCCTTAGTTATAAATAGGGCTTAATAAAATCCAACTCAATTACATCAAAAAATAGACATATAGCCTTTTTCAAATCTATTCAACAAGCAAAATAATTAGTTAATCTCGTAACCACATTATCAACTATATATCCAAAGCTTATTGATGATACCGAATCACTAGAACTTATGACATTGGATGAATTTTATAATGATGAGTGTCACTTAGAATTTTTATGAGAATATGAGGACATCCCTCCCTTATACCATAAGAATAGGTTACCATATTTTAGAAAGATTGACCATTCACAAAATGATGTCCATGTTCATGGCTCTGATGCAGTTCCTACTACAACTTATGTTGAAAATAGAACTATGCAGAGACAAATATATTTAATTATGAGACAAATAAGGATCTAATAACAATAATTCTAGATGCAATACTTAAAGTTGATGAGTATAAATCATTAAGGCAAGATTTACATGATTTCCCTAATATATTTGCTTGGGCATACTCTAACATGCAAGACATTAATCCTTCAATTGCATTTCATTGGATAAAAATTTATCCTAATGAAAAACCTGTCAAGCATAAAAATATGTAAAACACATCCTAAATTTTCATTATTCATCAAGGAATAAATTCTACACTTGCTTGATGTGGGTTTTATTCAACCAATAATCTATTTAAAGTGGGTGTCTAAAATTGTACCAATAGTAAATCTTAATGAGAATATTCAATGTTGTTTAGACTTTAAAGATTTAAATAATTCTTGTACTAAAGATTATTTTCCACTACCCAACATTTATATGATCGTGTACTCTACCACATGATATGATATGTTATCATTTATAGATGGATTTGTCTATTATAATCAAATTAGAATTGTTGATGAAGATCAAGAGATAACATCATTTATCACATCATGGGGTGCCTTCTATGATATAATGATGCCTTTTGAATTAAAAAAATTTTGGGGATATATTTCAATGAGCCATGACACTTATTTTTCATGATCTTATTCAAAAGATAATAGAGGATTATGTGGATAGTTTACTTGAAAAATCAAAATAGAGACAAGATCATGCCATAGATTTATGATAGATATTTGAGCAACAGTGACATTATAATGTACATCTAATTCCAAAAAAGTGTGTTTTTGGATTAACATTAGGTAAACTGTTGTGTTTTCTTATTTCACAATGAGGTATTAAACTCGATCCTAGAAAGGTCAAAGCTATTAATGATATGACTCCACCATAGGGATTGAAGCAACGCCAATATTTATAAGGTAAGATTCAAGAAATACGTTGTTATATAGCTTAACTAGTAGATAAGACAAAGTGTTTTACAATATTACTCAAAAGCGATATAAAATTTTAATGAGACATCAAATGTCAGGATAATTTTGAGGCACTTAAACAATATTTGTTGAATCTGCCCATTTTCATGCCTCCAATACCATATTAATCACTCTTATTATATATCTAAATGATACAAACCATGTTCTAGGCACCTTGTTAACATAGTATGATGATGATCATAGAGAATGAGTAATATATTATATTAGTCACACACTTTTTTATTATGATTAAAATTACACTACAATGGAAAAACTATGTTTGGCTCTTGTCTTATCTACACATAAACTTTGACACTACATGATTAGTAATGAGACCTAAGTTATTACTAGGGTTGGTCCATTAAAGTTTCTCATGTTAAAACCTCATCTGTCAAGATGTATAGAAAAATGGGTAATGTTACTCATTCAGTTTGATTTGAATATTATATCTCATAAATCCATAAAAGGCCAAGTTATCACAGATTAATTAGTTGCAACCCCATTATAGGATACAACACCCCTCAATGATAATTTTAGAGATGATTTGACTACATATAACATTACTAAGGATACATGGGCATTACTATTTTATTATTATAAATCTCCATTACGTGCTAGTGTAGGAATTGTTATGATTCATTGATTAGGCTTGTAGTAGTTCACTGAGAAATTTTCTAAGTTTCTAGATCTAATTAGGATTTCAACCCCCAATTAGGTCTTTGAGGTCAAAATTTTCACTTCGTAGTTGTAATTGGATTTTTTTTATGATTTTGTCTTGTTGGATTTTTTATAAGTGTCGTAGACCTAATTAGACCTAAAATTATGATTAGGTATAGGTGGGGGTCATTTTCATTCAATACTTCTAATTGGTTCTATGAACCCCAATTAGGTCTTTTCATCATGAGGGGGGATAGTCTTAGTTGTAATTGGGTTTATTTCCTTAACTGGGTTTGCAAGTTTCTTTTATTGGCAAGATAATGTTAATTGGTAGCCTGTCAAAGAGCTCAACGCAATGCTAATAAGGACCCAAGCCTTGACTAGGTCATTGGGACTTGGGGCCCCAAATCCTAGTGTTAATCGGGCTATAGATCCTAACTAGGTCTGTAGGTCTATCCCCATGCTTTGACAGTGCCATGTGGGATTTGAATCCTAATTAACATGAGAGCTTGCTAGGCCAAATTATGATAGTGCTAATTGGGGGTCTAAGACTCAAATAGATCTAGGCCCCCCAACCAACTAAAGACAATGCTAATCAGGAAATGATACCTTGATTAGGTCTGCAACGTGTATGCAAAGTGCCTCTAGTTCTATTTATGATTTTGAACCCTGATTATAATTGAGTTTTTTTTAAAGTTCATTTTTAAACTTACATGTGCCTCCCAAAAGCTTGATTAGGTTCGAGAGGCCATTTTTGAGCCTGAGTTGGGTTTTTGATGATATTTTGAGAATTAGTTATAGTGTTTGAATCATTTACATCATCAAAAATCTTGTTCTCGCCTAGTTGCAATGATGTTTTCAATTTTGGGAAAATTTCCCTGTGCTAAAATCTATTCATATTTTAATGTATTTTTTCATTTTTGGAGCCTTTTAATTGTAATATTTTAATTCATTTTTGTCTTTTTGTAAGCATAAAGTGTTGATTGGTGAAAAGTGGTGAGAAACAAAAGTCAAAGAAAATTTTCTAAAGGGAAAATCCTTTCCCTCCATGGACCAAGTTCACTGTATATTTCCAAATGAGTGTCATTCTAAGGGTTGGCTCATTTTTCCTCCAATGGAGACATTGTGGACTAGTCACTTATTTATTTATTCCTCTCTCCCTCTCTTATTCTGTAGTGTTAGGCTATCAAAATTTTAATCGAATGGTGAATGTAAACTTGAGTTTGTGTTATCTAAGCATATATTATTATTAATATAGGTTGTGAAGTGGTTATTTCATTGCCTATGCATATGATATAGTGGTGGTACTATTCTTCTTACTTTCTATTCCTCAGATGCTGAAACTAGTTCCCATTTGTGGTTGTGTGAATGCTGGCCAAACAGGGATTAGTTTATGGGTTTCATTCATTCAAATAGATTCTATTTAATTGCATTTTGATGAGGTTTTTTTCTTTTCCCCTTCTCTTTTATAATTTTTTATGTCTCTATTAGCTAAGGTTAGTGTAGGTGAATGCAATATGTTGTTATTATTTTATCTCAATGGTAAGATATATTCCATTATCATAAATGCACTTTTGAATAAATATGCAATGAATGAATAAATATTTAAATCATCCACACTCTTATTTAATTAAAACATGCATGACTGAAACAAATCAACTCAAATTCCATCTAAATCCATCAAAAGACCAGACCAACACTGAAACTAGTTTATAATATTCCAAACCCGTAGACCCCTTGAATTGAAATTATTCCACATAGACCAATTAGGTAATCTAGTACATCTTGACTCAGTAATAACATACCTTGGGGAGACCTTACATGCCTCATTCTAAGAGAGTCTTTATGGGTTACCATCTACACTTTGATTTGGTGTGTTGAACAACCCATCAACAATAGGCTTGATATTGCTTGCTTCTTGTGTGTGGTATGTGCAAAATTTGAACATGTCCAATTACTTGAGGCCCTTGGCCCTATATTATGTGACATTTGAAAAATCTCATTGTTTATGTCACTTGGCCTTATGTGTCCAATATTTACTTGTGTGACATTTTAACATGTCGATTGCTCATGGCCCTTGGCCCTATATATGTGATGTTTCTTTATATGTATGAAATTTGAAATGTCCCTTATATGTGATCCTTGGCCTTATGTGTAACATTGTGTGTTGTGTTTTTTAGGCTTTATTAGTGGTTTCATGATACATATGATGCAATTTTACTTCATAGTCTGCTTCAAAGATGGTTATTTTATTGCATGCCTCATTTCTAAAGCTATTTAGACATGACAAATGTGTGCCTTACACTCAATTGTGTTACATACATGCTTCATTGACAATTACATTACTATGATAACATACTCTCTACATTATGACATGATTTACATGACTATATCTTTATCACATGATATAATTAGTTCTTCTTTTGATATGAGTGACCTATATGCTACATCTCTCATCTCAAAATAGAGGCATTATAGGGGGATACATCCCTCATTTCAAAATGGATGCATGATAGGGGGCTTGTCTTAGATATCCAAACATCCATGAATATACAAAAAAAATATTTGTGAGAGAGTACAAGTTTCAAATATTCAAAATATAAGTTTCAAAGATTCAAAATAAAGATTTCACATATTCAAAGGAATTCAAAGATCATATTCTATAACATAGTGTAGGTTTTCAAAGATTCAAAGTAATTCATAATTCAAACACACAACATCTATTGGTACATTAATACATATCATGGGGGCATATGACATGCATATGCACTCACTTTTCAAAAACTCAAGTATAAAATCATACACTTGAATGCATATGAAAAATAGTTACAAGATTAAAGTTACATAGTTCAAATATAATTATATTTGAGCATATAGATGCATGCCATTCAATATCATTTGACATATATTTATAGGGCATGATACTTGTTTATCTTTAGATATACATTTTCAAAGTTTAAAAGGCATGATACTTGTTCATACACATTTTAAAATTTCAAAATTACAATTTCAAAGGCATGATGCTTATTCTTGCACATTTTTAAAGTTCAAAGTTATAGTTTCAAAGGAATGATGCTTATTCATGCACATTTTCAAAATTTAAAGTTACAGTTTCAAAGATTAAAATGCATTTCATTGGGCACTGAGCTCATGATGGGGCCATGAATATCCTTCAATCTCTTTTGATCCTGAAAATAGAAATGAAATATATCTACAATGGTGCGATTTGATCTATTATGGGTAATGCATGTTTGAGTGCAGTGACACTTAATGACCTTGGCATCACTTTTATCAAACTTATTGTGTGATTCCATCTTCTATTACAGGTGGTGTATGTTTGAGTTTAGTAACACTCAATGACCTTGGCATCATTTTTATAAAACCCATCATGGTTCCAAATTATTTAGATGAGTACATTTGGTACTTTCCCTATTCATTTGCATCAGAATATATATCTTTCCAACTCAAGGGATTGATTAGTTATTCAAAATTGAGACTCAATCACTTTTAATTTTTTGATGGTTCAAATTGTCCACATGCTTTAATAAGGGGGCACAATTCTCCATAATATTTACAAGTTACAAGTCAATATGATTTCATCTCCATATAGGAATATTCCTTCCTTACTCTCATCTCAATTTATCAATTTTAAAATTTTTAAATATGGACAAATGGCTACTTCATGCGTTGTTGCAGGGTTTACTAAATTTGAGTGCCCTATAAAGTTGGAGTATCCTCTCAAATAAAAAGTGTGTTGTATGCACTCAAGTTTAATCATTTATCCTTTAATATAGCAATTTCATTACTAGAATAAAAAAGGGTCAAATGTAGACACATAAATCTAGCCACATGTACTTGACAATGATAATTCTTGACACATCTTAAACCAAATGATTTATGCCCAAATACATTACTCTTATTCTCCATTATTCTAAGCCATTTATCTATATGTGGGCTCAACCTCTTGTTTGTTGTCATTACTACATAGAAATTTCCAATTTAGATTCTCAAAATAATTTATGTTACCACTGAAAATATCTCCAACTTGGGACAACTATCCTTGATTTTTTGGGACATGTCTGCGCTACGTAGATAGGTCCACTACCATGGACCTGTTCACCTAGAGCAGTCATGTCCCACACCAAATAATGGCTAGTTTAAAATTTTTGAAATATTATTTGGGCCTTTTCGCATGTTTTATAAGGTTTTATAAAGGAAATTATGAAAATATTTCACTATATAAGCAAATTAAAACCTTATTTCAAAGGACTTGATTATTTATTGAACATCTATATTTTACACTATTACACACTGAGAAATTTTTTTTCTATTCTTCCCAAGTTTAATATCAAGCACTAGGAGTAGTCTCAAATCAAGTTTGAAGCATTTCAAATAAAGTCAAGAGCTATCATTTTCAATTATCAAAGCCATATTTGTAGTTGTATACATATAATCAAGGAACAAAATTACACAATAACTCTAGGTGGGAAAACTACATGGGATTGACTTGAATATTATGATTATATAAAAATGTAAGAAACATTAAATCATCAAGGGGTTGAATTGGGTAAACTCAACCCATTACACTCCTACTCTCTTTTTTGCAGGTTTCTATCTCTAACAAAGAACTCTAGGGTTTCAAAGTAAAGAAGAAGAAAATAATGATAAATATGTGGCATAATATGAATTCATCCATACTAGAATGATCAACAAATGTAGGCATAGGAGGTGAGTAATTTAATTTTTATCATAGTCAACACAAAAAGTCCATAGCCAAATGATATGAGCGGCAAGTAATTTTGTCTTCAGAGTGTGATATTGTCTTAAAATATAATCATATTCTATTTCTAGCTTTACACTATACCAATTCTAGTTTTATTTGTTTTCACTATCATTCATCGTTCACAATCAATTAGGACAAGTCTGAAGTCAACATACATGACCAACCTATATCATTGTCTAGGGAATACAGACCTATCAAAGAATAGTTTCAGATTTTACTATTGATCAAGCATAGCCACAATACTATCTTTTTCTGGGTTTAGTGTCAAACATCATCAATAGCCAACATAAATTCATATTTAATCTAAGTGCATTTATTCTTAGTGTTTTCTGAAAATAGTAATTTTCCATATTTATCAATTTCCAAAATCAAAATTGTTAATTATTGTACATCTTTAGCATTCTAATCTCTTTCAATTTTTAAATCCATTAGTACAACATATAAATTGATTAATAAAAAATAAGGTAAAATAATTATCCTTCTATTAAATTGGAATTTTTTGTATTTATTTAATATTTTATTATATTTTTGTCAGACCTATCTTACCCCTTATACTTTTATGTGGTTGATGTAGTTTTTTGAACATATTTTCATCCTCCACATAAAAAAATAGTGATAATACTTTCAAACCTACTAATGATGTCAAGAATGTAGTGAATTCAATAGACCAACCATCTAATAGTTAGTATTATCATAACAAAGTGAATGCAGACAATTTATATGATTAACTAAAATTCCTCAAAATGTGCATAAAAGATTGCTTGAATGTAATATGATTGATAAGTTATCTCCAAAGAAAGAGATTGACACATCAAGGTCCTTTCCTAAGAAATATGATTCTAATGCATATTGTGATTATCATAGAGTCCCTAGAAATTATACAAAAATATGTATTCCTTTGAAACATAAGATCCAAGACCTAATTTAAAATAGTCAAATCCAATTAGAAGGTCAAAATAGTAGTTTGAATGAATCAATCACATAATAAAATCAACACTTGAAAATATTTACCAATTATATTCCAAATAATGATAATCAATTTAAAGATGAAGAAAATGTTCATATGATAAGTCAAGAGAAACCATCACAATATTATAATGATCATCTAATTGATAGATTTGTAGGTGTGTTCAATGGCATACATAAAGAGCCTCCTCTACTTCTACAATCATTACATTTTAAAGGATGATTCTAATAATGAACCACTCTTCATTCAAGATTTCATATATATAAATTCAAGGCTAACAAATAGGATTTTGATTGATAATGGTTGAAGTAAAAATGTGTGCACAATGATTTTTTTTACTTTGCTTGGATACACACAGATGAATTTAGCTAGTACAACTAATATTATTAAAAGATATGATGACATAAATAGTAAAACATGTGGATGAATTACCTTACCTATCAAAGTGGGTATTGAGACCATTTTAGTTTGGTTTCATGTATTACAAGATAATGGGACATATGGTGCATAGGTTAGACAATGGGGGAATAATCAAATGAAAGTAATTATGTCAACACTACATGAGAACGTAAAATTCACCCATGATAATAATTTGATAACTATCGAAGTCACTACCTATAAGCCTTCAAGAAAAGTTGAAAACAAGGTGTTATTGGTGTAGGATATTACTTTCCTACTCTTTAGCTTATCTAGGTGTTATTTAATTTGAGATGTTTTATCCCACATTCATGAAGATGATGGGTTTATGTCCTACTTACACCTATATTGGGGAAGTTAGTCCCACATACATGGGATGGTCAAGATTCTCTTATCTTCTTTCTATTTGTACATCTCTATTATAACCTATTTGATATGGAATAGAGTGGATAATAGATACTTTATTCTTTATGTGTAATGCATTAGATTCATGGTTGTGATAATAGATTCATCGAGAGATCTTGGTTTAAGAGTCTTCTTAACTCTATCATGGTGTTAGAATGGTCTCTAATTGCCATTTTTCACATTGTTTTTTTACTCCTTAGATAAGTTATTAGTTTTCTCTTCACATAGGTTTCTAATTCAAAACATTCTTTCACTACTAGAACGAGGACTTCGAGAGGTTTCCAAAAAGTGGTCATAATAAAGACTCTGATCAATATCCAAGGAGATATGAGGATATGAAGTTGACCATGTGATTCTATTTTTCTGTGATTTTTTATGCACGATCAAGAAAAAAAATTAGATATTGTGTTTAAAGTTAAAAATTAGTGTGAAATATTGATCGATGTGGAAGATTGTTCTTTTTCTTTGTTGAAAATTTCCTTCAAATCCACTTTTTCTAAATATGGTAGAATAATTTAATCTTCTCCAAGCATTTATCATTTTTTGGTGCAATTTTTTCTTTTTGACCCATTTATGATGGGATAACCTTGTAAAAACTATATCTTTGATCAATAACTTGAAATTGAGTGCTATTTTTTCAAAAGTGTATGTTTTTTAATTCCCGATCTATTAGTGTCATTTGTCTTATAAAATGCACTAAAATGTAAAGTGTTAAATTTGAGGGATGGGGGGTTATACAATAACCATGGTGGATTTTATCTCTCATTAAAATTTTACATGCATTTTTTACTGCGACCAACATCTTATTTGCATGATCTTTGGCCCACATTACTCTTTCTTGGCCCACATTATATTGCTTATACCACTCTTACACTTTGCACTATCTTAGATGCATTTTTCAAATGAGTCTGACATCCTTTGCATGTGTTTTATAGGTTGTCATGATTGGTAGTTAATCATTTTAGATATGTTTTTGCATACATGATAGTTTTTTTACCATTTTCCACACTCTTTCATTAATCCATAACATTTTCTAATCTAGTTTATGTAATGTTACTTTGACACACTTGTATTTTGTATCATGTCTCCATCAAGGCCCCTTGTTTAGCGTCTTACTTTTTTTATGGATACACTTTTACGCTCCCTTATTTTTGGAGCATCTCTCATGATTGGTGATAAATTTTTTGACAAGTCAATAGTCTCTTTATTTGGAGCTATTCTGGTGAAGCCTAGTTTCTTCTTTGTTTTCATTTAATATTTTTCTATGTATGGGATATATTATACTCACACTGATTTATAAAGTGACACAAGAGGGTTTGTTGATTCACCCTTGTCTACCTTCATGCATTTATGTCCTCTATTTTGGGCACCTTTTCACTTTTTTAGTTGCTTATCTCTTCCATCATCACCATAGCCATCCTTTTTAGAGACCTTATTTATATTTTTGACACCACTTTTTTGATAGTTGATAGTTTCCCACATATTGAAGTATAGATCTACTAGGGAATCCCAATGTCATCTTGTCATCTTTGATAGTTCAATAATCTCTTTCAACATGATATGGATCTATTCTAATGCATACAATGTCATCTTGTTTGATGTTTGAGTATTGGATTCAAACCACTCATGAATACCTTTTTCATCCACTCCATCATTATGGGGGTATACATATATTTTTTGTGTCATCACTCCACACAATCCACAGTATGGGGCGGGTAGGGGGTGTGGTGTAAATTATGCTTCTTAGGCATTAAGCATTCCATGCATATGTAGTACCATTTTACACTTTTATTACCATTGACAGTCTTGTTGATTGAAGCTATTTTGGTGAAGCCCAGTGTCAGTTATTTTTTTGAACGAGTAGTGGATTCATACCACTCATGCATATTGAGTTCCTTTGTGACTTTTGAATACTTGGAGTGTGGACTACTTCAACATCATCTTTGGGAGGATTTCTATCTCTCTCTTTTTCTTTTCTTTCTTTTGGAGGGGATTTTTTCCTATGAGTTTTTTTCTCTTTTCTCCACTTTGTGAGAGTTATATGTATATTTTATATTTTTTAAGTAGCTTTCTAGATTCCTCCTTTGTACATAGGTATCTTATTCAGACACTTTATTTTCCAGAACCCATATGAAGATTTTTTACTTGTCTCCATAGAATTTTTTATGATTCTTATAGTGACACCAGTGTGGTATACCAACTAGTGACACCAGTGTGGCATCCCCACTAGTGTTTATGTTCACTTATCACCATCTTATTGGAGGGTGTTCAAGCAATGATTCTTTAAATTCATCATTCTATCTAGTATTATCGAGTGCAATATTTATATTTTGTGATCCTTGTATTCAACACCATTCCTACTTTCACTTGGTAGTTACAATGGCTCAACATCCATGTACTCTAGCAAAATGGATTGGCATGATTTTACATTGAATAATTTATTGTACCCACCTAAGTTAAGATTAAGGGGGGTGTTGGTGTAGGATATTAATTTCCTACTCTTTAACTTACTTAGGTGTTATTTCGTTGGAGATGATTATCCCACATTTATGAAGATGATGGGATAATGCCTTACTTCCACTTATATTGGGGAAGTTAGTCCCATATTCATGGGATGATTAGGATTCTCTCATATTTTATCTCTTTGTACTTCTCTATTGTAAATTATTTGACATAGAGTGGATAATATATAGTTTATTCTTTGTGTGCAATACATTAAATTCATGGTTGTGATACTAGATTCATGGAGAGTTCTTGGTTGAAGATCCTTCTTAAATCTATTAGGTGTTACACAAAGATCAAGTAAAGAAGTTTTTCATACAACTTTGAAAAATTGCACCCAAAATTCAAGTACCTACTCATTCATGTACCAAGGTGATATAATCATAACCTCTTATATTCAACATATATCACCTACCAAATATCCAATCATTTATCTTGCCATTCAAATAACTAAAAACTACTAATTTATAAGAGGATAGAAAAGTTAACATAATTATTATTGTAGACACCTAATTTTAGTACAAGTCATGTGCTTTCATTGTCTTTGTCATGCTTTGGTAAATTTGGTTCATTTTCTTATTCTAGGATATTATTCATATGTTTTCCCTTCACAAGGAACCCTTCATAGTCTTACATCATCTATATTTTCTCATGAACACCTTCAAATTTATTATTTTTTGACCTTAAATTCCACCAAGTTATCTTACAGTTCATTTCAGTGTTTATTTCATGGGCCTTCAATCTTGACCTTTTTTAGAATAGTCTAAAACTAGTCTTGAACTCTTTTAAAATAATCTAAAAGTATTCAATTTGTTTGTGAGTCCTTTGTGACAACATGTCATGTTTTCTCATGCACACATTTATGTGTTACTACATTTAAAGGTTAAGTTAAGGGGAGAAAGAGAATAATTTCAACACATTTTTTACACCATTTCCACAAAGCGAATGCATGGTCCTACTTGATATCATCCCACTCATCTGCCTAAAAAATTATATAACTAGAAAAGAGTAAAGAAAAAATAGACATCTAGGTACATAGTCAGTAGCAACATAGGCACACAATCAATGACATGTTTATTTTGTATGGTACACCATCGATGATAAACCAAATATACCCTAGTCAACAACCATTACTATAAGGTACAATCCAATTGTTTTTCATAGCCTTCTTTCAATTTTAGAAGTCCATAATACTTCCCAAGTGTATTTGTTTCTATCTATTTATATTTTCATCATTTCAATTACTTGTTCAATCATATAGCTTTACTTCCACTTACTACTTTTAGCACATTAAGGTTCTAATTATTCTTGAAGACTATATCATCGTATATCCCTCTTGTGTGCATAGTTTTACCATATTTATGACAACATTGTACCCTAGTGTCACTATGTAAAAGAGTTCCATATTACATTTTGGGCATACTTTGAGGATTTTGAGACTCATTATTCTAGTGCTAGAGATCCAGATAACAATATACTTTTTTACATCTTTTTTCTATTGTACTTTGAAGTGTTTGCTTACACTTTCTATTTTATAGCTACACCTCAAAGTGAGAAAAAGTGTAGACATATAAAAATGGCCACATGACATTTATTTAACAGTAATTTATGTTTATTTAATATATATTTTTATGTAAGAGTAATTTGGTTTAAATTAGGCAATATAGGCCCTCTTGTTTTATTCCAGTGTACTAGACTCCCCCTGTTTGTGCCTTATCTTATCTTGTGCTTTAGGTACCTTTTGAGTTGGGTGCACATGTGTCGTCTTATTTCCTTATTTTTAGATCCTAGCTCGTAGAAGTCAGCATAAGTGATAATATTGTTAAGTTTGAATTCAAATGTCACTTAGACAAGTGTTATACTCCATTTAGGGATCAAGATATCATGACAGAAATCATCAGTGTGTGAGCTATCATTCTATTACATATTATTAATAGAGCCTTTGTTAAAGTTATCTATGTTATATAATTTTCATTACGCAATTTTCGTTATCAATATTTTTATTATCATTGTGGGCCTTGAAAAAATAAATAGGTAATTAGTCCTACATTAGTTATTAACCTTAACACATTCCCCAAAAACATTCCATAGCCATTTTCAAATATCATGTCACAGTGCGTAAAATAAAAGTGATAAAACAAAAGAACATAAAAAAAACACAAAAATCAAAAGTCATATTTTTAATTTTCGATCTTTAATATAAATATTAAAAATTATCTTATCGCCATCATATTTAAAATACGACTTCTTATATATATATATATATATATATATATATATATATATATATATATATATATATATATATATCATTGATTGATTTAAAATATTAAATACTTTATTAAAATTAATTCATATTTAATATAACATCAAATTTATTAAAATTTCCAAATGTGCCCACCCTTTCACAAATTAACATGCACTCTTTTATTTATACATTGAAAAAAGGAATCCTCAAGTTATGTGAAACTAACATAATTTGTAACCAAGTTAGGTCCACATAATTTTCAGCCGAGTTAATTTTCCATTAAATTTAGTTGAAAGATATTTTATGTAGAGAAAAAATCTCTCATTATTTTTAAACTACTCTTTCAATGTATTCATTGAACAAGAAAATCGTGAAAACTTGGCTTGTATTGACTGAGAGGTATTCATTTATTTGTCAAACTAAATATGCAAATGATGTGTTAAGGAGGTTTAAGATGTTGAATTGTAAAGACTTGGCTTGTATTGACTGAGAAGTATTCCGAAAGCTCGGAGAAAGCGTAATGCCACTTCTGCTGTTGCCCAGTCAACAATGCAACCGGCTATTTATTTTCCAGCAGCTTTCCATTTCTCAGCATCGTTTCTTGCATTTTGGTAATTGATTTTTGGAAATGCAAATGCATTTGAAAGTTGCTCTTCGAATTTTAATCTGTTTTTGTTTAGTGGTCTTTGCCACGGCCGCAAAATGCCTTCCTGAATGGTGCGGATCGATGAATGTGAGTTACCCTTTTTGGATTCACAAATCTGAATGTGGATTCCCTGGTTTTCAAATCAATTGCATGAAGGAAAAGTCTACTGGGAAGCTCGCTCTGTTTCTTCCCGCGTTGTATGAAAATGCTACTCATTATCTTCAGAGGAATTTCAAAATTACGGAGATCGATTATACGGGTCACCTCATCATAAATTCCACCTCTCTCAAGGCCTCCTCGTGTAATATATCTAATGATGAAAGAAAGCTGTTTGAGCTTCCTGAAGAGGGGCCTTATATGATTTCCACGTCCAATAGGTTCGTGGTCATTGGCTGCGGGATATGGGGTACTTACTCATATGGGGAGTATGGTCAGATGAAATGTATACCTGACTGTTACAACCGTGGTGATAAAGAGTACTGTAAGTATGGCTGTTGTGAAACTGTCCTTGCAGATAATTGGAAGTCGATAAATTTCACTGGAGGAGGTTTGTTTTATTATAACCACAAGAATGAAAAATTATGTGGCTTCTCGACCGTATTTGACCCGTCTACCTTCGAAGTAGTCGACGAGAATACAGACCTTTTTTGGGGGGGAGGAAGGAAGGCTGATTATGGTCTCCGCCTTAACTGGGGTATCGGCCTTCAGAATTGTTCTGTAGCTAAATCAAAGACCAATTCATCTTGCGACGTCAATGCAGAATGCATAGATTCCCCAACAGGGGAGGGGCATGTATGCAAATGTCGTCCTGGATATGAAGGATCCGGTTACTCAAATGGCACTTCTTGCACAGGTATACACTTTTGTAAATTAGGACACCTGTGTTTTCTTTTATAATCATCACTCATTAGGCTCTCAAGACTACTAATCCTTGGATAATTTTGAGGATGTACAGATGTGGACGAATGCAGCAGGCGAGACTTGAATCGGTGCATTGATCCATTGAAGGGGGGTGTATGTCATAATTTTCCAGGTTCTTACAACTGTTCTTGTGCAAAGGGTTATAAAGGAGATGGCTTTCAATGCCTGCAGTCCACAAACTCAAAACATGTTGTCATCCCTGCAATCATAGGTAAAAAATGTATTACCTTTGAGTTTATTGTTTAACCGTCTCCCAAAAAGTCATCTGAAAACATGTATAGCTAAGAAAAAGTATACTTAATGTTCGGTGAAATATGCAGGGTCGGTCTCTTCATTTGTGGTAGTCTCTTTGGCAGCGTCTGTTTTGATTTGGTGGCTGAAGAAACGTCACTTGAAACTTGTGGAGGCCAAGTATTTTCAGCAGTTGCAGCAATACATCGTTTCCAGAGTCGGAAGAGAAACCTTGAGAATGTTTTCTGCCAAGGAACTAGAAAGAGCTTGTAAAAATTACTCAAATGACATGGAGTTGGGAAGTGGTGGCTTTGGCACTGTGTACAAAGCCACGCTCTTAGATGGTACTATTGTGGCCGTTAAAAAGTCCAAGCAAGTTATAAATCTACAGAATGACCATGAGTTTATTAACGAAGTTACAATTCTCTCCCAAATTAATCACAGAAACATCGTGAAATTGTTTGGATGTTGCCTCCAAACTCAATTGCCGTTGTTGGTATCTGAATTCGTTCCCAATGGAACACTGTTTGAACATTTACATTCCAGTAAGAGCTATTTGCCTTGGGCATCACGTCTACTGATTGCAATAGAGACAGGGGAGGCTTTGACATATCTGCATTCTGGAGCATGTCAGCCCATTTTCCACCGGGATGTAAAATCTTCTAACATTCTTTTGGACTACAGTTTCTCTCCAAAAGTTGCCGACTTTGGAATTTCTCGTCTGATCTCTACTACCGATAAAACACATCTGACCACTAATATCATAGGCACAAGGGGTTACTTGGATCCTGAGTACTTCCAAACGTATCAGCTCACCGACAAAAGCGATGTATACAGTTTTGGTGTAGTCCTGGTTGAGCTTCTAACTGGTCTAGAACCCATGTCTGTACAAAGGGCCAATGACGAGTGGATTTTATCTAGTCTTTTTCTTTCTAGACTCAACAATGACCGGTTGATAGAAATATTAGATAGCAAAGTATTCAAGGAGGAAAACCGGCAACAAATGGAAGATATGGCGCTGTTAGCCAGGGAATGTCTTCAACTGGAAAGGAAGAGGAGACCCTCGATGAAAGAGGTGGTGGAGGAACTTATTTGGATAAAAGGTGGCACAAGAAAGACAAGATCACATCAAAGTGTAAGCTCCAAAGACAAAATGTCTGAGCAGACAAGCACTTCAAGAGAAGCATCACAAAGCAGATACCGGCACCGAAGTCACACTTTTCCTGGTAATGTAGTTGAGAGTACATCAGAGGAAGTAACCGCTGCACTAATTCAGATGTCGACAATGCCTGAACCATTGGGAAGCCAAAAATACTTTTAATTATGTGGGATGATGACTAAGTAAGGGATAGAGATCATCTTTTGAAGGTTCTCTGTGCCGCCAGAGGACTTTAAGTTGCCTGTATATTATATGGTATGGGTATTTATGATTTATTTCACATAAAGAGTTGGTGTTCACCTAACGCACTGCTATATAATTTTTTTTCTCCTTATTTTTAATGTTATTTGTTTTATAACATATTTATTTTGGAAAGCCTCTTTATTTTTTTTTATTAATTTAAATTTTATTAAATATATATTAAAATTATCATAAAATTAATTATAATTTTATAAAAGAGTAAAATAAAGTCCAACATGCTTAACTTAATAAATTAATGGTAAACTAACACTATTATATATATCCATCATAAATATCTTTCATTTAAGATTAATAGTTATTAGTTTTTATATAGGGGAAAGGTCGCAGTAGCTCAGCGAATTAAGGTGCCATAACATCACATTAGATTATGAAATTTTTACCCGTTTTAATATATCGTTTTAACTATTTATAATTAAGGTTTCAAGGTCTAATATATTATACATTTTATGATATAACAGATTTTATCACGAGAGGTCATAAAATACATTTTTTAAACCTATGATCAAAACTTAACTTTTGGAGTCCCAATCGCTGTGCATTAGAATATCAATATGCGAGTCTTACTTGTCAAAATGTGATTGGTTACTTTTAATTTTATAGAATAAATATTGAACAAGTATTAGATATCACATGTTCAACTTCCGATACACTTTAATATTTTTACTCGCCAATATGTTCCATCAATATAACACATGTTCACAAAAGTCATGTTCGGTAATTAGAACATGCACAATTATTAGGACCTTTCTCCTAATCATTTTACTTTAACTCGTAATTAAATTTAGGCTTCTCAATTAATCAAATATTATTATTTTGTTTTATGGGCTTTGAAATATATAATTTTTTTCATAAATAAATATTATTTTTTGACTATTAATTGATTGAAAAGTTTATATAATATAAAAGAAGAAGAAGATTTTTAACGTCCATGAGGCTAAATAAATAGCCTATGAGACAACCAACCCAATTATGTTTGCTTCCGCCTTGTATGTCTTCTTTTATTCAAAGATAGAATGACCTCTCCAACTTTCTCCAAAGACCCCTCTATAAACAAACCATGCTAAGAAGTTGTTGTCAAGAAGTTCGCATATTTTACCCTAATGTCTGTGTAAGCATCACAATCTAAAATAAAGTGCTTTTCAGAGTCAATTGCCCCCACATTGCAGAATTTACATATTCTCTTTTCTCAAGTTTTTTTAGGCCTTTTCCACCGTCCCATTTTGCATCGACATTGATGGGAATTAGTTCTAAGTTGAGCAATTGAAATCTTAGCTCTCCAAGAGATATTCACCTCGATGTAAGCTTTTTGTTGATGATCACATGTGGACGTGAACACCTCAAAGGAATAATTCCTCTTTCTCCTTAGAATACCGCCCCACATAAACTTGCAGAATTTATCTATGACAAAAACTTTTATATCTTTATTATCATTAAAACAAGCGTTCAAATAAATATTCCACTTAATCATCCACTTCTTGTGTTACCAACTAAGATTTTATTTTACATTTGGATGACTTTTCGCATTTGGACGAGAGGTAAAAGAAACTATGAGGGATGCTGATAAGTGAACAGAGCACTTTACTGCGGTATGTTTTTTTGCCTTGATGAATGTTTTATTTTATTTTTTATTCTTTGGAGGCCCCTATTCTAGCGTGTTGAATTTCTTACGGATCCACAAAACCTTCGTCCCCTCTGCCGCGCTCGGATTAGGGTTTAACTTAGATTGCATTTTATTGTTTTATTTTTATAATAAATTTGCAGCGAGCCAATGTTGTGAGATCATACCAGCATCAATTTCGAAATCATGTCAGCATGTTGTTGGAGGATATTTTTATCCTACTGCGCACCACTCTTCCATCTCCTCCTTGCTGAACCGGCCCTTCTAAACTGAAATCACGGCTTCCTCCTTTTTTTTTTGGTTAACTCTGGTTTGAAGGTGGTCTTCTTTGACAAATGTCAATCGGTTTTTTTTCGTCAAAAGGAATTTAGTTTATAGCTTTATAGTATGTAGGGGAACTGTGGTGAGTGTTTCCGATTCAAACGATTTTCCTCGCTCCAATTATGCCAGATTTTGGGGCCGAGGGTTTATGTTTTGAGTATGATGCACAATCAATTGTGAGAATTAACACTCCTTGTCCCGGTTGATTCTCTAACTGGAGTTCATTCTTAGCAAGGTAAAATACTAATTTTCTGAGCCCTTATTTTCTCAACACAAATGGACACCCTCATTTTTTATTTTATTTTTGGCATAAAACATATCCTAATTGGTTTATCAATATAAACAAGATTATTGAAAAAAAAAAAATCAAACAAGAAATTGCAAATTTAACCTAAGTTTTCGCACTTGGATATTTATTTAACTGAGCCTATTGACTGCGTACACACTTGATCTGTGCCATCCAGCCAACATGTCCCTCTTTTCTCTCAGCAAATTTATGAATAATATTCTAATGTCATGCTGTTTAGAAAGGCAAATAGTGCCTTTTCAGTCGCAGAATACTAACCTTCTAGAAATGTAGGTGTCTTAAGTCAGTATCCATATACAGTGACATACTGTCATGTTGACTTATAATCTTAAATCTACGAAATGGGTATTCAAAAAGTATCTTCATACTTTATTTTGAAGACTCATGGCCAGCACCCATATGTCATATGAGCTTTAAATTTAAAAACAGATAGTCAAAATAGTTTCACTGTATTTAACAGTGAAAATCTTAAATCTCAAAAAAGAAATGCGTAGAATTAGTGGATAACTATTTTTAAAAACCAATGGCCAGCACCGATACTAAATCTTAGACCTAAGAATTAGTTTGTTATTTTTAAGACTCCCTGCACTCAAATACTGATTACTCATCTAGGTAATACAGTGTCTTATATATAAGAAATGTAAAATACTTAGGGCTAGTGCCCACATAGGATAGATGTATGTCATATTCCCTGGAAATGTAAAATCAAATATGTGTGTTGATAGTTACTTTAAATATTTTGGCTAGCACCCAAATACTAGATAAGCAGTGTAAAGACTTGGTTCCAATAGATACATGGAATAACTGACTGTCCTACTGGATAAATTTGATAAATCTAAGAAATGGGTTGCTAAGTAAATTAACTGATAATGCTTTTGAAATCTTTTAACCAACATTTGTCCTTCCATATCGTTATCTTTTGATTACATTTTTTGGTGGTGCATTTTTAACAGTAATAAGTGTGAATGTGTGCATTTTTCAGGCTACTTTTCTATATCCGTCTCTCACTGAAAACTTGTGTTGTTAAGGAGTGGGATTTTCTGCACTTAATCATTTCTATTAAATTTTCTGAGCTAATTTGCATGGAAGATATTAACTCTGATGTTTTGACTGAGCTTCTTCACCCTTCATTGAAGAGAGTTTTTTTTAGACGGATCATAAATGAATTCTAAGGTTAAAAACATATTTTATGCATATGGAAGTACAATTAACAGCATGTTTTTTCATTGTCAAATACAAGCTCTGTTTTATGTAGAATTTTAAATAAAATTAAATCACAATCAAATATATGCAATATTCATAATTTAGAAGGATTAAGAATTGCAAAAATAAAAAATACTACTTCTTCAAATTATTGGAATCATTCTCCTTCTCCTTGAAAATAAAGATCAATTACAATGTATTAATAGAATTGCATGTGAACATGCTTTTCTAATTATTAAATAAAATATTTTAAATTTATCTAAATAATAATTTGCATGTAATATCAATTAAAACTAACTCTAACCTTTTTAAGGCTTTATTTTTTTCTGAAAAATATATTAACTAAAAATTAACTAACTGTCTAAATTTAGATCCACAAAAATTGTTCATGCAAACTAAATTTACATTAATAGTATAAAAATAGAACTGAGTGAACTGCACTTCAGCATCACTTTTCAGCATACTCCCCCTTGATGCTGAGAGGGCTCACAATTTGATCTCTGAGTTTCAAATTTTGATCATTTGCAACTACCTTAGTGAAGATATCTGTGAACTATTCTTTAATGTTGATGTATCTCAATTCTACTACCTTCTTCTGCACTAAATCTCGGATAAAATGATGTTTTAAATCAAAATATTTTGTCCTACTGTGACGGACTGGATTCTTGGCCAATTTAATAGCACTAATGTTATCACAAAAAGTAACTGTGGGCTGAACTTAAATCTCTCCAATTTTTTCAAGAAGTTTTCTAAGCCATAATGCTTGTGTACCTATTGAAGTGACTACAACATACTCTACTTCTGTAGAAGAAAGGGAAACTATACTTTGCTTCTTTGAGCTCCAAGTAATCAAACTAAAACCAAAATAAAAATAATTCCCAGATGTTGACTTTCGGTCATCCAAACTACCACCCCAATCAGAATCACTAAAATCAACAAGATTGAACCTTTTAGAAGTGTAGTAATGAATACCAAAATATAGAGTGCCTTTCACATACCTCAAAATTCTCTTGGCTACCTTCATATGTATTTCTAACGGCTCTGCCATGTACCTTGAAACAAGTGAAACTGAATAAGTAATATCAAGTCTTGTGTGAGTTGGAAACATTAAGCTTTCAACGATACTTCTATAGGCTGTCTCATCAACTCTTTTAGCACCATCATCTCTACACAACACAACTCCATGAACAACTGGAGTGGAGACTGGTTTACCATCAACCATATCAAATTTCTTCAACATATCTTTATCATACTTTGTTTGAAAAATAAAAAATTTATTCTCCCTTTGATAAACCTCCATTCCTAAAAAAATATTTCATGAGGCCTAAATTTTTCATCTCAAATTCATTCATCATGGAAACTTTGAATTCATCCTTCATCATAGAGTTGCTACCCATATACAACAAGTCGTCAACATACAAACTTACAATTAGAATATCATTACCTTCTTGTTTGTAGTAAAGGGTAGGTTCACTCTTACTTCTTTGAAAGCCATTCTCTTAAAAATATCCATCAATCCTAGCATACCATGATCTTGGTGCTTGTTTGAGGCCATACAAAACTTTCTTTAACTTGTAGACATGATTTTATTTTCCATGCACTTCAAAACCTTATGGTTGTTCCACATATACTTCTTCTTCTAAGTAACCATTCAAGAAGGCAATTTTTATATCCATATGATGGATGCTCCAATTCTTTTGAGCTGCTAATGAAATCAACATTCTAATGGTCTCTTGTCTTTCTACTGGTGAAAATATCTCTTCATAATCAATGCCATACTTCTATGTGAAGCCTTTAGCAACTAATCTCGCCTTATGTCTTTCAACACTTTTATCACTTTTACACTTGGTCTTGTAGACCCATTTGGTGCCAATCTTCTTCTTATCATGTGGAAGCTTTGTAAGATCCCAAGTGTCATTATTGTGAATAAAATCCATCTCTTCTTGCATTGCTTGCATCCAAACTTCATTAGTATATGCATCTTCAAAACATGATGGTTCAAAATAAGCCTTGGTAAGTAAAGCAAAATTTAGTGTCTCACCTCTTGGATTTTCTTCATGTGCTTGATTTGAACTCCTTTGATAAATGTCACTCAATCTTCTTACCTTCCTTGTAGAACTAGGACTTGAATCTAGACTTACACTTGGAATTGAACAACTAGATGAGGGGTTACTTGGTGGATTTGTAACACTTGGAACAAAAATATTAGTGGGCTACCCATGATCAATATCATCCATAATAACTTCATTTAAAACATATTTTGACTTCTCTATATGGCTTTTTTGATGACCATAAACTCCCCCTTCATCAAAAATCACATCTCTTGACACAATAAGCCTATTAGTGAGAGGATTATATAACATATAAGCCTTACTTTCCTCACTATATCCAAAAAAAATACATGACTCACTTTTGGGATCTAACTTTTGCCTCTTTTGATCAGGAACATGAACATAGGCTAAGCAACCAAAAACTTTGAAATAATTAACATTTGGCTTTTTCTCATACCAGGCTTCATACAGAATCATCCTATCAAGTGCACTAGTGGGACTCTGATTGAGAATATATACTACTGTAGCAACTGCATCTCCCCAAAAAGAATTGCTTAATCCTTTTGTTTGTAGCATGATTCGTGCCATCTCCACCACTATACAATTCTTCCTTTCAAATATACCATTTTGTTGAGGTGTGTATGCAGTGGTGAGTTGTCTTTTGATGCCATGCATATCACAATAACCTTGAAAGGCTTTTGAACAAAATTCTCCTCCAAGATCAGTCCTTAAGCATTTGATTTTTCAACCTTTGTCATTTCTTACAAGGGCTCTAAACCTCTTGAATGTCTCAAGATCTTCACCTTTGGTCTTCAAAAAATAAACCCAACACTATCGTGAGTAATCATCAATAAAAGTAGTGAAATATGATGACTTACCCAAACTCTTTGTCTGCATAGGACCACAAATGTCTGAATGAATTAACTGGAGTGGATAATGAGCTCTCCATGCATTGCCTTCTGAAAATTTCTCTCTTGCATGTTTTTCTTTAGCACATCCTTCACAAACTTCCTTGTGCTCTTCAATCTTAGGCAAACTAGAAACTAATGCTTTTGATGTTAGAATCTTCAAAATATGAAAATTTAAATGCCCATACCTGAGATGCCACAACCAACTTGTATCCTCATATGCCATATCGACAAGGTTCCTGTTATGTTCACCAAACTTCAATGGAAACATCTTATTCTTTGTCATAGGCACAACTGTTACCACCCTATTTCCTTGATTCTTATCATAAATTATACATTGTTGATTTTCAAATATAACTTTATAATTCTTCTCACATAATTATCCAACATTAAACAAATTATGCTTTAACTTTGGAGTGTAATAAATATCTTTAACACTCTTCATACCTTCTTTTGTATGGACTTCCATAGCTCCTTTTGCAGCAACCTCCAATGATTTGTCATAACCAAGCTTGATATTGGATTTAAAACTTTCATCCATTATAGAAAAAAATGCATTCCCTAACATGTGGTTAGAACATCCTGAATCTAAATACCAAACATCTTTAGAAATATTTTCAGCTTTGTCATAAGATAAAAATAAATTATCTAGAAGATTTCATCACCTTCTTGAGCATAATGAACGCTTTTATCATTATTACCTTCTTTTAATCTACACTCATAATAAAAGTGGCCATATCTATTACAATGATAACACTAGATATTTATTTTATCAAATCAGCCTCTACCTCTTCATCTGAAACCACCTCTTCCTCGAAAACCACCTCTGCCTCTATTTCCTCTTGAGTAATTTTGTTTTTGACCTCTACCTTGGCCTTGATTACTTTTGATGCTACTATTGGCATCTTCATTCTTTGTGATTTGTAATTTGGAGGAAAGAGTCTTCTCATCACTTTCTCCAAATGAATCTCTCAATCTTTCTTCATGAGACATCAAAGATCCAACTAGATGATCAAATTGAAGGGTAGACAAATTCTTGTTTTCTTATATGATTATGGCAATATGGTTCCGCCTTGGTGTGAGAGTCCTCAACACCTTTTTTATCACAACCTCATTGTTCACAATTTCACCAAGTGTAACTATCTTATTGACCACATCTTTTACTCTGACATAATAGGTACTCACACTTTCAGCTTCTTGCATCTTCAAATTCTTGAATTCTCTCTTCAGTGTCTGTAACTTGACAACTTTGACTTGATCACTACCTTGGTAAGCTTCTTTTAGAGTCTTCCAAGCATCCTCTGCTATCTTTGCTCCTGCAATTCATGGAAATAGGCTCTTATCTAGAGCTATTTGAATATGAAATAAGGCTTGAGCATTTTTCTTCTTAGCCTCCTTCTTAGCTGTTTTATCATTTGCTATGAGGGCGTTCCAATCAGCTAGCTATGCATAACCCGATTCAATAATCTCCCACAAATATTTTCCTATAAAAAAAACTCATCATTTTGATACACTAATAATCATACTCATTTCCATCAAATTCTAGAATGGGCAAGGAGTTAGAATTTGACATGATAAATCTTTGGCAAAATTTCAACTACTAAATCTTTAACCCAAAAGAAAATACCTGCTCTGATAGTAGATGTAGAATTTTAAATAAAATTAAATCACAGCCAAATATATGCAATATTCATAATACAGAAGGAATAAGAATTGTAAAAATAAAAAATACTTCTTCAAATTATTGGAATCATTCTCCTTCTCCTTAAAAATAAGATCAATTACAATGTATTAATAGAATTGCATGTGAACATGATTTTCTAATTATTAAATAAAATATTTTAAATTTATGTAAATAATAATTTGCATGTAATATAAACTAAAACTAATTCTAGCCTTTTTAAAGCTTTATTTTTTTTCTGAAAAATATATTAACTAAAAATTAATTAACTGTCTAAATTTAACTCCACAAAAATTGTTCATGCAAATTAAATTCATTTTTTAATGCATAATTTGGAAGAGGTTGATCAAGCCTTAATGTGTGTTGAATCCAATGTTGTTGATCTCCACTTTCTACCGATTTATATATGAAACAAGTGCTGCGAGACAGCAGGAGTACCTCCCTATTTGCCACAGACAAGAAGGCAAAGCTGCTGTCGTAGAAGAAAACAGCCTCCATTTCATGCACAACTTTCCCAATAGGCTTCCAGGCCTTCACCTGTGTGCAAATAGCAAGATAGTATGTTTTTCTTGAAGGCAATTACTCAAATAATAGTAGGTGCCTTACCAAGGATTAACAAAGGGTAACTAGCGCATTAAAAATAATATTTACAATATTTAGTAAAAGCCATGTACTTGTAATAGGAGGATCAAAATTCTTCAATTTTTAATTTTTAGTATGGTGACATTTTTTATTTTTGGTTAAGTGGAGAGACCGACACAAGTGCAAATTGCAATCGTGCATGACTGATGACAGACAAAGATGGTACCGATTTTTTTTGGGTTGCCAACGACAACGATAGTACCAATTTTTTGTGGTTGCCAACAACTGAGACTTAAGCTTATCACTCAGATTTTTGATGAAATGTTTTTGGTTCGCTTGCTATCCAATTTGGGAGAATTTTTTGGTCGACTGTTATCCAACATGGGCAGCTCTCTGCATGCTGCTTACGGTCAGCTCCTTTAACTCTACAGTGATTCTGTAGAGTGAGCTGCAAATCCATATTTTTCAAAGCATTTTCTGCAGTGCACATAACAACATAGAAAAAACAGATTGCATGATAATTTAATCAATCGATTCATTGTTAGAATACAAATGCCTACCAAAACAGTGCAAGCCACATGATTCCCAAAACCTGAAAACGCCAAATCTGTGTTTTTGAAGATAACATATTTGTTAAAAATAACCCTCATCGAACAAAAGAAAGTAAATGAAGAACAAAATAGGAATAGAATAATTTTCATATCTACCAATTTGGAAACCGGTTGTCTACGACATTGCTGTTATGTTACGGCCTAATTAAGCCATTCTATGAACACAACATGACAGTAGATATAAAAATTTCTCCTCGGACTTAAATAAACAGTAAACACAACGGTCCTTGAAATTTAAGAGTCATTATCTATTGAAACATGTTACGAAAAAGAATCTGTACATATGTGTGTATTATTAACTACTATAACAAAACTGGAAGGATGTATTTGCAGTATCGATGCTGTTTACTTCTTGGTCCAAGCTCAAATCTATGAAGTCAATGGCAACTCCAAGCACCCTGTAACCAGATCTTCTCCATAATGAAATTTGTAAAGGTGGTATGCCCAGGAGTAGGAAGTGGAAGTCAGTTGAAACCCCCAAGAAGCCATGGAAGATCAAAAGGGCAAACCAATGGTGGGCAACGTGGAGATATGAGAAGCTCTAACCAAATATGGTGGGAGGCAAAACGGTCATGAAGATGAAAATGAAGACAACACCAAAGGCAAGCGTTCAAATCTGTAAATTTGCTTCACCAATGACTGAATGTTCTACAGACAAATGCCTCCAATATAATGCAAATGGATCAAAAATCAGATTCCTCCAATACAAGATTTTGAAACATCTACATATCTGTATCACTTTGTAGAAATAAACAGGGTTGATTAGGAGACAACGCAACTGCACATCCAAGAGTTTCAATGCCAATATCAGATGCAGAGCCTCATATAAAAAATGTCAAACCTCCATGCATTCTAGGTAAAAACAAGTGGTATAAATAACTAGGTCGTAGATACAGACTTGACCTCATTCAAGTCCAATAGGTTGATCCATTCCTTGGTGTACACCAACTTAAAGATCTGCAAGAAACACCTTATGCAAAAGCATGCAAATATATACACAACATGAAGAATGTTATTTTAAAGCAAAAATTACACATTTAAATGTCATTATAGGATTAAATGGATGGTGGTTTTGAGACCATTTAACAGGCTTGAAGGAGAGAAACAACACGTGGGTTCTCAGGCAACACGTACAGTAGCTGGGAAGTGGTTTTGAATACCACTATTAAAAAAAATGCGAGCAGGCCGTGCAGGTATGTAAATTTACAGTGGTCTTTTTTGTTCTCTACAAATTTTTGAATCTGTGTCATTTTATACGAAAGAGCTGAATGTTTTTCTTCTCAGAATGGAGGACCCACCTGGAGGTTTTTTCCTAAGCAGTGGCAATAGTAACTATATCCATGTGGCAGTGCTTTCTGTCTAGAGTCTCTCATGTGAAACATATCTACTATCCCATCCCGGTAAGAAACATGCACATCTAAGCTGCTCCTAAAACTGCTGCAAGGGAAATAAACATAGGGAAGGTGATTTAATTGGATGTCAATCGTTTAATTATTCACATAATTATGGTAATTAGAAAAAACAATAAACTATTTTTAGATTTCGGTAAACAATGTAAAATTGTTTTGATTCATAATTAGCGATAGCTTTTAATTGGTAGTCAACTGTAGTCAATAAAAAATAATTGTTCTAGGTCAAAACAATATTACCTGGAGGTACTTATAAGCATACATAGATGCGACATAAATCTTTATATTTGTATATAAAAAAAATAAAATACTTAATTTTGGAATAATAATAATTAATGGGTATGCAAAAGATTATTGTTTTGATTTATTTATTGTTCATCTTTTAAGTGGTGTAGTGCATCCTTGCTATATGCATGCTTTGTATATCCTATAATCATTAAATTCAATGCATTTATATATGAACATTGTAGTTTATCAAAGGATTTTTACACTATTGGGAGTTGTTTCTAACACGAGATTTCATTTCAGCAAGTTTAGTTTTCCTATGTTAAATGTTCTTCCTTTTTCTTTTTGTTTTTATTTTCCCATGAAATATAGGTCCCCATTGACTTTTATAAAATAAGTCTCTCATATAAGTCAAAATTTCCTCAAACTCTTTAAATTGATGAGACCCTTTAGAAAATATAGTAGTCATAAAAACAATTATCTTGAGATGATAAAATATTTATTTAATTTTATGTATGATCATTATTTCATCTAAATTTTATATCCTTGTGAGTTACAATTATAGTTATGGTGTGCATTTTTTGTAGATTGAAAATATAGGGGTTTGGACACATAGAATAGTTTTAGTAAGAAGTGTCAAAATTTAAAAGTATCAAATGTAGGAAGTGATTTTGATAGTTTACATAATACATCAACATGTAAAGATAGTACAACTAATAAAATTAGCCTTGTGCTATACATTTTGATAATGACCTTAATAGATGTTTCTCAAATGCCTTCACATTGGTTATGAAATCGACTGAGCTCCCCAATTTCTTAAAACCATGTGTTCAAATGGTTTACAATGATGTAATCATGGCACTTAGTTGTGTTTTATCATCATATTTAGTTACTCAAAGAGTTTGAGATCATCATTTTATCAAATAATTTTGTACATTGTGTATGTTTCCACATTTCACATACATGTCTATCAGTTGAAAAATGTGCAACATAGAGAAAAAATCATTTTTTTGAAAAAATAATGTAATGAGTACAAGATATTCTATTGTAATGATTGGGTTGACACTAATGGATTTTCATTTATAATGTGTGTAAATATAGATAAGGCATGTGAATTATTTGAAAAATTAATGCAAAGAATACTAGATATGAAATGAATTGTCTAACAAACTTATGCAATGAATAAGAGATGAAAAATTTACTTAAAAAAACTTTGATTAATAAATTCAATGATTACATGATATTATAATATAATTATTACATACACTAATTCAATCTCACATATAAAATTGGTTGAAAATCTAATGCGATGATTACATGTTAATAACTAGATGCAACAAGTGGTAAACCCTCTCATATTCAAAAGCAATGTGAAGGCATTAGATCAATATCTAAGTATTAATTCACTAACATATGAGGCCATAATACTAAGATTATTTTCTATTCAGCAAACATAAATAAATTTCATAATAAAATTGATGTTCATGTATATGTGTAGTCAATCAAATTTAGTCATGAATACTTGATAATGTCATTTTTTATCCTATTCCACTTTAATTGAGTTGAGCACTTAATCTAGACCCATTTCATAAATTCAATATATCCTAAGGGCCTATATATACCTATGTATTTTTTTAATTTATATATGATGCCTACACAAATGTTTTAGCTTCTAAAAACACCTTTATGCATTTGTACGAACACTTTTGGACTCAAAAGTCACATGTTTCCCTTAAGGATATAAATGCAAGATGAGATAATAGTGGCCAAAATTTTTTTCCTCTGTGGGACATTTATGTCCTTAGCCCTTTTAATAGTCAATTTTCAAATTTGGACCCTCTCTTAGAGTTTGGCCCATATTTTTAGGATAGGTAGCATGAAGTTCCCCCTTTTGGATTGATAAAAATACACTTAAGTAACCCATTATATCACTTGAAACTTTCAATATAGAGGCACACTTACACTATTGTATATCAAGCAAAGCTTCCCTATTCTTCCTAATTCTAATTTTAATTACTTGAAGTAGTCCTCAACCAAATCCAAACCTTATTTTATCCAAGCTAAAGAAAAATATGATCAATTATTCAATCCATCTCTAGAAGCATTCATATAGTCAAAGGAACACAATTTTAAAAATCACTCTAAGTGGGAGACATATGTGGGCTTGATTTCCCTCCTCAAAGTATTGGATATGTATGAAGTGATTAGTCATCATGGGTGTGTGGGGTTAGCTCAGCCCATTACAATGCACTTTTTTTTTATGTTTGTAGGTTTTCAATCATTGTAACCCCTATTAGGGTTTCAAATATGATGAATCTATTTACAGGTCTTTCACACACATCTTCAGGTTAAATCTCCACACACAAACCTAATTTAAGCTATTGCAAACAATTATGACGTAATTTGATGGTTTTCAATAGAAGACAAGATCGACCAACTCAAGACTAATGTGGTAGTTGATCCTATTCCATGTTGGACAATCTTGTCTTTTTTCATCTTCAATCCACTTTCAATTTTGGTTCTTGTTTATCAGTTTCAGTCATATGTCAGTTTACACAGTCATATCTTAGACAATAAACAAATTTTTTTCATTTTATTCATAGTTAGTCTTCTTTCATTCAATTGCACTTTGTCAAATTCAGTCTTTTACCTTCATTATTGTTGTTCCAAGTTAATTTATGATTTTTTTATATTCTATTCAATTTATCTATTAGCAGAGGTTCTTAGAGTTTCATCAAAACCTGATAATTATAGCGATAAATTGCGCAATATAGAGAAAAATAGGTGAAAGACAGACAAAAATTGTACATACCACATACAACATCTTGAATTAGACCAAAAAGTAGGGTGTAACATATGTATAAAGGAACAAGATCATAATTCATATTGCATCAGATTATAGAATAAATCAAAATAGAGTACTTGATTGTGCATACACCATACATAAAATAAAATAAGAGAAAACCATAACAAGATAATTTCTATTAATCTCTATCAACATATCGAACCATATTTACATCAAATTACTATTTATAGACTTTTACAATCCTGATGTCTCTTCACCTTCCAACCTTTTAAGAAATAAAATGAAAGACTCTTCACATTCTCCAATTATATAATTAGTCCTTCAAGGACAAATAAATATAAAACTACATAAAAGACAAAATCAAACACTTCACACATGTGTTTATCTTAAATAGTTTGCAGTTTTAGTAAGATTCATTCTACCTTCAACACTTTCTAAGACTTAAATATTTGTCTCATTCCAAGGCAAAGGTGAAATCTAATCTAAAATAAAAATATCAATCCTAAATAGAAGTTGCAGTAATTGCTCTAGGTGTCATTTGTCAGTTTTCACCTTTTGTGCACTACTTAGTTGCCCTTTCAAGTTTTTAACAAAGTAGCATATAATCTTACTAACCTTTCATATTTTCAATAGACTAGCATAAATAGGTAGTCATCTTTTATAGGTTTTCAACCAATCTATCTTTGATCCTAATGTTTAGACTATCTAACAAAAATGTGAATCTTTTGTAAGTTGTAAAATTATAGATCTCAAACCTTACTACTATGGCTAGGTGGATGGTTTGTTTTATGTATGTGGAGTTTGTTATTTCTAAGTAGTTTTTAGCCTAGTGGCCCCTAATGTATCCACTACCAAGGGTATTTTTGAATATTGTCCTTGTGCCTTGATCTCCCTTTTCTATATGATTTATAGAAGTTCTAGAGGAATGAACTAGGGCTCATCTACTCTTTATGAAATTATTGGATTGACTTGAGCTATATATTTCTTGAGCATTTTCCAATTAGTAATTACTTCATGAACCATTAAAATTAGAATGAATAGTGGTACTTGGATCATCATCATGTTCTTTAAGTCTTCATCTTCTATAATTTTAAGAAATGCCTTGGAATTAAATTATTTCTCCTACATGTCCGAGACAAGCTCATCCAATCTATCGACTATCCTTTAGGGTTGAATGACTATGAAAGTGTTGTGAATTATTTCATGATGCCATAATTACATCTTCTTTAAAATAAAATCTCATAAATCCAATATTTATTTGAGTGTATTTTTCATCTTATCTGTAATTGCCATTTTATCCTCCAACATAACTTTAGCTTTTTTAGTAGTATAAAATTTAGGTTACATTGTGGTCAGGGATTGATTCAAATGCTATCTCCAATTGAGAATATCCCAGGCTAGTTTTTTAGCTTGTGTTGTAGTAGTGTCTAATATCTACTCGCATTCCTCAAACAGTTGGCACATGGTCCTTATTTTTGACCTAAGGGCTTGTCTTTGTGTGTGTAGTGTCAAAAATTTATACATAATCCCCAGCTCTTTGTAATTTTTGTCAATAGTACTACGAATTATTTATCTTCTAACATAACTTGATCACCTAGTAATTGTATAACTAAGGTGGGATATCCATTACTGATTATCTACCTTGCATTCATTAGGCTCTCCTCTACTTCATCCTTTTCATCTTGTAGCCTCAAAATGTATTGCTCCAAATCTGAAGCCCTCTTAGTAATGGATTCTTGGAAAATGGATGCTCCTTCAATCTATTTAGAGAGTGATAGTTAGGTTACATCTAAAAAAATTCCATCACATTGGTGTTAAGTGACATGGATGTAGTGTTGGATGTCATAGGAATTGATGTAAAATACGAAAGTGGAAGCAAGAAGGTAGTTTATCAAGTGGATGTATTAGGGACATCTTATATCCATTGACTAGGAAGTTTCACTGCTTCTTCAATTCCCTTAGTGTGATTGGTGGATGCTACCTTAGTTTATCCTTGTGCATCCTTAAGCTCCTTAACTTTGGTTATTGCCTTTGTCTTAGGCTTATTCTTAGCTTCAGTTTGAACTTTAGCTTCCTATTTGACCTTTGTTTGAGATTTGGCTTGGTATTTAGCTTTGTCCTCTATTTCATCCTTGGCTTTAGCTTCTACTTCAGCCTTAGCCTTGGCTTCAACTTTAGCTTTAACTTTGCTTACTTGCTCTTGTTGTTTCTTTTGCATAGCCTAGGCCTCTTATCATTGCCTTTACTCTTCTTCTTAATAATTTTTCTTTGCCTATACTTATTCAGCCTACTTACACACAAATTTAACTTCCTTAACTTTCTTCTTTTTGGATTTAGATTCCTTATCTTGCTTACATATAACCTTGACTTGCTTCTTCATAGCCTCAAATTCCTCATTTTTTTTTGCTCCATGGTTGCATCTTATTGATTTAGCTATGGACTTTGTACATCTTGTTGTTATGTTGATGGTAACATAGTTGCTTGTTCTTGTGATTCCTTGGTGCTTTGTTCTTGTTATCTCACCTCATGCTCAAGTGTACCCTACTCATGTTTTCTTCTTCTTCACCAGGCATGGATGTATCCATGTGTTCTTATTCTTCCTCAATGATCTCATCTAATTCAATCTGTTTAAATGATTTTAATACGTTCATATATTCTTTTTGTACTAATTTCTTTCTTCTAGATTGGGCTAGAGGCTTGAGTGTCTTCTTTTGTTTCTCTGATCCCTAAGGTTGACTATGTTGAGTTGGTTGAATAGTAATTTGTTTTATAGGTACACAAAAATAAACCATCCTTTCCCTTACTATTTTTGAGGGATTTATAGTTGGATGTGTGCATGGTTTCCTGAATAATATTTGTGTGGGGTTATATTTTGCAGATAAATCTATGACATGCATAACAGATGATCTATAGTTGGTTCTTTTGAAAATATTTTGGCTTCCAATTTTCATTGAGTTACTTCTTGTCTTATAGTGTCAACAATAATAGAAGAAGGTGGTTGATTGATATCAACCCAAATATATTACCTTACCTAATTGAGCACTTGGAAAGTGTGCAATACTTTCTAAAATAAGAAATCATTTTCTCCTCTACATCATAGACCTCGATGATGATGTCTTCCAGCATTGATTGAAGCACTTCTTTTTCTTATATCCCCATCTCAGGTAGGTCAAACTAAGTGGATATTCATGGAACCATGTGGTGTTTGAACCATGAATTTGCTTGCTGAGTTTGGTTCTTTAACAAAGGTGATGATGTTTTGCATGCAGGTGCTTTCCTTTTTCCTTTCTCTAGTTGTGTTGAAGCTTGTGGTTGTGCTAGATATACATGTTATTGTGTAGGTGTTGACACTTAGATTTTCACCCTTGAGGATATGCCTAACTCTCCTAATCCAAGTGGTACAATGGAAACATCTCTCTTGTTGTGGGTAATAATCTTGTTGAGATGAATCTTTAGAAGGGCTAGTTCCCTTGATGTACTCTTTGAAGCACTTTCTTACCTATCAACTTGTGAATGAAAAGGGTTAAGAAAATAAATGATAAAACCAAAAGGTGATGCACCAATGTTTATTCTCCTCCTATTTGATTGAATATATACTAAATTAAGACAAACAAATCTTTTCTTACATGCAACTCACAACTCAAGATGCATTGTCACATCAATGTTTGATATGTTAGATTTAAGAAGGTATTTGATACTTAGGAGGGTAATGGATAATTAAATGATGGAATATAGTCATAAAACACTTATAATACAGCTATAAAATTATAAAAAAATACTAATAAAGACCTACAATAATATCCTTTCTGCAAACTTGGTAGACAATCAAGGATAACATGCTAGAAAAGAAGATCTTCTATAAGACAAGACCAATGAGACTGCACTAACACTCAATTGCACAGAGTGTACGTAGGAAAATAAATTTTTTATTAATTAAATATTCTTACAAGTATAAAATTGGCTATGGTTTCACCATCAACCAATGGAGGCTGCTCAAAAGAGCCAAAATAGTCCATATTTATAGCTTTTGAGAAAGAAACTAGGAAAAGGAAGCCCAAAGGTCACTTGGACATGTGTCATTTTAATACAAGAGGTTAAAATTGCATGAGAAAGGGATGTTAAATGAAACATGAAATTTAATGGGGTCCAAATGTCCATACAACTCATGAAACTAATGGAAAGTGTCTCAAAATTCTTTATCTTGGCTCAAAAACTACCTTCATTGTTTGGACCTATTTGAACATCCCACCACTAAATAGGGATAGGTATGATTATGGTAATAATATGTAATTAATTAAGGAATTTAATTCCATGCATTGGTTTAATTTCTACTCCTTTAGAAAGTCTTGGAATGAAGCAATCACTGTCTATAGTCTAGAAAACTCCTTGTTTCAATCACCCCTCACACTTGGCCTTAAAAATGCCTTTAGTTTTACATGAAAATACATGGGATGGAGTGAGTCACATGTTTAAATAACCTCCATGGTATTATAATTCTCAAATTCACCTTAAAAATAAATCCATTTGAGTTTTCCACACTTTTCACTCTTATGCTCACTATGTCAGTTTTGACTGGCTGAAAGGAGAGCTCTAATTAGGACACTTAGAAGTTTTTTAATAGAATAAAATGACCATAGGAAGTTATAATATGTCTTTATACTCCCTTAAATTTTGATTTTATCCCATCAAACCTCCTATAACCCATAAAACATAGAAAATGGTGAGAAAAACACAATTTTTCATGTTGTTAGTACAGTTTTGTACATATTATTTACATGGGTGAGAGCCTGAGTGAGTGTTCTCCATGAATCCAATAGGTTTACTTAAAAAAATATTCCATTTTAATGGCTCTCCATGCTTGTTTTCTCCATTAGGTTCCTCAAAGGGTTTTACTAGCATTTTAGACTGCTTTCTACTCTTAACTATTATTCATAAATATGGCATGTTAAAATTTCAAACAAATGCCACAAATTGGTTTCTAAGGACCCTCTCTAAATCTCCCTAACCCATTTTATTCCATGTATATCATTATAAAATATATGATGTTTAAAATTTAACCTATCGATCTTATTTCTCCACTTTCTTGCATGTTTGAGTTATCTCTAGGCCAAAAACAATCTTCTCACAAGTTTCTTTGCGTAAAAAAAGCTCATACATATCTGAATGCACTCCCTAAACATGTCCCAATTATCTATATATCTCATCAAGTACTATAAATGAAGGTATATCCCTAATTTGTTTTAAGTCTCCTTAAGCCCTAATGGGCTTGGCATACCCCCTGATAGTTTGGACCACTTGGGCTGCTCTAACATGCTTAGGATGGTTTCTTGTGCATGTTCACACCTCATAAATACTAACAAATACATCACTGTGTGCACAAAAAATTATGTCATCCTAAAGGGTTAGAGCTTGTGTGAGTGTTCATAATCATTTATACATCTTCCATACATATCCCCTAATGTTCCTTGAAGATCCCAAGGCCTCATCTTAAGTCCTTTACTCATTTTGGCACCCTTTACTTGTTTTGTCAAAATTCTAATTTTTATGAGTGGTTGATATCTGAGATAAAATAGAGAGATATATCCCTCATCCCCAAGGAAAAATTAAAATATTTAGAGTTTTCTATGGTCCTAATAAGGCTTTGTACCAAATGGCAAGGTTAGACTCCCTCATTTAGGTACCTAACCAACTCAATTTGTCTAGAAAGGGGGCTAAAAACCCTATTTTCCTACATTTTCCTCCAAATCCACCTATGGATGACCTCTTCAAACCAATTCCATGATATATAAACATTCTCCCCACCTTCAATTTGTGCTCATGGAGCTTTTGAAACCATCCAAAACCCTTCTTCTTAGTGAATTCCTCATGTTTTCTCATTGGGCAAAGGTTCCCTGGCCTTCTTGTATGGAATTTTGCTCATATGCCAAGTGTGGAAAAAATTTAAGAACTTTAGCAAGGTCTTTTGAAATTTAGATCACCTATTGGATCATTATAAACCATGTTGTAGTCATGTGGAACCTTTTTTTTCTCTCTAGGCAGTTCATATGTCATTTTATCCCTTGCTTTCCTAGAACCTATTGTAGGTGAAAGAATGGGTTTGAGACCATATGTAAGCTTGTTTTATTCCTTTAAAGGGTCTCATGAAATGAACTACAATTTCATTGAGATTATTTTAAATTGTATTTATCATGACTGAGCTTCATTCATCATATTATTGCAATTTTTTGCCATTGAGATTAGGTCCCTGCTTGTAGGATAGATACACTTTTGTAGGGGTATAATGTAAGTGTAATTTCATGTGAATTGGGTTTCCATACAATGTTTAGAATTTCATTCAAAACTCTTGGTCAATCTACCATAATGTAACTAATCTCTTGGTATTTGAAATGCACCAACACCTAGAAACCTCACCTCATTGCCAACCTAGTCAATCATCATGGATGTAGATGCATTATCCATACAAGGGACACTTGTAGGTTGTATTAGGGATTGAAAAGGCATATTAAAATCCTTTATTGACAAATTTTATTTATATTTAACTCATTATATCCACTTAACTATCCCCAACTATGGAAATTCCTTCAATGTTTCTTTGCTTGTCTAACTAGACTTGAGACGCCTACTCATAATACCCTATTGTAGATTAAGATAGGACTTAGTTGGGATGATTTTAAGGAGAAAATGTCTTTGAATCCACCTTAGATCTCCCCACACTATATATCCATCTCACAGTCACTTTGGATAGACTAAAACTACACCAAATCTGCACAAACTATTCCTTCTTCTTGCTCAACTTGTTTGACCCTTGTATGTTACAATTTCATGCTTGAAGGAGGCCTGTAGGTGGTCATGTACATGTACAATGTTCTACCTTAACCTTTTATTGATTCCTTTGATTTCATATTGTCTCCTTATACTAGTCTAATCATTCAATTCATGTTTTTATGCTTGTAATTATCCTTCAAGGTGACAAAAGGCCTTTTTTACCATTATAGCCCTGTAGACATCATTAAATATTTTTGGAGTGTTTTTAGGTGTGTTTGAAGATCTTAAAAACCATTTTGATCTTGTCCTTGCCTCCTCAAATTTGGTAGGTCTTTGTCCAATGTTAGGGTTATAAGGTTCACCCTTTTATATGTCTTGAATCTGTTGGAAATATGACCAACCCGGAAGCACACAATTGATTACCAAATTCAAGCAACTTAATATGCGGAAATAACTAGAATCAACAAGTAACTAGAATCTAGAAGTAACACAAGATATGAGAGACAATACACAACTTGTATTAATAACTCTTACAGAAAGGAATACAATAAAGAAGATGCCACTTCTTCTCCACCACCTTACAGAGGTTTCCCACACCTCAAGTGAACAGTAATTCTCTCCTCAAAATTCTCTCTACTAGGTCCCAACACCCAACTCAAACACAGAGTTGGTGTTCACCTTACACCTGTGCTCCATGCACTCTACAAGTGCTCCACGCACTCCACAAGTACTCAAAGTACTTCAAGTAGATCTCCCATGAACCTGCAACAACCTGCAATTCAACAGACCATACTTATGGAAGGAACTGCCTTGCCTTCCTCTTAGCTCTCCATGTACATACCAATGAGTACACACCGTACTCCAAGTAGATCCTGCCTGATTCTGTTCCCTGTTGTGTTGTTGTCCTATCTGATCTCCAACCTACAGATCAATAAATGGTTCTGCACACCTATGAACCTTGACCTTGCACACACACACACCTGCAGATCAACGATCTTACTTACCATGTAGATCTCCTATAAGCCATGCTCACCTGATGACCAAGATCATACATCCATGAAGAATCCAGCTGACTCTCCAGTCTAGCACTAACACACCTGGTACTGCTGTGGAACTAGGAGGAACACCCTTTCTCACCTCACACACAGAAGGAGCTAGCTTTGCTCAACTCAAACTAGAACACTTTTCCAATATAACCATGAGTCTATTATATAGATCTCATCCAAACAATAATTAGACATCTAATTACAATAATTAGATCCGTAACTCTCAGTCTAAAAATAGATCTAAACATGCAAACACTTGGTTCGTTAGCTAACAGCCCGTAATAAGCTCGCAGTCGAACCACACAGGCGATCGACATCGGTCCCTGTCTGCCTGGGGGTCGCCGATGCCGGCCGATTTCTGATCGACGTCGGTTGCTTCCTGTCTCCTACCTGCCGATGTCGGTTGGCCAGACCAACGCCAAAGACTTCTGACACTCAGCAACTCATCCTGCAACCTCCTCCATGTCTGCATCAGTGAAGCTTTTAGCTCCACAACCTAACAATCTCCCACTTGGAGATAAACAGCTACACTATACCTGTACCTGTACCCCGTCTAATCTATTTCCTGGTTTGTATCCCTCTTCAAGCTCAATCCTGAAGACAACCCACCACATGTACTGTGATGTACCTCCTGTCATCCGAGTACCCTGCCGCATCCATTCCTAAAAACCCATGTAGTGAATACCTGACCCCTAAATAGCATGAATCCCTGCTGCTGGTCTCTCTCAAATACCTGAGAACCCACTTCCCTGAATTGGCTCCTAACCCTCTGATGGTTCCCACTGCATGGGAATACTCAGGTCTATACTAGACCTCATGTGATTTCAGACACTGTACCTGTCCAGCCCTTAGTGTGCTCCAACTCTGCATCCTGAACCTCGCCAACACCTGATTCACATCAGCTCCCACTCGAGATAAAATCAACCTGTGATCTCCATGTCTCCCATGTCAAAGAATTTCACTGCTCCAAACTCCTCATGACATGACACTGAACTAATCTTACCCTTAGCTCAGTAAAACCCTGTATGTACAATCCTGCTAGCAAAACATACCATCCACATACAGAAACAGAATGATGTCATGACTCATCATCCGCCTGGTAAGGCAAACCACAGTAGTTACCCTGACATTGACTGAAGCCATGCTTCGTCCTCCACCTGTCAAAACCTGTACCACTGTCCTGCAGCTCCTCAAGACCATATGCCTGGCCTTCCGTCTCACGTATCCGTTCTCTCTATTCTTCAACTAAGGTATCCATTCATCTCTGTGCTTTCATCTAGCTGGCAACCCTACCAAAAACACCTGTTTGGTTCACCTCATCCATGCCAAGCTCACACCTGTTTCCTGGATCCTTCCTGATCTACAATCAACAACATGTATAAAGAAGAGGAACAACGAATTTGAGGGCCTACTTACGTCTTAAGTCCTCCGTATGGGTGTTTGAGACTCCTTGACAGCATGTTGTCCACCCAAAATTTGTTACAGTGACCGACCTCGGTCACTCCACAGTCTGCATCCGACCGACGTCGATTTCCATGCGTCTGTCCCTGACTACCAACCTGCCGATGTCAGTGTCCTCCTGTTACCGACGTCGGTCCTTGTGACCGACATCGGTCTTACATACTGTCGACGTCAGTTTTCCTGCCGACGCCGATACCTGTGTTTCCTGTGAGTGATGACTTTTTACCCGCGAGCTCCTTTGAATCAAAACCCATGTCCAAACTGCTCTGCTCAGAAGTATCCAGCACCATCCATTGATTTTTGTCTGCCATCTCCTCCAAGAACACCAAGGCTTTCCAGTTCTTAAGCTTGTCAAATACATTTGTCTTTCGCTTAAGAACATGCATCTCCTTCCTGCTCATGTGACCAAGCCTACGAAGCCACATCTCCGCAACAGAGGAAGAATCAGTAATATAAACAAGTAGATAAAGAATACCTATTTTCTTACCACCAGCTAATTCAAGTGCACCCGCTGTGAGAGTTCTTGTGCATCTCTCATCACCCAATCTTTCTGAAGAAATTAGCCATATCTCCAAACCTGGGACTTGCATGACCTTCATCAACACCTGTGTGTTGGCCGCCTGCAATTTTAGCTTCACTTCCCCTTTGCAAATTCTTTGGCAAGGCTCACCAGCTCCTCTACCTGGGGCTGCATGGAAAGAGGCAACCGAATCTTTTATCCAAGATTCAACTTTATCCAAGAAACCTGCAAACACATCCTGTGCAACAACACCTGCTACATCTGTATCTTCAGTTTCTTCATGCTGATCTGCTACCAACCAACAATCTTCTTTTACCTGCTCTTTCTTTCCATGGGACCTTAAGTAACCATCTGTGCTTTTCAACTCCTCCATCCTTAGCTTACTTTGATCTGCCGTTGCTCTACTCCCACTCAATCAGAAACCCCTGAGAGTGTCCTGTAACCAAAACACAAAACCTACTTCCTACAACCTTAGCTCTGATACCACTTGTTGGGAATATGACCAACTCGAAAGCACACAATTGATTACCAAATTCAAGCAACTTAATATGCGGAAATAACCAGAATCAACAAGTAACTAGAATCCAGAAGTAACACAAGATATGAGAGACAATACACAACTTGTATTAATAACTCTTACAGAAAGGAATACAATAAAGAAGATGCCACTTCTTCTCCACCACCTTACAGAGGTTTCACACACCTCAAGTGAACAGTAATTCTCTCCTCAAAGTTCTCTCTACTAGGTCCCAACACCCAACTCAAACACAGAGTTGGTGTTCACCTTACACCTGTGCTCCACGCACTCCACAAGTACTCAAAGTACTTCAAGTAGATCTCCCATGAACCTGCAACAACCTGCAATTCAACAGACCATACTTATGGAAGGAACTGCCTTGCCTTCCTCTTAGCTCTCCATGTACTCCACATACATACCAATGAGTACACACCGTACTCCAAGTAGATCCTGCCTGATTCTGCTCCTTGTTGTGTTGCTGTCCTATCTGATCTCCAACCTACAGATCAATAAATGGTTCTGCACACTTGTGAACCTTGACCTTGCACACACACACACCTGCAGATCAACGATCTTACTTACCATGTAGATCTCTTATAAGCCATGCTCACCTGATGACCAAGATCATACATCCATGAAGAATCCAGCTGACTCTCCAGTCCAGCACCAACACACCTAGTACTGTTGTGGAACTAGGAGGAACACCCTTGCTCACCTCACACACAGAAGGAGCTAGCTTTGCTCAACTCAAACTAGAACACTTTTCCAATACAACCATGAGTCTATTATATAGATCTCATCCAAACAATAATTAGACATCTAATTACAATAATTAGATCCGCAGCTCTCAGTCTAAAAATAGATCTAAACATGCAAACACTTGGTTCGTTAGCTAACAGCCCGTAATAAGCTCGCAGTCGAACCACACAGGCGACCGACATCGGTCCCTGTCTGCCTGGGGGTCGCCGACGCCAGCCGATTTCTGACCGACGTCGGTTGCTTCCTGTCTCCTACCTGCCGACGTCGGTTGGCCAGACCAACGCCAAAGACTTCTGACACTCAGCAACTCATCCTGCAACCTCCTCCATGTCTGCATCAGTGAAGCTTTTAGCTCCACAACCTAACAGAATCCTCTTTCAAATATGTTTTAGAAGGTCCACCAAAACCTCCTGGAGCTCTATTTTGATCCTTTAGGGATTCCATCCCTAAACTTAGTCCTTGGCCTTCCAATTGTTTCCATGCTTCCATTTTGCCTTCTAGGGATTTGTATGGGTCTGCCATGGTTTCGTTATGATGGATATGACAAAATAGAATGTGACATCCTTTTGACCCCTCTGTACAACATCCCAACCTCATGCTCAACCACATGTAGAAGGCTATTTTGAGAAGCAAAAGAGTAGACTAAGTGTGGATAGCTAGAAACATGAGTATAAAAGAGACTTACATGCCTTTGATGAACCTCCAAATGCTCTTCACTCAAAAACAAAGAGTTTTGACACATATCCATCTCCCCTTACAAAAACATGATGTCATCAAGGGCCTATAAGTGCATGTTTTAGGCAAAATATGTGGGCAGAGCATAAAAATGAGGTAAACATGGTGGTGAACTATCTCAAAACTACCCAAATTCAATTTTTAGTCCTCAATTATGTGACATCCATCTTTTAAAACTTGGAATCAGCTTCAAAACACCTATTACAACATGGAGATCACTTGTATGTACATGGAATTCAATAGACAAGGGCATTTCATGACTGAGATAGCTTGGGACATGAGCACATGGTCAAATATATACCTCATTTATCATGAAAAGGTAACCTCACTCAAATTCCAAAGTCTTGAAAAATCCAAAACACTTCCATTACCACTTCATATATAGGATGAATAAGCTTATGCATGGAATTCAACTGAAACTAGGCATAAAGTTGGCAAATAGAGCAAGAAAAGCTTGTAAGCTACTCAAAGAATGCTACAGTGAGATAAAAACATGATATTAAGTGTTAATATGACCCAAGTAATTATGGGACACTCTTTCCAAGTTGTATAATACCTCTACAAGGGAAAAAACTCAGCAAGCAAGAGACATTTTAGCTGGAACTACACCTGGTGGTACCTCCTTGCATGATAGACCAATTTTAATCATCCAAACATCATGAATCATGAAACCAAGATTGGATAACATATTATAAGGATATAACATCCTGTATAGCCAACACCACCAATTGGTTGATACAAATTTGGTATAAATGGAGCAAAACCTATAGGGTGTACCAAATAGATATCAAATCTACATAGCCAACTTGTTGGAAATGGTTATTACAGCACAATTAACCAATATTAAAAATAAATATATGAAAATGAATATGTCATAGTTTATTATCATCTCCCAAAATCATTTTGTCTTAAATTGCCTATGCTTCCCGTACTGAGCAGAAACTTGAGGGTCACTCCAATCTACCAAGAAGAGAAAGAAATGTGCAGAATGGTTTTGGTATTAAAATGGATGTTTCAGATCAAAAAAATAGTGTAGATTAATTTTATAAGTATGAGGAGACCCCCCATGATCTTTCGCATGTGACACTCTTCCCAAAAATCCATACAAGTGCCATTTCATCTCTTTTTCAACTAATTTATGCAATTTTAGTTATGAAACCTACAACCTTCTCCTATGAATGACATATATAAAAATCCTAATGACCTATTGGATGTTTTTTCATATCTTTTTGAGAAAGAGCCACTTGTAATTTCCAAGTACCTTTTTGACAGATCAAAAAGTTGTGAAAATCAAACTTGTAAATTGCATTTTTCTTTTTGACAAAGTTTGAGTTGCTTACTTGTAAAAAATCATGTTATAAATTGCATTTCTATTTTTTTGAAAATTTGAGGACTTAAAATTTTTTAAAAGCCCCAATTAAAAAATACAAGTTAGGTTTTCCAAAAAATAACTTAAGATATCTAAAAGCTTTCTATTGTTTTAAGTGTGAGTTTATTTTTGGGGCCTCATTTCATGAAGAAGATAACAACATCTCAACTAAAGATCATGAGGATGTTTCATGTAGATTCAACAAGTTTTTTCCATGCCTCCATCATTTTTTTGGAATGCCCAACAGTTGCATGCTCCTTATTTTAGCCATTTACCTTGCCAAATATGCCATTCTAGTTGAAGATCATGCCCCTTTGCATGAGGTTTTTAGATTTTCCTTTCTCTTTAACTAGGAGTAGAGTTTTTAATAACTACCTCTCTTCTAAGAGAGTATTCTATATAAATATAGGTCCTATGGCATAGCCCATTTATATTTTCGTTGGAAAAATTATTCTATATTTTGAACAATTGATCTACATGTTATAACATGGAAAATGATAATAGATTGAAGATTTGCCTTCCTTGTCTATGTTATCTTTGTTTATGAAAGGCTATTTGTCAAATTTGAAAATTATTTCATTCTTATTTTAGTTACAAAATTTCATTTTTGGTATTATTTTGTCCTTTTGAGAGATTGTTTGATTAAAAACGAAAAATCTTGTTCCTTATATGGTGAATGCCCAGTATTACCTTTGGTTTCATATTTTCACGAGTTTTTGATCCAATATATTTTAGCATATTTATTATTCTAATATGTTCATATAAAGCAAGCATTAAAATCCATTATAAATATTTGGTGCAATCACCATTTTTAGTTTTACAAATTCATTTCTAAAACTCTTTTCCTCATAGTCAAACCCTAGTTTAGAATTAAGATCACTAAGAAGAAAAATTTTGACATGAAATGGTAATTTATCAGTTGCATTGAACTTAGTGAAAGGAAGCTATCCTTCTCCAGAGGTTTAATTCAATTTTCCAACGTCCTGTATCTTGGAGGTGATTCCATTGTATCATTAGATTTTTGCACAACATGTTACAACACAAAAATAAGTGACAATCTATGTGATAACACCTATCACCATATTGAATAGTCCTTTATCCTTACCATGTTAAATATTTAGTGTTTGGAATTTTTTCTCAATTGTAAAAAATATCTTCTTTGATGCCTCAACTTGTTTAACCATTATTGGCCACATGTGTGAGAGCTTTAGCCTTTTCTATTCTAAGAGACATCGATGCCCTTTTACTTCTACACTCTAAATTTTAGTGACCAAATATTTTGGTCACCATCTTAGCCATAGATCCAAGAAATGGCTTAAAATAGGAATTTCGCTTCCTAATAGGAAGAATAAACTTTTTAATAGCCACCTTTCAAATGAATCTTTCCTTACACTTATGAAAAATGAAGCTTCTTTCGAAGAATCATTGAATTTCATTTAAGTGTTCTATAAATCCTTTGGATGAAATCTACAATATGTTGAAACTTGATGCTTTCAGTAGAGCATGATGCCTATTTTGGATTGGCTAAAATAATTGCAATCAAAATGGACCAACAGAGAGGATAGGTTAAATTTTTTAGATATTTCTTTTTTCTTTGATCGTTTCCCCTCTGAGCTATGGAAATATTTATTAGAGAGTTAAAAATAGATTTTCGTAATTGAATACCAAACCCTTATCTCTAGAAGGAAAGTATCAAATCTACACTAAAATTATTTCCCCCTCATGTTTACTACTCTTCGTTGTGGGAACCACCTAAGGATTCATATGATAAGCTCATTAAATTGCTTAGAGGTTTTCTTTGGGCTAATTCAAATCAAATAAGGGGTTTCCATAGGGTTGTACAGGGTGTTTGTTGCCTCCTATAGGATAAATGAGGTAGGGGCATCAACAACATATACAGATAGACCATTTTTTATTTCCCAAAGTAGTTATTCATAGCATTGATGGACTTAAATATTGGAAATCCCTACATTGACATTTGCATTACCACAAGGTCACCTTACTGCAAGACTAATTTTTGGATTGCATATTTTACTCATTACCTCTATCTTTGTTAAAATTTAATGGTATTTTATGGCTAAAATTATCTATAAATCCTTTAAAATGGTTAAATTATTTATAAAATGTAGGTATAGTGGAAGGATCATGCTCATGGGGTCCCTTGTGCATAGAATACTCAAGAAGGGGAATAGATGCTAGAATGGTAGTTATGGGACAAGGAGGTGGCACCACCAATGGAAAAGGAACCATAAGTGGGGGAGAAGATGCAGGTGGCAAAAGAGCCATAGGTGAAGCAAGAGCCACAGGTGGAGTGGGAACCATAAGTGAAGGAGGAGGACCCTTCTTATGTGGATGACTTATGGGAAGGGGAATGGTGGGAGTAGTAATGATCATGAGGTGATCATGAAGATGTTTTTTTAGGATGAAATAATGATCAGTTTGATGGCTACTACATTAGTTTCAAATATAATATACCTCTCCATATTTGGGAATATACTCAGGTAACAATTTGGGAGGAGGTATAGCCTTGTCTTTAGGTTGAGGAAGGGTAGGGTGTAAGGTGTTGATATATTTTCAAATATTTCAATAATGGGTAGAGGAATGATTATCTATGTCATGGAAGCAACAAATACACTTGTTATTATACTTTTTGGGGCTATTAATAGAAGGAGTAGATGTAGGAGCCAAGGCTGGTATAAGTGGTAGTTTCTCGTCCAATGACCAACAACTATATGAATGTCACAATAAGGGTAATCAACCCATTGGGAGGGTGAGGGATCAAGTTACAATAAAGGAAGAAGGCCATCATTGAGGGAAGGTAGGGCTAGTGGAGAGACTGGTCTAGGATTGACTGAAGGAGAAACAACTTCATATGTAGGATGAGGCTCAAGTAAGGGTAGAGTGGGAGTAGGATCTGAACTAGGCTTGGCTAAGGGAGGAACTGGATGATCAAAAGGATTAAATGAAGTAATAATCATATTTGGGGGAAGTAAGCTATAAGGATAATGGTATTTAGTGAAATGATAGGGACTAATCATATCATGATCCATAAGCATGCTCCTAAGAGGTTATACAAAAATTGGGGTTTGTCATGTGAATTCTCTATCTCCACCCTTGGTGGGATTGAAGATGTTTTAGCTTGAAATTTTATGTTGAGATGTTCAAATGCTTCTTTCAAAATTTTTCCAACTGGGTCAACTGGTTCGACCAAGTTTGCAAAACCCTATGTGCTGAAGAAAAGATAATGAATAGAGTTGACCTATTTGATTGTGTTTGTTGACATGTATGTTCATAGAAGAAAATAACAAATAGATTCAAACTATTTGAATATGTATGATAATCTAGAACTGAAGAAGATTTGTGTCAAACTACTCAATCCAGTAACTTGTAATTGGTGAAGACCTACACAAATAGAACATAGTCATTTTGAAGAAACTATGTGTTAAACATGTACACAAAAAGTTAGAACTATACCGACTAATATGATATAGTAATTTAAATATATAAAAATATAAATGATGATAAAAATGATGGCATGAAAGAAAACTTGTAAGGGTTAGTTTCACATTGGGTTCACCAAAATGTATGCAAAGGGAAATGTAATCGATCTATAAATCAATCCTAGCTCAAAGAAGATAAATCCTACTTACACTTTCAATTGTTGATACAGTAGGTATTTGGTGTCATGACCAAGATGGATCCACTAGACCTATCCAATGGATATCTTACCATAATAATATCACCGTGGAGGGTTACAAAGCCTCTAGTCAAGCAAAACTATGCAATAACCCTAACTAGGTCTTATGTTTTCATATTCACAAAAGTAAATGACAAGTAAAGTAAAGTCTAATATATTTCTCACCAAATCTTATGTCACAAAGTGGGGGTAATAAACATAAAAATTAAACATGAATAGAATAAATATACTCATATCAATGTATATGAAATCCTAATGCATAGATGACAAGTACAAATACTAATTTATCTATTCTTACAAAGGAGGAACAAAGTTAGTAATAATAACATTTGAAGATGAACCTATCAATCATTAATCTCTCCCTTGGCCAAGGTGCTTCACAAGAGATTGTTGTGGTATGTAAGGATGACAAGGATAAATCATCTCTAGGCTACAAAACCTATTTATGCATCCAAAAAACTTCTCCACAAGACAAGATCCATATCTCTAAAGAAAGTATGAAATCCTAAGCTATGGTAGAATGGTGGCTAACAGATGCACAATATAATACTCTTATTCTTCTCTTCACTTATTAATAAATGACAAAATTAATGTGTATATATAGTTGAATCTAAAAAGTTTTGCCGACAGGGTCAACCCAATCGACTCTGGATCATTATTAACACTAATGGTTTGACCACCCCTTTCTCAATGCACCCCTTAAGGTGTGCACTTAGAGAAATTGAGACTTGATAGGTTCCTTTAATAGATAAAACATCAATAATTGATAAAGTTTGAAAATATTGTGTATACAATAACAAACTAAGAATTTCACTCTTACCAGCATATTATTAGCCTGTGTAAAAATTATTAAGTAGTCAAAGGCTTTGTTCTCATGTTATGGAATGTGAAAGTCTTTATTCTCTAATTCCTAATCAATAATTAAATCACTCGCTTTCCACATAAAATACATTGAAACCATTTAATTTATATCCATAGACAATCTATACAGTTTTGTATTAATTTGTGTATATACAACCGCACTCATGATAATGGGAAATTGTTTTTCTAACATATGTTATGGTTTGACATAATAACATCATAATTTATGTTAGGTTTTACATCAGGGTTTGCATTATAAATTTGAATTGAATTTTGGGAGGGAGTTTTTATCAAAAAAATGTGAGAAATGTTTGTATCACATTTTATGTTAGGACTTTTTTTTTTAACATCAATATGGTAAACACCTTGGTGAAATTATCTTTTTTGATTTCTAATACAAAGTTTGTATCAATAAAATTGGATGATGCAAACTTAAGTCAGAAAAAATATAATTGCACATTTTGGACACAAACATTTATACAATGTGTCACTGGAAGGAAAATTGTTAAATTAGAGAAATTTTATTTTTCCATCTTTTGTGTGGTTGTTCTGAATAATTTGCATCAATAAAATCCATTGACACAAATTTTACGTCAATTATCATGTAAAAATATAACTTTGACACAAAAAGAGTCATAAATTCAAGAAAATACTAATAAAAAGTACTCATTTTTATACTTATAATAAAAAAATAGTTATGTCTTGAATGTGTTTATGGAGATTCAACCATAGGAAAATAAGATGGGTCTGAAAGTGGCCCATCTCAAAGCACTGCTATACCATTGGGGTAACATTCCCTACATAATTGCCCATGTGCTCCCTCCTCTTCTTCTAGGGATGGTATATCGAGGGGACAAGACAAAAAGATTCATTTCCAGTGTCACTCTCACATTCGATTAGGTGGTTAGCATCACATAAGCACTCGCCTCCTCTGGTGCAAAACTTTTCACACTACACTAGTTTTTCCATATATTAAAAGCTTTTAAATCTCAACAAAGCAAAACTTTTATAATGAACTATGTAAACCACACACTATAAATTTTCATTTCCAAAACAATTTTATTTTGTCCAACGTAGGAAACTTCTAAGCATTTTGGATTGTTTTGTCAGATATCAATTTGCAGCAATAATCTATATACAAAAGCGGTCCACTTATTTTGATTAATTTGTGGGTAACTAATTAGACTTTTCTACGATATTTTCTTATAAGCTTTTATAGCCCCATGAATAGTCATTAGACACCCTGAAGTTAGATGGTGTACACGATTTATCGAAGATTTATTTTTGAAATAAAGTCAATACGAGTCTTCGTAGTATCACATTTTATAGATATATTATATGATGTATTTCAAAAAGTTATTATATTAGAAAGTTTTTGGATAAAATTGTGTTTAAGTTTTTGATTGATGTTTTAGTTCACATTCTATGAACTATCATCAGGGTATTAGAATGAAAAATATAAAATAGTAAACTGAACTCGATCAAAAACTTAAACACAATTTTATCTAAAAACTCTCTACTCTAATCAATGCAATGTGAAAATACCATTGCTTTAAGTTATTAGACATCATAAAGTTATATAGAGACACTTTAATGAAGACGTACTTTTGATCCATTAAGTCTATATTGTATTAACAACAATCTAAGTCTTATGCCATTACATCTTATACAAAGAGGTTATTGTGAAGAATATAGTTGTATTTGATTATTTAGGGGAAGAAGTGAGGTCCTTTCACTCATTGAGTTGGGATTCACTCACACACACAACCATATATATTTTGGTTAATGCAAGATTATTTGTTGACTTGGATACTACTATATCATACAACTTAATAGTTTTAGGTTGGTGGATAAGTAGACATTTTCTTTGCCAATATTGGTGGACAAGTAGACATTTCTTTGCCAATGTTGGTGGACACACACCGCATCCAAGACTTTGTCGAGTCTTTTAGTTATGTTGATTTTTATGTTGCCTCTACCAACATCTCTTATGGGTGATATCTTATCTCCTTTCTTCACCCTCTTTGTCTCTACCCACCTCTTTGTAGTGTAGAATTAGTTATATACCTCTTGTTTGGCATTCCACTAACTTCTTTCACCTACCAATCTCTCTATAGGCTCAACCCACTTTGATACAAATATGGTACAGTCGTTGTCAGATCTTAATGAAAGGATGCCTTTCACTACACAATTGTGAAATGCTCTCACTCCTTCTCCCCCTTTGTTTACACAAGTGGTTATGAAATAACATGAACTCTTTGTATTAATTAAATATCACAATTATACAAATTCATCCTAAGGAGAAGTTACAAACTTCAGCTCTATTTTGGGCTTACATATAAATTCAATGTTCAAGCCTTCCTTTGGACTACCTTTCTCCTCTGTGCTACTTAAAAATTCCTTTCCCTTGTTAGAAGTCTTAAGCCACATGATCATTTTGGTCATCCTTAACCTCTCTTCTTTTTCTTTTCTATCCTCTCCTTGAATGAACCCAATGGTTTCCCTTTATATGCTCATATTAGTGTTTACATGGCAAAAGATCCATGCAAACTGACATTCGAGGTTCATGACTTGATATATTTCATCATGTAACTATGATCTACTTCAATTAATGATGCACAGTTCTTGAGTTGACAAAATTATAAGTTCCTCCAAGATGGCATCATGTAAATCACAACTACCTATCAGGATAGGTCATGCATTAACTATTATCTCCTGCACATCATGTTGACTCATACCTTATGCTACTGAACTAAACTTTGAGTGTAAGTCTACGTGGCATTAGTCAAACCTAGTGGATCAAGAAGTTGTATGCTAAGTTGGTCTTGTGTGTTTCCCTAATGTATGTGATATTCTCCACACTTACTCTAAAGCCTTCGCATCCTTTGCTCCCTTATCCTATGTGTGTTGATTAGGTCCTTCCATTTTTGCATGTTGTGTCCCTTGACAAAATAAAATAATAGGACCTAACCATCCTAGGTGATGCAATGTTGCTTTTGCGCTTGGGATGCTCCTACATCACATCGATATGGTCAACGCCTCGGTCAAATAATATTTTCACTTTCTAATGTAAAATTTTCATCAAGAAAATCGGATGATACAAATTTACATTAGAGGAAAACATAATTGTAAATTTTTTATGAAAACATTGATGCAACATGCATCACTGAAGGAAAATTGCTAAACTAGGGCAATTTTGTTTTGCCAAATTTAGTGTAGTTTTCCCTGTCACAAGTTACGTAAGGGAAGCCCGTTGATAAAAAATGCATTAATAGTCGTGAAAATAATTTTTTGACACAAAAGATGTCAGAAATTTATGAAAATATTCTAGTGAATTGATGCTCATTTTTCTGCTTAAAATAAACTAATGGTTATTTCAAATGTGTGTATTGAGATTTAAGAGTGGGGAAATAAGGTGGCTCTAAAGGTGGCCCATCTCCAGAAACTTCTACACCATTGGGGTAACGTGCCTTGCATAGTTCCCTGTGTGCCCCTTCTTTTCTTTCTAGAGAAGGTACATCAAGTCAAATACCCAAAAGGATTCGTTCCTATTATCACTATCACCGTTGACTTATGTGGTTGTTGCCACATAGGCATTTGCCTCCTTTGGCGCAACATGGCCATTGGGATAGTTCCACACCTCATCTTAGAAAAGTTTCCCCCTAAACTATTACAAATGGAGAACAAGGTGTCACTGAAGACGATGTAGAGGTAGTGAATAATGCAAACAATGATTGAAATATTTTACTTGACAAAGATGACATCTAGGTTATCCAAAGTAAAGTAAATGACCAAAATTCTCTTGTTATTGGTCTCTTCGCTATAAATACTTAAAAAACATTGTAATGTACTTTCATACTACCTACATTTTTATGAATAATTTATAATATTTTTCTAATATAATTTAACTCTATTTTATCTATAAATAAATTATTATATATAATTATAAGTTTTCATTTTACCTTAAAAATGTTAAAATTAGTCGAAAGATATTTTATTTAATTGTATTTATTTTAAACCAAATGAAAAAAATCTTCAACTATTTTTAAAAACTTTATTTAAAATTTGATTAATAAATAGATAGACATCTTCTATTTTAATAAATGTACAGCATCTTCTATCTTAGAGGAAGCCAAATTTTCATCAAACGCTATACCTAATACTCTCTGGAAAATCTTAGATCTCAGGACTGTAAGTGATTCTCATTTATATTTGACCCGCAATTATTTATTCGATGGGAGAGGGATGGATATTCATTGTATATATGAAACCAACCAACTGGACACGCAAATTCTCGGTGGAATATTCATTGTGTACCTTTCAAAATTTCAACAAAGCCGCCACATTGTGGAATATTCATTGTGTACATTTCTTTCCTATTGTGACACATTTCGGAGGAATATTCATTGTGTACCTTTCAAAATTTCAACAAAGCCACACATTTATAATGAACATTTTGGATTGTTTTATACGTTCAAATGTATCCCAATTTTCTTAAAATCTTTTATAACCACGTGACAGACTTCCAAAAGTTATTAGCCGCCTTAGAGTTACGTGGTGTAAGACGTTTTATTGAAGACTGACTTTTCAATTCAAACCATGCCCCAGCGGAGACACACCATCAATATCAATTTAAGTATTTTTTTTTACATTTTATATGCAAAGGTCATAGCGAAAAATATAGTTATATTTGATTATCTAAAAAAGATGTAATATTTTTTTTATTATTAAATTGTAATTCATTTATAAATATTAAGATTATACAGAGTTATGATTCTAAACATACATAATATAATTGTAACTCTTCAACAGGATTTTTAGACCAATTAATTTGCATAATATTGTATGCATATATTGTTGAGGATTAGGTTAAGATCAAAGGATAAGCAAATAAAGTAATTATGCTTATCAAATCAACAAAGCAAAGCTAAAACCTAGATCAACATCAGTATATAAAATACATGAACTTTTATGCACTCTTTGTGCATTTCTACATATTGTGGTAACTTACACACACATTATATACAATGAATCTCATTCAGGGAACTTCTATACACATTTTATGCATTTTAAGAGCTTATACGCATTATGTGAATTTCTACACAAAACTGATAACTTCGGAAGGCCATAACTTTTGTGTATGTACTCGAAATGAGATGTCATTTTTTAGAAATTGTGTCATTTTTTAAAAAAGTGCATAATGTTTCGAAGAGAATGCAAATATGCAACGATAATATGTTTTGGAGGTGTTCTTGAATCCCTTTTTCTTCTGCTCTAAAACCTATCACTTTTAGGCCTTCAACAAACAAAACCACTTCTCGTATTCTACCGATTCTTGAGAAACTCAACCAACTCATCTAGAACCATGTTGTTGCCAAAGAGATCCCTTCTATGATATACTTTATACCCTCTAAGTGCCATACTTTTGATGCTTTTTAAGGATCATTTCTACCATGCAAAATGGTAAATACACAAACTAGTCTACACAAACAAACCCCTACATATTTTGGTTGATACAAGATTGCTTGTGGACCTAGACGCTCCTACATCATACAATATCGATAAGATTTTTTTGATCATAGAGCTCACAAATTTGGACTAGATGGTAGAACCATCTTTTTTACTTTAAGGGTAAATCCACAGTGGGCCCTTCCACTAGGTGATGTATTTCACCTTTTCTAGCCACATACTAGATTTCAGACCTTCCTCCTACACCTATATTTTCTTATATTTCTCTCCCCCTTGCCCATCACTTGGGCATAGCCCATCCACCTTCTCGAACATATTCTCTTTCTCATTTTTCCTCTTCTTGTGGGTTTCTGGCCATCACTATCCATCCACTTCCATCAACTTTTCTCCACACATATACTCATTCCTCCCAAGAGTATTCATCTTCCACTACCTCTTCCTTCTTAGCTTTCTTGTTGAAGGATTCCCCATTTTCCTGGGCATCAAAACAATTACCCATCACCTTCATTTATATCTTCAAGATGGATTTCATGCCAACATCTTATGTTACCATCATTATAACATCAAATAAATCTACCACATCTGTTGTAACAACATCCTTCTCTATTGTTTTTTCCTATAGGATGTCATTAAATAGTTCATCCACCTCTTTTGTCTCACTCCTTACATTAATACCATATGTGTGACATTATTCATCTTCCCTCTTTTCATTAGTTCATGCGTTATCCCCACTACCTGCAATAAAATAAACATTAATATAATCAAACATCCCCTCAATCACCCTCATCTCTTCTCCAAGTAAGAGACATTATTCTTCTCCTCCTTGGTAAAACATGAGACTTCAACAACCATCCCTCTCAGTTTCTGCATCTTCTCTTAATGCAATCTCCTCATCTTCCTATAGTGGAATATCTCCTTCCTCTCCACTCAATACTCCCTCTAAATCAACATCACATGCATTCACTTTCACATCCTTTACCTCTACATTCATGTCTTTCAAAAGACATGCATTTATTACTCCTCCCATTATATCTTCTTTAATATACTTCAAGGTCATTTTATTCTAAGGAACTTTCCTCGTCTTCATCTCTGCATTGCATGGTGTGATGCAAGTTCTCCTCCTCCTTTATTTTTACTTAGCTTCCACTTTATCTTGTATTTCCCTCAACAAAGTTTTTAACTTATCTAACTAGGCTACTCAATTTTCATCTATATCTCTCATACTTTCCTCACTCACACATCTAACCCATTATTGCAACCTATGTATTATAAATATATGCAAGTTATGCACCTTTCAATTAAAATGTTAGTCCTCTACCCACCTACATAATATAGATAATACCTTTAAACACCATCTATGAATTGTTCACTGAATGAAAGACATACCCTATGTTCATTACCCACCTATAAAATATTGAGAACAATCAACCCTCTCTCTCTCTCTCTCACTAACCTCCACCCAATCTTTCTTAATAGAGGATAAACACTCTTTCACTCATCCCAAAGTTGTTGTAGGATCTTATACAATTTTATCTAGCCACAATTAGGGGGTCTACTAAAATGCAATCTTAGACCATGTAACCTACACAAAAATGGAAATTTACACAATCCTTACGTAATAAAAAACACTAATCTTTATTGCTCTTAAATAAATACCACTAATCAAAGATACACACACAACTATCTACAATCTTACTAGGCTTTAAACACTCTGCGCATTACAACACCCATAGTCCATTCAAGGACATGATTTAATCCCATAGTTCCTTTCCTTCATATTTATACACAAATCTCTACTCACAACTCTCTCTAAGGACTACTTATTTTCATTATTTATATCATATGGATAAAATCCATTCCAAGGATGAGTTAGTTTCCTTATATAGGCATATTCTAAGAAATATTACTAAAGTTAAACCATTTTGGTTCCCAATGTGATGTTTCACCTTCATCTAGTGACTCTTTAACTTCCAATCGTTACCTACAATGATAGTATGTGTGCACTTTCACATACTTTTCTTTACATTGTTCGTAGGAAGGTATGAATTATAGTTTACACACATTTTTGTATGGTAAACATGTGATAATTGTACACCATAGTATGTTATGTATAAAATATGGTCTCATGTAGGTTTATGGAACACATGGAAGTTTAACATGTACATTGAATATTTCATCACAAAAAAATTAAAGGTAAAGAATACAAACACACATAGTCTTTGTGCAACATATATATACCCTACTTTTGTAAAGGAGATATTAGAAAGATATAGAGAAAATTTTATGGAACTAAATAGAACCTATAATTTGAGATTGAATTTCTATTAAAATTTTATACAACCATCTTGAATTGAGTAAAATCTTCATTGAGAATAAATGTAATCTTGCATAATGCTTGAGTTTGTATCCATTAAATGCTAAGAATGATCACAAGTGCATATACGTTAATGATGAGTAAGAAGAAAGTTTTGCGTATGAAACTACACTATGTTTAGTCATAATTTTATTTTTGTTTTCCTATAACTATTTAGAGTCTTGTCACAACATTCACAAACTACAAAACATAACATGACCTGATGATTGAATCCAAGGATCATTGCTAACAATGGTTCCATTTGTTGGACCTAAATAGAAATGGTTACCTAGTCAAAGGGACCTTGAAAATTGGTTAGAAATTTGTAGAGGAATAAGCTATAATAATAGAAGCATCTATAGAGGTGATTATTTATGAGCACATCCTTGTATATATTTATGAAATATTTTGTTTCAAGTTACCTAAGTTACTAACAACTTGACTATCTAGATTCAAATCCTATTAATTTAGACCATGTGAGATAAAACATTTTGTGTGGAGTGAAGAAAATATGGAAAGGTTGTGAAACTTAGACACTGAATAGACCCATGTGATTGACCATTGGGTGAAGACTACAATTGATGGGTATGTTACTAAATTTTATATTTAGGGGTATATTGCATTTGAAGCTGTATATGATTTTTTTGTTAGAGAGATTAGAGGCAAGTATTTGAAGTGAATATTTGTGATGTTTAGGATGTTAGTTGTGGAAAATAGCATTGTTCTAATTACAAATGATGTGGATTAGTCAATCAAGGCACTATGGGAATGCAGATTAGGCTGAATTAAGAAGAATTGAACCAATGAACCTAAAATAAAAACCCAAAATTGGATAATGTATACTATCGAGATGATAAAGTAAATATGGGGATCCAAATATAACTACAACAATAGAAAATATGGAATAAGAAAAAAATTATTGAAGAGGAAGAGCCACATGTAGCTAAAAGTAGGAGTAGACAAGAAGTTGTGTAAAAATGGGAGGAACTAGACTTCTAGAAGAAGAAACCAAATTTGAAGGCCAGAGAACACTAAAAGACCTTGGTTGACAAAGATGCCTTCTCTTTTCTCAACTCATCGTCACCACTGAATATGTTCTCAAGGGTGACCAACCCTTTGGGTAACTTATTTGTCTTCAATTGCACAATATGGTCATTATATTGTTGTAGAAACTTCTCTTGGTTCCTTGAGGAAAACTTAGCCTCTTCTTACAAGAACCTGACAATCTAATTTCCATCTTCAAACACTTGCCAATTATCATTATTATTTGGAACATAAGGCCTTACAATCACCTTAATGTGTGACTAAACATTTTCACTTTTTTATCAATTGGGATACTAAATTGTGACCTAATTATAGCCAACGTATCTGCGTATTTGTTCTCATTTCCTGATATGACATAAATATTGAAAGCTTGAATGTCTTCAAATAATTCCCATGCTCTATGATCGTAAGATCTAAGCAATGGATTCTTGCATACATTAAGACCTATTACTTGGTGAACTACAAGTTCACTATCACCAAAGACTTGTAAGGCATTGACCTTCATCTTTTTTACCCGTTGCAAACCATGAACTAGTGATTCATATTGAGTAACATTACTTGAACAACCAAACTAAAATTTGAGAGAAGAGAAATACATTTTATTGGTTGAAGAAATCAATGTCATTTCAACCCTTGTGCCATGTTTTTTCTTTGATCCATCATAGTATAGTTGACATGTGCCATCACTAGGCTCATCATACTTCATCAAGGCTGGAATTGGTGTATCTTTTTCATGAAGGCAATAAACACCAAGTCCTTTTTCTTGAATTAACTTATAAGGATCATGATCATGTAAATCAGAGGCCCATTCATCAAGGAATAGATCTAGAGCTCCATCTAGAGGTGATTTAGTATCCACTTCATTATTTTTTAGTACCTTATATGAGATAACATAATTAGTGTTTACCATACTTGGCATATATGGCTCCAAATGGAAACGTGCATTAGGTTCAAAATGTATTTTTACCTTAGTACCATTCCTGGTCCTGAACATCAAATATGTCCAATCAGCTGATAAGTATCCTCTAATCTTTAAAGTAAAGTCCTTTGACATACACATGGAAAAATAGGGAGGTAAGTCCACCACTACCACATCTTGTTGAAGGGTAACATTGGGAAAAACATGTAGTGTCAATTTTAGATCTTTAATAATTCCCACTCTCTTCATTGGTGATGCATCTAGTTGTAATACTCCTTTAGTATTTGGTTCATAGACAAGACCCAACTTATCTACAATTTGCTTAGGCATGATAGTGCTATTAGATCCACTGTCTACCATATAATTATGAACTAAATATTCACCATCTATCAAAGAGAGGTAAAAAAGAGGATTTTTATTTGATTTGACATTGGTTTTATACACCTTTGTCATTTTATGTGTCTATTGGTCTTGTTTCTTGGTTGGCTAGTCTAAGTTAGCCAAAACAACACCTTGTTTCTCAATTGGTTCTTGAGATACCTTGAGAGCTAAAAGCTCTTGGATAAACATGTTATTTTCCCCCAGAATAGCAAGGGAATCCCACATGCTAATGCTGACATTGGATTTCTTCATCTGATCTATTATGCTGAATGAGGATCCTTAACCTTCGAATGTACCTTGTGAACCACTAGTTATTATCTAATTAGAGGTATTTGAAGGACTTTCCTAGCCTCTACATTCTAATTTTTCTATGCTATAGGGGCAAAAAGTTGATCTTTGATACTTGGGAACAATATTAGGAACACTAGAAGAATTACTCACATCTTGAGCTTCCTCAATGACTATTCTTTTAGTTTTAGTCAGAGCTACAACTTGACCACTTATGTTACTAGTCTCATCAATTTTATTGAATGAAACATGATCATACATTTTCCAATTCACATTAATGGCATTAGGTTTCCCTTGAACTTGTTGAGCCTCTCCTTAGGGTACCAAATTTATCTCTTGATATTGACCTTCTTGAAGAGAAAACTCTTCTTGTGTCATTTGTGGTATAGTAACGTTCTATGATACCAAGGCTTGGTTTTGAGTATCATTGGGATTAAAAGGCTGCCAACTTGAATCTTGCATCAAGTTGTTTTGAGGAGGAGTGGGAATAATAGCTCTTGAACTAGAGGGTACATTAGGGTCAAGGGATGTATATGGTTTGGCATGGGTTATGACTCCTTGAGATTGGTAAGGTGGTATATTTTATCTAAAACCTTGATAAGGAGGCCTTTGATGTTAGGTTGTGGAGCTAAAAGCTTCATTGATGCAAACAAGAGAGGAGGTTGCTGAGGGTTGCTGAGTTGCAGAGAAACCGGCGTCGGTCTGATCAGCTGACGTCGGTAGGATACTGAAGAAAAGCAACCAACGTCTGTCAGGGATCGGCCGGCGTCAGTCACCTCCAGGCAGATAGGGATCAACGTTGATCACCTGTGTGGTTAGGTTGTGGAGCTAAAAGCTTCACTGATGCAAACAAGAGAGGAGGTTGCTGAGGGTTGCTGAGTTGTAGAGCAACCGGCGTCGGTTTGATCAGCTGACATCGGCAGGATACTGAAGAGAAGCAACCGACGTCGGTCAGGGATCGGCCGGCGTCGGTCACCTCCAGGCAGATAGGGACTGATGTCGGTCGCCTGTGTGGTTCGACTGTGAGTTTATTACGGGCAGTTAGCTAACGAACCAAGTGTTTACATGATGAGTGCTAATTTTAGACTCATAGCTGCGGATCTAATTATTGTAATTAGATGTCTAATTATTGTTTGGATGAGTTCTATATAATAGACTCATGATTGTATTGTAAATTAGTGCTAGGGAGTAAGAGAGCATAATTATAATCTCCTTCGGTGTGTGAGGTAGAGCAATGGTGCATTCCTCCTAGTGCCACAGTACCAGTTGCGTTGGTGCTGGATTGGAGAGTCAGCTGGATTCTTCATGTATGTATGATCTTGGTCATCAGGTGAGCATGGCTATGATAGGAGATCTACATGGTAAGTAAGATTTTTGATCTGTAGGTGTGTGTGTGTGCAAGGTCAAGGTTCACAGGTGTGCAGAACTAGTATTGATTTGTAGGTGGGAGATCAGATAAGACAACAACACAACAGGGAGCAGGATCAAGCAGGATCTACTTGGAGTATGGTGTGTACTCATTGGTATGTACGTGGAGTACATGGAGAGCTAAGAGGAAGGCAAGGCAGTTCCTTCCATAAGTATGGTCTATTGAATTGCAAGTTGTTGCAGGTTCATGGGAGATCTACTTGAAGTACTTTGAGTACTTGTGGAGTGTGTGGAGCACTTGTGGAGTGCGTGGAGCACAGGTGTAAGGTGAACACCAACTCTGTATTTGAGTTGGGTGTTGGGACCTAGTAGAGAGAGCTTTGAGGAGAGAATTACTGTTCACTTGAGGTGTGGGAAACCTCTGAAGAGGTGGTGGAGAAGAAGTGGCATCTTCTTTATTGTATTCTTTTCTGTAAGATTTATTAATACAAGTTGTGTATTGTCTCTCATATTCTGTGCTATTCTGAATTCTAGTTACTTGTTGAATCTGGTTAACTTCTGCATATTAAGTTGCTTGGTTTGGTAATCAACTGTGTGCTTCCGGTGTTTCGCATCCTGACAAGTGGTATCAGAGCCAGGTTGCAGGGAGCAGGTTTTGTGTTTGGTTATAGGTCACTCTCAGGGGTTTCTGATTGAGTGGGAGCAGAGCAATGGCAGATGAAAGTAAGCTAAGAATGGGGGAGTTGAAAAGCACAGATGGTCACTTAAGGTCCCATGGAAAGAAAGAGCAGGTAAAAGAATATTGTTGGTCTGTGGAAGATCAACATGAAGAAACTAAAGAAGCAGATGTCGCAGGTGATGTGGCATAGGATGGTCTGGGAGGTTTCTTGGATAAAGTTGAATCTTGGATAAGAGATTCGGTTGCCTCTTTCCATGCAGCCCCAGGTAGAGGAGCTGGTGAGTCTTGCCAAAGAATTGGCAAAGGGAAAGTGAAGCTGAAATTACAGGCGGCCAACACACAGGTGTTGATGAAGGTCATGCAGGTCCCAGGTTTGGAGATATGGATAATTTCTTCAAAAAGATTGGGTGATGAGAGATGCACAAGAACTCTCACAGCGGATACACTTGAATTAGCTGGTGGTAAGAAAATAGGTACCCTTTATCTACTTGTTTATATTACTGATTCTTCTTCTATTGTGGAGACGTGGCTTCGTAGGCTTGGTCACATGAGCAGGAAGGAGATGCATGTTCTTAAGCGAAAGACAAATATATTTGACAGGGTTAAGAACTGGAAAGCCTTGGTGTTCTTGGAGGAGATGGCAGACAGAAACCAGTGGATGGTGCTGGATACTTCTGAGCAGGGCAGTTTGGACATGGATATTGATTCAAAGGAGCTCGCGGGTAAAAAGTCATCACTCACAAGTGAACACAGATACCGGCATTGGTCAAGAAGAATCAGTGTCGAACAGATAGGTGCCGATGTCGGTCATGTGCAGACCAAAGCCAGTGATGTCAGGTAGGGTAAGACTGATGTCAGTCAGAAGGACTGACGTCGGTAGTAGGTAAGATCGACGTCAGTCAGGAGGACCGACATCGGCAACAGGGACACCGATGTTAGCAGGTTGGTAGTCAGGGACAGACGCATGGGAATCGACGTCGGTCGGATGCAGACTGTGGAGTAACTGAGGTCAGTCACTGTAACAGATTTTGGGTGGACCAAGGAGTCTCAAACACCCATACAGAGGACTGATGACGTAAGTAGGCCCTCAAATTCGTTGTTCCTCTTCTTTATACTTGTTGTTGATTATAGAGCAGGAAGGATCCAGGAAACAAGTGGGAGCGTAGCAGGAATATGATGCAGAACCAAATGGGAGTTTTGGTAGTGTTGTTAGTCGGTGTGAAAGCACAGAGACGAATGGATACCTTAGTTGAAGAATAGAGTGAACAGACATGTGAGATGGAAGACCAGGTCTTATGGTCTTGAGGAGCTGCAGGATAGTGGTACAAGTTTTGACAGGTGGAGGATGAAGCATGGCTTCAATCAATGTCAGGGTAACTACTATGGTTTGTCTTACTAGGTGGATGATGAGTCATGACATCATTCTATTACTATATGTGGATGGTATGTTTGCTAGCAGGTTTGTACATACAAGGTTTTGCTGAGCTAAGGGTAAGATTAGTTCAGTGGTTTGCTATGAAGAATTTTGAGCAACAAAATTCTTTGGCATGGGAGACATGGGAGATCACAAGTTGATTTTGTCTCAAGTGGGAGCTGATGTGAATCAGGTGTTGGCGAGGTTCATTATGCAGGATGTCAGAGCCACATCACACTAAGGGCTGGACAGGTACAATGTCTGAAATCACATGAGGTCTGGTATAAACGTGAGTACTCCCATGCAGTGGGAGATGTCAGAGAGTTAGGAGCCAATTCGGGGAAGTGGGTTCTCAAGAATTTTGAGATGGACCAGCAGCAGGTATACATGCAGGGTCAAGACTTCACTACATGTGTTTGTAGGTTTGAATGTGGCAGGGTACTCGGATGACAGGAGGTGCACCATGGGATGTGTGGTGGTTAGTCTTCAAGTGGGAGCTTGAAGAGGGATAAAAACTAGGAAACAAATTAGATGGAGTACAGGTATAGTGTAGCTGTTTATCTCCAAGTGGGAGATTGTTAGGTTGTGGAGCTAAAAGCTTCACTGATGCAAACAGGAGAGGAGGTTGCTGAGGGTTGCTGAGTTGCAGAGCAATCGGCGTCGGTCTGATCAGCCGACGTTGGTAGGATACTGAAGAGAAGCAACCGACGCTGGTCAGGGATCAGCTGACGTCGGTCACCTCCAGGTGGATAGGGACCGACGTCGATCGCCTGTGTGGTTCAACTATGAGTTTATTACGTGCAGTTAGCTAACGAACCTAGTGTTTGCATGATGAGTGCTAATTTTAGACTCATAGCTGCGGATCTAATTATTGTAATTAGATGTCTAATTATTGTTTGGATGAGTTCTGTATAATAGACTCATGGTTGTATTGTAAATTAGTGCTAGGGAGTAAGAGAGCATAATTATAAGCTCCTTCGGTGTGTGAGATAGAGCAATGGTGCATTCCTCCTAGTGCCACAGTACCAATTGTGTTGGTGCTGGATTGGAGAGTCAGCTAGATTCTTCAAGTATGTATGATCTTGGTCATCAGGTGAGCATGGCTACGATAGGAGATCTACATGGTAAGTAAGATTGTTGATCTAAAGGTGTGTGTGTGTGCAAGGTCAAGGTTCACAGGTGTGTAGAACCAGTATTGATTTGTAGGTGGGAGATCAGATAGGATAGCAACACAACAGGGAGCAGGATCAGGCAGGATCTACTTAGAGTATGGTGTGTACTCATTGGTATGTACGTGGAGTACATGGAGAGCTAAGAGGAAGGCAAGACAGTTCCTTACATAAGTATGGTATGTTGAATTGCAGGTTGTTGCAGGTTCATGGGAGATCTACTTGAAGTACTTTGAGTACTTGTGGAGTGCGTGGAGCACAGGTGTAAGGTGAACACCAACTCTGTATTTGAGTTGGGTGTTGGGACCTAGTAGAGAGAGTTTTGAGGAGAGAATTACTGTTCACTTGAGGTGTGGGAAACCTCTAAAGAGGTGGTGGAGAAGAAGTGGCATCTTCTTTATTGTATTCTTTTCTATAAGAGTTATTAATACAAGTTGTGTATTATCTCTCATATTCTATGTTATTCTGAATTCTAGTTACTTGTTGAATCTAGTTAATTTCCGCATATTAAGTTGCTTGGTTTGGTAATCAACTGTGTGCTTCTGGTGTTTCGCATCCTGACAAGTGGTATCAGAGCTAGGTTACAGGGAGCAGGTTTTGTGTTTGGTTACAGGTCACTCTCAGGGGTTTCTGATTGAGTGGGAGCAGAGCAATGGCAGATGAAAGTAAGCTAAGAATGGAGGAGTTGAAAAGCACAGATGGTCACTTAAGGTCCCATGGAAAGAAAGAGCAGGTAAAAGAATATTGTTGGTATGTGGAAGATCAGCATGAAGAAATTGAAGAAGTAGATGTCACAGGTGATGTGGCATAGGATGGTCTGGGAGGTTTCTTGGATAAAGTTGAATCTTGGATAAGAGATTCAGTTGCCTCTTTCCATGCAGCCCCAGGTAGAGGAGCTGGTGAGTCTTGCCAAAGAATTGGCAAAGGGAAAGTGAAGCTGAAATTGGAGGCGGCCAACACACAGGTGTTGATGAAGGTCATGCAAGTCCCAGGTTTAGAGATATAGCTAATTTCTTCAAAAAGATTGGGTGATGAGAGATGCACAAGAACTCTCACAGCGGATACACTTGAATTAGCTGGTGGTAAGAAAATAGGTACCCTTTATCTACTTGTTTATATTACTGATTCTTCTTCTGTTGTGGAGACGTGGCTTCGTAGGCTTGGTCAAAATAGCAGGAAGGAGATGCATGTTCTTAAGCGAAAGACAAATATATTTGATAGGCTTAAGAACTGGAAAGCCTTGGTGTTCTTGGAGGAGATGGCAGACAGAAACCAGTGGATGGTGCTGGATACTTCTGAGCAGGGCAGTTTGGACATGGATATTGATTCAAAGGAGCTCGTGGGTAAAATGTCATCACTCACAGGTAAACACAGATACCGACATCGGTCAAGAAGAACCAGCATCGAACAGATAGGTGCCGATGTCGGTCATGTGCAGACCAAAGCCGGTGATGTCAGGTAGGGTAAGATTGATGTCGGTCAGAAGGACCGACGTCGGCAGTAGGTAAGATTGATGTCGGCAACAGGGACACCGATGTTAGCAGGTTGGTAGTCAGGGACAGACGCATGGGAATCGACATCGGTCGGATGCAGACTGTGGAGTAACTGAGGTCAGTCACTGTAATAGATTTTGGGTGGACAGCATGATGTCAAGGAGTCTCAAACACCCATACAGAGGACTGAAGACGTAAGTAGGCCCTCAAATTTCTTGTTCCTCTTCTTTATACTTGTTGCTGATTATAGAGTAGGAAGGATCCAGGAAACAAGTGGGAGCATGGCAGGGATATGATGCAGAACCAAATAGGAGTTTTGGTAGGGTTGCCAGCCGGTGCAAAAGCACAGAGATGAATGGATTCCTTAGTTGAAGAATAGAGTGAATGGACATGTGAGACGGAAGACCAGGCATATGGTCTTGAGGAAGCTGCAGGACAGTGGTACAGGTTTTGACAAGTGGAGGATGAAGCATGGCTTCAGTCAATGTCAGGGTAACTACTGTGGTTTGACTTACCAGGTGGATGATGAGTCATGACGTAATTCTGTTACTGTATGTGGATGGTATATTTGCTAGCAGGGTTTGTACATACAGGGTTTTGCTGAGCTAAGGGTAAGATTAGTTCAGTGGCATGTCATGAGGAGTTTGGAGCAGCAAAATTTTTTGACATGGGAGACATGGAGATCATAGGTAGATTTTGTCTCCAGTGGGAGCTGATGTGAATCAGGTGTTGGTGAGGTTCATTACGTAGGATGTAGAGCCGCAACACACTAAGGGCTGGATAGGTACAGTGTTTGAAATCACATGAGGTCTGGTATAGACCTGAGTACTCCCATGCAGTGGGAGATGTCAGAGAGTTAGGAACCAATTTGGGGAAGTGGGTTCTCAGGGATTTTGAGAGGGACCAGTAGCAGGTATACATGCAGGGTCAAGACTTCAATACATGTGTTTGTAGGTTTGAATGTGGCAGGGTACTCGGATGACAGGAGGTGCACCACGGGATGTGTGGTGGTTAGTCTTCAAGTGGGAGCTTGAAGAGGGATACAAACCAGAAAACAAATTAGACGGAGTATAGGTATAGGTACAATGCAGCTGTTTATCTCCAAGTGGGAGATTGTTAGGTTGTGGAGCTAAAAGCTTCACTGATGCAAACAGGAGAGGAGGTTGCTGAGGGTTGCTGAGTTGCAGAGCAATCGGTGTCGATCTGATCAGCTGACATTGGTAGGATACTGAAGAGAAGCAATCGACGTTGGTCAGGGATCGACCGACGTCGGTCACCTCCAGGCGAATAGGGACCGACGTCGGTCGCCTGTGTGGTTCAACTTGTGAGTTTATTACGTGCAGTTAGCTAACGAACCAAGTGTTTGCATGATGAGTGCTAATTTTAGACTCATAGCTGTGGATCTAATTATTGTAATTAGATGTCTAATTATTGTTTGGATGAGTTCTATATAATAGACTCATGGTCGTATTGTAAATTAGTGCTAGGGAGTAAGAGAGCATAATTATAAGCTCCTTCGGTGTGTGAGGTAAAGCAATGGTGCATTCCTCCTAGTGCCACAGTACCAGTTGTGTTGCTGCTGGATTGGAGAGTCAGCTAGATTCTTCAGGTATGTATGATCTTGGTCATCAGGTGAGCATGGCTATGATAGGAGATCTACATGGTAAGTAAGATCATTGATTTGCAGGTGTGTGTGTGTGCAAGGTCAAGGTTCACAGGTGTGCAGAACCAAGTATTGATTTGTAGGTGGGAGATCAGATAGGATAGCAACACAACAGGGAGCAGGATCAGGCAGGATCTACTTAGAGTAAGGTGTGTACTCATTGGTATGTACGTGGAGTACATGGAGAGCTAAGAGGAAGGCAAGGCAGTTCCTTCCATAAGTATGGTATGTTGAATTGCAGGTTGTTGCAGGTTCATGGGAGATCTACTTGAAGTACTTTGAGTACTTGTGGAGTGCATGGAGCACTTGTGGAGTGCATGGAGCACAGGTGTAAGGTGAACACCAACTCTGTATTTGAGGTGGGTGTTGGGACCTAGTAGAGAGAGCTTTGAGGAGAGAATTACTGTTCACTTGAGGTGTGGGAAACCTTTGAAGAGGTGGTGGAGAAGAAGTGGCATCTTCTTTATTGTATTCTTTTCTGTAAGAGTTATTAATACAAGTTGTGTATTGTCTCTCATATTCTATGTTATTCTGAATTCTAGTTACTTGTTGAATCTAGTTAATTTTTGCATATTAAGTTGCTTGGTTTGGTAATCAACTGTGTGCTTCTGGTGTTTCACATCCTGACAAGTGGTATCAGAGCTAGGTTGCAGGGAGCAGGTTTTGTGTTTGGTTACAGGTCACTCTCAGGGGTTTCTGATTGAGTGGGAGCAGAGCAATGGCAGATGAAAGTAAGCTAAGAATGGAGGAGTTGAAAAGCACAGATGGTCACTTAATGTCCCATGAAAAGAAAGAGCAGGTAAAAGAATATTGTTGGTCTGTGGAAGATTAGCATGAAGAAACTAAAGAAGCAGATGTTGCAGGTGATGTGGCATAGGATGGTCTGGGAGGTTTCTTGGATAAAGTTGAATCTTGGATAAGAGATTCGGTTGCCTCTTTCCATGCAGCCTCAGGTAGAGGAGCTGGTGAGTCTTGCCAAAGAATTGGCAAAGGGAAAGTGAAGCTAAAATTGTAGGTGGCCAACACACAGGTGTTGATGAAGGTCATGCAGGTCCCAGGTTTGGAGATATGGCTAATTTCTTCAGAAAGATTGGGTGATGAGAGATGCACAAGAACTCTCATAGCAGATACACTTGAATTAGCTGGTGGTAAGAAAATAGGTACCCTTTATCTACTTGTTTATATTACTGATTCTTCTTCTGTTGCGGAGACGTGGCTTCGTAGGCTTGGTCACATGGGTAGGAAGGAGATGCATGTTCTTAAGCGAAAGACAAATATATTTGACAGGCTTAAGAACTGGAAAGCCTTGGTGTTCTTAGAGGAGATGGCAGACAGAAACCAGTGGATGGTGCTAGATACTTCTGAGCAGGGTAGTTTGGACATGGATATTGATTCAAAGGAGCTCACGAGTAAAAAGTCATCACTCATAGGCGAACACAGATACCGGCATCGGTCAAGAAGAACTGGTGTCGAATAGATAGGTGCCGATGTCGGTCATGTGTAGACCAAAGTCAGTGATGTCGGGTAGGGTAAGACTAACGTCGGTCAGAAAGACCGACGTCGGTAGTAGGTAAGACCAACGTCAGTCATGAGGACCAACGTCGGCAATAGGGACACCGATGTTAGCAGGTTGGTAGTCAGGGACAGAGGCATAGGAATCGACGTCGGTCGAATGCAGACTGTGGAGTGACTGAGGTCAGTCACTGTAACAGATTTTGGGTGGATAGCATGCTGTCAAGGAGTCTCAAACACCCATACAGAGGACTGAAGACGTAAGTAGGCCCTCAAATTCATTGTTCCTCTTCTTTATACTTGTTGCTGATTATAGAGCAGGAAGGATCCATGAAACAAGTGGGAGCATGGCAGGGATATGATACAGAACCAAACGAGAGTTTTGGTAGGGTTGCCAGCCGGTGCGAAAGCACAAAGATGAATGGATTCCTTAGTTGAAGAATAGAGTGAACGGACACGTGAGATGGAAGACCAGGCATATGGTCTTGAGGAAGCTACAAGACAATGGTACAGGTTTTGACAAGTGGAGGATGAAACATGGCTTCAGTCAATGTCAGGGTAACTACTGTGGTTTGACTTACCAGGTGGATGATGAGTGGCGACATCATTCTGTTACTGTATGTAGATGGTATATTTGCTAGCAGGGTTTGTACATACAGGGTTTTGCTGAGCTAAGGGTAAGATTAGTTCAGTGGCATGTCATGAGGAGTTTGGAGCAGCAAAATTCTTTGACATGGGAGACATGGAGATCACAGGTAGATTTTGTCTCCAGTGGGAGCTGATGTGAATCAGGTGTTGGCGAGGTTCATTACGCAGGATGCAGAGCCGTAGCACACTAAGGGCTAGACAGGTACAGTGTCTAAAATCACATGAGGTCTGGTATAGACCTGAGTACTCCTGTGCAGTGGGAGATGTCAGAGAGTTAGGAGCCAATTCGGGGAAGTGGGTTCTCAGGGATTTTGAGAGGGACCAGCAGCAGGTATACATGCAGGGTCAGGACTTCACTACATGTGTTTATAGATTTGAATGTGGCAGGGTACTTGGATGACAGGATGTGCACCACGGGATGTGTGGTGGTTAGTCTTCAAGTGGGAGCTTGAAGAGGGATACAAACCAGGAAACAAATTAAATGGAGTACAGGTATTGGTATAGTGTAGCTGTTTATCTCCAAGTGGGAGATTGTTATGTTGTGTAGCTAAAAGCTTCACTGATGCAAACAGGAGAGGAGGTTGCTAAGGGTTGCTGAGTTGTAGAGCAACCGGCGTCAGTCTAATCAGCTGACGTCGGTAGGATACTGAAGAGAAGCAACTGACGTTGGTCAGGGATCGGCCAACGTCGGTCACCTCCAGGCAGACAGGGACTGACGTCGGTCGCCTGTGTGGTTTAACTGCGAGTTTATTACGGGCAGTTAGCTAATGAACCAAGTGTTTGCATGATGAGTGCTAATTTTAGACTCATAGCTGTGGATCTAATTATTGTAATTAGATGTCTAATTATTGTTTGGATGAGTTCTATATAATAGACTCATGGTTGTATTGTAAATTAGTGCTAGGGAGTAAGAGAGCATAATTATAAGCTCCTTCGGTGTGTGAGGTAGAGCAATGGTGCATTCCTCCTAGTGCCACAGTACCAGTTGTGTTGGTACTGGATTGGAGAGTCAGCTGGATTCTTCAGGTATGTATGATCTTGGTCATCAGGTGAGCATGGCTACGATAGGAGATCTACATGGTAAGTAAGATCGTTGATTTGCAGGTGTGTGTGTGTGTGCAAGGTCAAGGTTCACAGGTGTGCAGAACCAGTATTGATTTGTAGGTGGGAGATTAGATAGGACAGCAACACAACATGGAGTAGGATCAGGCAGGATCTACTTGGAGTAAGGTGTGTACTCATTGGTATGTACGTGGAGTACATGGAGAGCTAAGAGGAAGGCAAGGTAGTTCCTTCCATAAGTATGGTCTGTTGAATTGCAGGTTGTTACAGGTTCATGGGAGATCTACTTGAAGTACTTTGATTACTTGTGGAGTGTGTGGAGTACTTGTGGAGTGCGTGGAGCATAGGTGTAAGGTGAACACCAACTCTGTATTTGAGTTGGGTGTTGGGACCTAGTAGAGAGAGCTTTGAGGAGAGAATTACTGTTCACTTGAGGTGTGGGAAACCTCTGAAGAGGTGGTGGAGAAGAAGTGGCATCTTCTTTATTGTATTCTTTTTTGTAAGAGTTATTAATACAAGTTGTGTATTGTCTCTCATATTCTGTGTTATTCTGAATTCTAGTTACTTGTTGAATCTGGTTAATTTTTGCATATTAAGTTGCTTGGTTTGGTAATCAACTGTGTGCTTCCGGTGTTTCACATCCTGACATTTGATATCTAAAATGTTGATAAAAGGTCTGATTCTATTATTGATAAGGCCTACCTTGGTATTTTTGTCTCTTGAGTTGAACTATTTCACTCCCAAAAGCTTGTAATGTACTTTTTAAATCTCTAATCTCACTAGCCTAATTAGAAGGGGATACAACTTGGGATTTAGGGGATGGAATAAGGGCTATAGATGGGATTTGAGGAACTTGATAGAGTGGGATAGGTTGAAAATCTAAGAATATAGGCATTAAGGGCCTTGGAGAAAGTTTACTAGCTTGTATCAAAATATTCTCTGCTCTTATTACAACCTCATAGGCATTTGGCAAATTATTACCACCCATGGGCTGTATCATCACACTAATATTAGAATTAAGGGATTTTAAATAGTAAAAGAAGGTATATTATGAGGATGGTTTGACCAATGCAGGTATCTTAGTCCATGTCTTTTAGAATCTGAGTTTAAAATTAGACATGAATTCATGGGGGTATCTTTTAATGGTAGTCAGTTGTTCAACTAAGGATAGGTGATAACATTTGTCTTCAAATTATCTGACGAAGGATGCACCTAACTCATCCCAGGTTGCAATGGAGGTCAAAGGAAGATTTATATACCATTGTAATACTTTTCCTTTGAAGGAGACAATAAGTAGTCTGATAGCCACATTATCTTGAACAACATTGTGAATGAACAAAGGTTGGAAACATCTTAGATATGCTCAATAGCAATTATTTTATCCCATTATCCTAAGAAAAGTATAATCTTAAGGGTAGACATAGGAATATCATCATATTGGGCTAAATTCAGGGGGTTACCCCTATTGAATGGAACAAACACTTGATTCTTGATGACCATTTGGGTAATGGGGATAATAGCTTGGACTAAAAAAAAAGGATGACTAGGAGATGAATATTTATTTTGAGGTAATAAATTTTCCTATTAAATCTTGATTTTTTATAATAAGTAGAAGGTAACTCAATAAATTCAAAAGGAATACCTTTACTTGCTAACATTGCAGTAACCTTTTGCATGAAAACACTATCTGAATGATGCTATGAAACTTTGAAGAATATTTAGCTTTTGATGATGGTGGATGTCTCCTCCTACTGCAATTACTTCTTATTAATATTCAAACTTCAACTATGCTAAGGAAAACTTATCCCATTGGGCATGCCAAAACTGTTGGTGTCTTAGATTGCACCGTAGCTAAGCAAGGGAATTGTTCAGGTCCTCTTACTCAAATCTAGGCCAACATGGGAATGACCATAGGTTGTGGGTCACCTAAGATTGGGATAGACCTCTAAATAAGGTTGGATTCATTCTGGATATACCACCTAAACTAGACCTAAATTAACACTTGATTGGAAAAGGGAGAGAGATTAATAAAAATATATAAAAGCATGTGAAATGAGGTGATGCAATGGTCAACGCCTTGGTCAAATAATATTTCCACTTTCTAATGTAAAATTTTCATCAAGAAAATCGGATAATACAAATTTACGTTAGAGGAAAACATAATTTTAATTTTTTTATGAAAGCATTGATGCAACATGCATCACTGAAGGAAAATTCCTAAACTGGGGCAATTTTGTCTTGCCAAATTTAGTGTAGTTTTCCCTGTCACAATTTACGTAAGGGAAGCCCGTTGATAAAAAATGCATTAATAGTCGTGAAAATAATTTTTTGACACAAAAGATGTCAGAAATTTATGAAAATATTCTAGTGAATTGATGCTCATTTTTCTGCTTAAAATAAACTAATGGTTATTTCTAGTGCTACATGGAAAATCTTTACCTTTCAAAATTTCAACAAAGCCACACATTTATAATGAACATTGTAAACCACAACTTACAAACTATAAAGAGCATTTTGGATTGTTTTATACATTCACATGTATCCCAATTCTCAGCAAGAAATGACTTTTCTATGATATTTTCTTAAAATCTCTTATAACCACATGACTTTTCTATGATATTTTCTTAAAAGTTATTAGCCACTCTAGTGTTACGTGGAATAGCCGCCTTAGAGTTACGTTGTGTAAGACGTTTTATTGAAGACTGACTTTTCAATTCAAACCATGCCCCACCGGAGACACACCATCAATATCAATTTAAGTATTTTTTTTACGTTTTATATGGAAAGGTCATAGCGAAAAATATAGTTATATTTGATTATCTAAAAAAAGATGTAATATTTTTTTTATTATTAAATTGGAATTCATTTATAAATATTAAGATTATACAGAGTTATGATTCTAAACATACATAATATAATTGTAACTCTTCAACAGGATTTTCAGACCAATTAATTTGCATAATATTGTATGCATATATTGTTGAGGATTAGGTTAAGATCAAAGGATAAGCAAATAAAGTAATTATGCTTATGAAATCAACAAAGCAAAGCTAAAACCTAGATCAACATCAGTATATAAAATACTTGAACTTTTATGCACTCTTTGTGCATTTCTACATATTGTGGTAACTTACACACACATTATATACAATGAATCTCATTCAGGGAACTTCTATACACATTTTATGCATTTTAAGAGCTTATACGCATTATGTGAATTTCTACACAAAACTGATAACTTCAGAAGGCCATAACTTTTGTGTATGTACTCGAAATGAGATGTCATTTTTTAGAAATTGTGTCATTTTTTAAAAAAGTGCATAATGTTTCGAAGAGAATGCAAATATGCAATGATAATATGTTTTGGAGGTGTTCTTGAATCCCTTTTTCTTCTGCTCTAAAACCTATCACTTTTAGGCCTTCAACAAACAAAACCACTTCTCGTATTCTACCGATTCTTGAGAAACTCAACCAACTCATCTAGAACCATGTTGTTGCCAAAGAGATCCCTTCTATGATATACTTTATACCCTCTAAGTGCCATACTTTTGATGCTTTTTAAGGATCATTTCTACCATGCCAAAATGGTAAATACACAAACTAGTCTACACAAACAAACCCCTACATATTTTGGTTGATACAAGATTACTTATGGACCTAGACGCTCCTACATCATACAATATCGATAAGATTTTTTTGATCATAGAGCTCACAAATTTGGACTAGATGGTAGAACCATCTTTTTTACTTTAAGGGTAAATCCACGGTGGGCCCTTCCACTAGGTGATGTATTTCACCTTTTCTAGCCACATACTAGATTTCAGACCTTCCTCCTACACCTATATTTTCTTATATTTCTCTCCCCCTTGCCCATCACTTGGGCATAGCCCATCCACCTTCTCGAACATATTCTCTTTCTCATGTTTCCTCTTCTTGTGGTTTCTGGCCATCACTATCCATCCACTTCCATCAACTTTTCTCCACACATATACTCATTCCTCCCAAGAGTATTCATCTTCCACTACCTCTTCCTTCTTAGCTTTCTTGTTGAAGGATTCCCCATTTTCTTGGGCATCAAAAAAATTACCCATCACCTTCATTTATATCTTCAAGATGGATTTCATGCCAACATCTTATGTTACCATCATTATAACATCAAATAATTCTACCACATCTGTTGTAACAACATCCTTCTCTATTGTTTTTTCCTATAAGATGTCATTAAATAGTTCATCCACCTCTTTTGTCTCACTCCTTACATTAATACCATATGTGTGACATTATTCATCTTCCCTCTTTTCATTAGTTCATGTGTTATCCCCACTACCTGCAATAAAATAAACATTAATATAATCAAACATCCCCTCAATCACCCTCATCTCTTCTCTAAGTAGTAGGCATTATTCTTCTCCTCCTTGGTAAAACATGAGACTTCAACAACCATCCCTCTCAGTTTCTGCATCTTCTCTTAATGCAATCTCCTCATCTTCCTATAGTGGAATATCTCCTTCCTCTCCACTCAATACTCCCTCTAAATCAACATCACATGCATTCACTTTCACATCCTTTACCTCTACATTCATGTCTTTCAAAAGACATGCATTTATTACTCCTCCCATTATATCTTCTTTAATATACTTCAAGGTCATTTTATTCTAAGGAACTTTCCTCGTCTTCATCTCTGCAGTGCATGGTGTGATGCAAGTTCTCCTCCTCCTTTATTTTTACTTAGCTTCCACTTTATCTTGTATTTCCCTCAACAAAGTTTTTAACTTAGCTAACTAGGCTACTCAATTTTCATCTATATCTCTCATATTTTCCTCACTCACACATCTAACCCATTATTGCAATCTATTTATTTTAAATATATGCAAGTTATGCACCTTTTAATTAAACTCTTAGTCCTCTACCCACCTACATAATATAGATAATACCTTTAAACACCATCTATCAATTGTTCACTGAATGAAAGACGTACGCTGTGTTCATTACCCACCTATAAAATATTGAGAACAATCAACTCTCTCTCTCTCACTAACCTCCACCCATTCTTTCTTAATAGAGGATAAACACTCTTTCACTCATCCCAAAGTTGTTGTAGGATCTTATACAATTTTATCCAGCCACAGTTAGGGGGTCTACTAAAGTGCAATCTTAGACCATGTAACCTACACAAAAATGGAAATTTACACAATCCTTACGTAATAAAAACCACTAATCTTTATTGATCTTAAATAAATACCACTAATCAAAGATACACACACAACTATCTACAATCTTACTAGGCTTTAAACACTCTCGGCATTACAACACCCATAGTCCATTCAAGGACATGATTTAATCCCATAGTTCCTTTCCTTCATATTTATACACAAATGTCTACTCACAACTCTCTCTAAGGACTACTTATTTTAACTATTTATATCATATGGATCAAATCCCTTCCAAGGATGAGTTAGTTTCCTTATATAGGCATATTCTAAGAAATATTACTAAAGTTAAACCATTTTGGTTCCCAATGTGATGTTTCACCTTCATCTAGTGACTCTTTAACTTCCAATCACTACCTACAATGATATTATGTGTGCACTTTCACATACATTTGTTTACATTGTTAGTAGGAAGGTATGAATTATAGTTTACACACATTTTTGTATGGTAAACATGTGATAATTGTACACCATAGTATGTTATGTATAAAATATGGTCTCATGTAGGTTTATGGAACACATGGAAGTTTAACATGTACATTGAATATTTCATCACAAAAAAATTAAAGGTAAAGAATACAAACACACATAGTCTTTGTGCAACATATATATACCCTACTTTTGTAAAGGAGATATTAGAAAGATATAGAGAAAATTTTATGGAACTAAATAGAACCTATAATTTGAAATTGAATTTCTATTAAAATTTTATACAACCATCTTGAATTGAGTAAAATCTTCATTGAGAATAAATGTAATCTTGCATAATGCTTGAGTTTGTATCCATTAAATGCTAAGAATGATCACAAGTGCATATAGGTTAATGATGAGTAAGAAGAAAGTTTTGCGTATGAAACTACACTATGTTAAGTCATAATTTTATTTTTGTTTTCCTATAACTATTTAGAGTCTTGTCACAACATTCACAAACTACAAAACATAACATGACCTGACGATTGAATCCAAGGATCATTGCTAACAATGGTTCCATTTGTTGGACCTAAATAGAAATGGTCACCTAGTCAAAGGGACCTTGAAAATTGGCTAGAAATTTGTAGAGGAATAAGCTATAATAATAGAAGCATCTATAGAGGTGATTATTTATGAGCACATCCTTGTATATATTTATGAAATATTTTGTTTCAAGTTACCTATGTTACTAGCAACCTGACTATCTATATTCAAATACTATTATTTTAGACCATGTGAGATAAAAAAAATTGTGTGGAGTGAAGAAAATATGGAAAGGTTGTGAAACTTAGACACTGAATAGACCCATGTGATTGACCATTGGGTGAAGACTACAATTGATGGGTATGTTACTAAATTTTATATTTAGGGGTATATTGCATTTGAAGCTGTAAATGATTTTTTTGTTAGAGAGATTAGAGGCAAGTATTTGAAGTGAATATTTGTGATGTTAAGGATGTTAGTTGTGGAAAATAACATTGTTCTAATTGCAAATGATGTGGATTAGTCAATCAAGGCACTATGGGAATGCAGATTAGGTTGAATTAAGAAGAATTGAACCAATGAACCTAAAATAAAAACCCAAAATTGGATAATGTATACTATCGAGATGATAAAGTAACTATGGGGATTCAAATATAACTACAACAATAGAAAATATGGAATAAGAAAAAAATTATTGAAGAGGAAGAGCCACATGTAGCTAAAAGTAGGAGTAGACAAGAAGTTGTGTAAAAATGGGAGGAACTAGACTTCTAGAAGAAGAAACCAAATTTGAAGGCCAGAGAACACTAAAAGACCTTGGTTGACAAAGATGCCTTCTCTTTTCTCAACTCATCGTCACCACTGAATATGTTCTCAAGGGTGACCAACCCTTTGGGTAACTTATTTGTCTTCAATTGCACAATATGGTCATTATATTGTTGTAGAAACATCTCTTGGTTCCTTGAGGAAAACTTAGCCTCTTCTTACAAGAACCTGACAATCTAATTTCCATCTTCAAACACTTGCCAATTATCATTATTATTTGGAACATAAGGCCTTACAATCACCTTAATGTGTGACTAAACATTTTCACTTTTTTAACAATTGGGATACTAAATTGTGACCTAATTATAGCCAACGTATCTGCGTATTTGTTCTCATTTCCTGATATGACATAAATATTGAAAGCTTGAATGTCTTCAAATAATTCACATACTCTATGCTTGTAATATTTAAGCAATGGATTCTTGCATACATTAAGACCTATTACTTGGTGAACTACAAGTTCACTATCACCAAAGACTTGTAAGGCATTGACCTTCATCTTTTTTACCCGTTACAAACCATGAACTAGTGCTTCATATTGAGTAACATTACTTGAACAACCAAACTAAAATTTGAGAGAAGAGAAATACATTTTATTGGTTGAAGAAATCAACGTCATTTCAACCCTTGTGCCATGTTTTTTCTTTGATCCATCATAGTATAGTTTCCATGTGCCATCACTAGGCTCATCATACTTCATCAAGGCTGGAATTGTTGTATCTTTTTCATGAAGGCAATAAACACCAAGTCCTTCTTCTTGAATTAACTTATAAGGATCATGATCATGTAAATCAGAGGCCCATTCATCAAGGAATAGATCTAGAACTCCATCTAGAGGTGATTTAGTATCCACTTCATTATTCTTTAGTACCTTATCTGAGATAACATAATTAGTGTTTACCATACTTGGCATATATGGCTCCAAATGGAAACGTGCATTAGGTTCAAAATGTATTGTTACCTTAGTACCATTCCTGGTCCTGAACATCAAATATGTCCAATCAGCTGATAAGTATCCTCTAATCTTTGAGGTAAAGTCCTTTGACATACACATGGAAAAATAGGGAAGTAAGTCCACCACTACCACATCTTGTTGAAGGGTAACATTGGGAGAAACATGTAGTGTCAATTTTATATCTTTAATAATTCCCACTATCTTCATTGGTGATCCATCTAGTTGTAATACTCCTTTAGTATTTGGTTCATAGACAAGACCCAACTTATCTACAATTTGCTTAGGTATGATAGTGCTATTAGATCCACTGTTTACCATATAATTATGAACTAAATATTCACCATCTATCAAAGAGAGGTAAAAAAGAGGATTTTTATTTGATTTGACATTGGTTTTATACACCTTTGTCATTTTATGTGTCCGTTGGTCTTGTTTCTTGGTTGGCTAGTCTAAGTTAGCCAAAACAACACCTTGTTTCTCAATTGGTTCTTGAGATACCTTGAGAGCTAAAAGCTCTTGGATAAACATGTTATTTTCCCCCAGAATAGCAAGGGAATCCCACATGCTAATGCTGACATTGGATTTCTTCATCTGATCTATTATGCTGAATGAGGATCCACTAACCTTTGAATGTACCTTGTGAACCACTGGTTATTATCTAATCAAGTTATTTGAAGGACTTTCCTAGCCTCTGCATTCTAATTTTTCTATGCTATAGGGGCAAAAAGTTGATCTTTGATACTTGGGAACAATATTAGGAACACTAGAAGAATTACTCACATCTTGAGCTTCCTCAATGACTATTCTTTTAGTTCTAGTCAGAGCTGTAACTTGACCACTTATGTTACTAGTCTCATCAATTTTATTGAATGAAACATGATCATACATTTTCCAATTCACATTAATGGAATCAGGTTTCCCTTGAACTTGTTGAGCCTCTCCTTGGGGTACCAAATTTATCTCTTGATATTGACCTTCTTGAAGAGAAAACTCTTCTTGTGTCATTTGTGGTATATTAACGTTCTATGATACCAAGGCTTGGTTTTGAGTATCATTGGGATGAAAAGGCTGCCAACTTAAATCTGTTAAGGTGTGGAGCCTAAAAGCTTCACATATGAGTGCATTTGACAGTTTCGAGTTTACACAGTCATCGGCGTCGGTCAGGAGCGATCGACGTCGGTCAGGTGTAGTTGAAGAGACGCTGGCGTCGGCAGAGGATCAGCTGACATCGGTCACAGGCAAGCAGGCAGGAACCGGCGCCGGTTACCTGTGCATCCAGAATGTTATTTCTGAGGAAAGAACCGAGTGTTTGCATGATGAGTTTAAGTCTTAGTCTTAAGTTCGCGTCTCTATTATTAGTAAGATTGTTTTTAGAGCCCTTGTTCAAGAGGCTTTACTATTGGTTGTAAGTGCATGCTCAAGTCTCCTAATTCTATATGTAGAATTAGATCTTCTTAGCTTATTGTAGTTGTAGTAGTTCATTGTGTGTGAATGTTGAAAAATAGTACAGAGTTGTATCAATCCAGGTTGTTGGAGTTGATTGTACTCGAGAGAGAGAGCTCTTGAGGGATAGAGATCTAGAGAGAGATCTTGTGCATCTGAGAGAGGTGTGGAAGAAAGAAGTTTCTTCAATTGTATTCCTTCTGTAAAGAGTTTAATACAAGTTTTCAGGGTGGTTTCTTGTATCTCTTGTTCTTTGCTATTATCTGATTCTAGTTACTTATCTATCTGATTTAATTCCACAGTTTATTGTTTTCATAAGTGTAATCATATTGTTGGTTGATCCCCAACAAGTGGTATCAGAGCCTTGGTTTTAGGTTTAGAGCTTGATATCTAATAATTGGTATCAAAGATGAGGTTCACTAACAGGTGGTTCAGATCTGTGTAGTGTGTATTGATTACAGGTTGCTCATAGGGGTTTCTGCAAGAATTTTTGTTTGAGTGGGAGAAGTAATGGCAGAAGAAAGTAAATTGAGAATGGAGAAGTTTAATGGCAAAAATTATCAACATTGGAGAATGTAGATAGAGGACTATCTGTATCAAAAAGATCTATACTTACCGTTAGGTGGGATTGCAAAGAAGCCCATAGACATGGATGATGAAGAATGGGAAGTTCTTGATAGAAAGTCTCTGGGGTCTATAAGACTGAGTCTAGCATCTACTATGATATCTAATTTATCACAGGAAAAAACAACGGTAGAGTTGATGACTACTTTAGCAAATTTGTATGAAAAACCCTCAGCTTCTAATAAGGTATATCTTATGAAGCAGCTATTTAATTTGCATATGCAGGAAGGTGGATCTGTATCTAATCACCTGAATGATTTCCATGGAATTGTAAATCAATTAAGTTCAGTCAAAATTGTATTTGATGATGAAATAAAAGCTCTTTTAATATTATGTTCTTTGCCTGAAAGCTGGCATAGCTTAGTAATGGCAGTTAGTAATACTGCATCTGCTTTAAATATTTTAAAAGTAGAGGATGTTGTTAGTGTTATCTTGAATGAGGAAATTCATAGGAAAAGCATAAAAGAGACATCTGGGAACACTTTAAGTTTTGAGAGCAGGGGAAGGCAAAAAGAGAAGAGCAAGAAAGGGAGATCAAGATCTAAGTCTAAGGGGAGAGGTAGATCCAAATCCAGAAATGGCAGGAAGCCACAATGCTGGAATTGTGGAAAGATGGGGCACATAAGCAGAGATTGTTGGTCAAAGCCTAAGGAGGACAATCAACACGAAGGAAAAGAAGAAGCAAAGGTTGTAGATATTGCACAAGATGCTTTAATATTCTCTTTGCATAATAATATAGAATCTTGGGTATTAGATTCTGGTGCATCTTTTCATGCTACCCCTAATAGGGAATATTTTAGTGACTATATCCATGGAGATTTTGGAATAGTGTATCTAGGGGATGATGAGCATTGTAAAATTATTGGCAAAGGTAAAGTGCAACTGAAAATGCAGAATGGCAACACATGGGTGTTGAGAGATGTTATGCATGTTCCTAGCTTGAAGAGAAATTTGATTTTTGCAAGAAAGTTAGGGGATGAGGGTTGTACAGTAACTCTCACAGCAGAATCTTGGAAGGTGACCAAGGGTGCACTTGTTATGGCCAGAGGTAAGAGAGTAGGTACTCTCTATTTATGTAATTGTGTTACTAACAATTCTCCTTCTATATTATCTGCTTTAGATGTGGATGCAAAATTGTGGCACTCAAGGCTTGGCCACATGAGTGAGAAGGGAATGTCAATTCTTAAGTCTAAAGGTAAGCTTTTAGATTTGAAAAGCATGGATCTAGAATTTTGTGAGCACTGTGTATTTGGAAAATAGAAAAGGGTTAGTTTTCTCAAGACTGGGTCGACAAAGAAGAAGCATAAGTTGCAGCTTGTTCACACAGACGTGTGGGGACCAGCTCAGGTAGCTTCTATTGGAGGATCACAGTACTATGTTTCGTTCATATATGATGCTACAAGAAAGGTATGGATCTATTGTATTAAGAAGAAATTTGATGTATTTGAGACTTTTAAGATTTGGAAAGTTATGGTTGAGAATGAAATAGGCAGAAGATTGAAGTGCCTAAGATCTGACAATGGTGGTGAGTTCTACAGTTATATTTTCAACTGGTATTGTTATATGCATGGAATCTACAGGCAAATGATGGTTCCAAGGACACCTCAGCAGAATGGAATTGCTGAAAGGATGAACAAAACAATTATGGAGTGTATAAGGTGTATGAGATTGCATGCTGGTTTGCCCTTAGAGTTTTGGGCAGAAGCTGTTGACACTGCAGTGTACTTGATTAACAGAGGACCCTCTACAGCTCTAGATGGTGGAATTCCAGAAGAGGCATGGATAGGTAAAAAGGTAGATCTCTCCTTTCTCAAAGTTTTTGGTTGTGAAGCCTTTGTGCACGTAGATAAGAAAAATAGAAAGAAGCTAGATGCTAAGTCTATGAGGTGCACATTTATTGGCTATGGCTCAGATGATTTTGGTTTCAAATTTTGAAATCTAGGAACTAACAAGATAATTAGAAGCCGTGATGTTGCTTTCAATGAAAAAGTGATGTATAGTGATCAGTTGAAGAAGCTGAATCAATTTGGGCAGAGCAATGGTGAATTGGATGAGGTGACGGTCCAAAATGAGCTCGTAGGAAAAAGAAATAATCACTTTCAGGAAAACACAGAGACTAACGTTGGTAGGATAGGCACCGGCGTCGGCAGGACAGAAACTGATGTCGGCCATACAGAGATTGACGTCGGCAGAACAGGCACCGACATCGGTCAGGAAGAACCGGCATCGGCCAGTAACAGGCCTGGAGGTGACCGAGGTCAGTCACTGTCAGAGAATTTGGGTGGATAGCATGTTGTGAACGAGTCTCAAACACCCATCAGGAGGTCAGAAAGGGTAAGTAAGCCTTCAAACAGATATTCTCCTTCATTATTCTATTTATTGCTAACTGATGGTGGAGAACTAGAGATTTTTGAAGAAGCATTACAGGTGGAGTCCAAGAGTCAGTGGGAGCGTGGTATGGTTGAGGAGATGGAGTCCTTAAGAGAGAACCAGACATGGGATTTGGTTGAATTGCCAGCTGGTAAGAGAACACTGAAGAATAGATGGACCTACAGGTTGAAGGAAGGTGAGAATGGATAAATGAGATATAAGGCCAGATTGGTAGTGAAATGATTTGCACAAAAGCTAGGTATTGATTTTGGTGAGATTTTTTCTCCTGTTGTTAAAATGACTTTTATACAGATTGTACTTCTTTGGTTGCTATTGAGGATTTACATCTTGAGCAGCTAGATGTTAAGACAGTGTTTCTTCATGGAGATTTGGATGAGGAAATATATATGGAATAGCTGGAAGGATTTGAGGTCAAAGGTAAGGAGAAGTTAGTGTGCAGATTGAAGAAAAGCTTGTATGGCCTCAAGCAAGCTCCTAGACAGTGGTATTTAAAATTTGACAGGTTTATGACTGAACATGGCTACAGTAGGTGTCAATCTGACCATTGTGTGTATTTTAAGAGATTGGATAATGGTAGATATATTATTCTATTGTTGTATGTAGATGATATGCTGGTTGCAGGATCACACATGCAGGATATCTCTGAGCTTAAGGTGAAATTAGCTCAAACATTTGCTATGAAGGATTTGGGAGAAGCAAAGAAAATCTTTGGCATGAGCATTAAGAGAGACAAGAAAAATCATAGGTTGATATTGTCTCAAGAGGATTATGTGGACAAGGTGTTGAAATAGTTCAATAAACAGGATGCTAAACTGGTAAGCACACCTTTGGCTGGATATTTTAAGTTGAGTAAAGAACAATGTCCTAATTCACATGATGAGGTAGAGTACATGAGTAAGGTTCCATATTCTTCCGCAGTAGGGAGTTTGATATATGCAATGGTGTGTACTAGACCGGATATTGCCCAATCAGTGGGAGTTGTAAGTAAGTATATGGCCAATCCAGGTAAGGAACATTGGAAAGCAATTCAGTGAATCCTTAGATATTTGAAAGGAACCAGCAGTAGGCACTTGTGCTATGGAGGTTCAGATACTTCTCTACATGGTTATGTAGATTCAGATATGGTAGGTGATTTGGATGGCAGGAGGAGCACCACAGGATATGTTTTCATTGTAGGTGGAATGACGGTTAGCTGGATATCAAAGTTGCAGAAGGTTGTTGCCTTGTCAACTACAGAAGTAGAGTATATTACAGCCATAGAGGCTAGCAAAGAGATGATATGGATGACACAGTTCATGGAAGAGCTTGGAAGGGAGCATGAGAGTTGTAGTTTATACAGTGATAGTTAGAGTGCAATTCATTTGGCTAAGAATTTAGCCTTTCACTCAAGAACCAAGCACATACAGCTAAGGTACCATTTCATACGATAGGTATTGGAAGATGGTGAGTTGAAGCTGGAGAAGATCCACACAGACAAGAATCCTGCTGATGTGTTAACCAAGCCAGTTACAAAGGAGAAGTTGAATCTTCATTCAAATTCTGTTGGTCTTCATGATTGAGTTGAAGATGGAGGAGCTAGAAGATGTTGCTGTACAGGTACTGGTGCAGCTGTTTATCTCCAAGTGGGAGATTGTTAAGGTGTGGAGCCTAAAAGCTTCACATATGAGCGCATTTGATAGTTTCGGGTTTACACAGTCACCGACATCGGTTAGGAGTGACTGATGTTGGTCAGGTGCAGTTGAAGAGACGTCGACATCGGTAGAGGATCGACCGACGTCGGTCACAGGCAAGTAGGCAGGAACTGGCATCGGTTACCTGTGCGTCTAGAATGCTATTTCCAAGGATAAAATCGAGTGTTTGCATGATGAGTTTAAGTATTAGTCTTAAGTTTGCATCTCTATTATTAGTAAGATTGTTTTTAGAGCCCTTGTTCAAGAGGCTTAACTATTGGTTGTAAGTGCATGCTTAAGTCTCCTAATTCTATATGTAGAATTAGATCTTCTTAGCTTATTGTAGTTGTAGTAGTTCATTGTGTGTGAATGTTGAAGAACAGTACAGAGTTGTATCAATCTAGGTTGTTGGAGTTGATTGTACTTGAGAGAGAGAGCTCTTGAGGGATAGAGATCTAGAGAGAGATCTTGTGCATCTGAGAGAGGTGTGGAAGAAAGAAGTTTCTTCAATTGTATTCCTTCTGTAAAGAATTTAATACAAGTTTTCAGGGTGGTTTCTTGTATCTCTTGTTCTTTGCTATTATTTGATTCTAGTTACTTATCTATCTGATTTAATTCTATGGTTTATTGCTTTCATAAGTGTAATCATATTGTTGGTTGATCCCCAACAAAATCTTGCATCAAGTTGTTTTGAGGAGGTGTGGGAGTAATAGCTCTTGAACTAAAGGGTACATTAGGGTCAAGGGATCTATATGGTTTGCCATGGGTTATGACTCCTTGAGATTGGTAAGGTGGTATATTTTATCTAAAACCTTGATAAGGAGGCCTTTGATATCTAAAATGTTGATAAAAGGTTTGATTCTATTGTTGATAAGGCCTACCTTGATATTTTTGTCTCTTGAGTTGAACTATTTCACTCCCAAAATCTTGTAATGTACTTTTTAAATCTCTAATCTCACTAGCCTAATTAGAAGGGGATACAACTTGGGATTTAGGGGATGGAATACGGGCTATAGATGGGATTTGAGGAACTTGATAGAGTTGGATAGGTTGAAAATCTAAGAATATAGGCATTAAGGGCCTTGGAGAAAGTTTACTAGCTTGTATCAAAATATTCTCTGCTCTTATTACAACCTCATAGGCATTTGGCAAATTATTACCACCCATGGGCTGTATCATCACACTAATATTAGAATTAAGGTATTTTAAATAGTAAAAGAAGGTATATTATGAGGAACGTTTGACGAATGCAGGTATCTTAGTCCATGTCTTTTAGAATCTGAGTTTAAAATTAGACATGAATTCATGGGGGTATCTTTTAATGGTAGTCAGTTGTTCAACTAAGGATAGGTGATAAGATTTGTTTTCAAATTATCAGACTAAGGATGCACCTAACTCATCCTAGGTAGCAATGGAGGTCAAAGGAAGATTTATATACCATTGTAATACTTTTCCTTTGAAGGAGACAATAAGCAGTTTGATAGCCACATTATCTTGAACAACATTGTGAATGAACAAAGGTTGGAAACATATTAGATATGCTCAATAGCAATTATTTTATCCCATTATCCTAAGAAAAGGATAATCTTAAGGGTAGACATAGGAATATCATCATATTGGGCTAAATTCAGGGGGTTACCCCTATTGAATGGAACAAACACTTGATTCTTGATGACCATTTGGGTAATGGGGATAATAGCTTGGACTAAAAAAAAGGATGACTAGGAGATGAATATTTATTTTGAGGATAAGGAATTTTCCTATTAAATCTTGATTTTTTATAATAAGTAGAAGGTAACTCAATAAATTCAAAAGGAATACCTTTACTTGCTAACATTGTAGTAACCTTTGGCATGAAAACACTATCTGAATGATGCTATGAAAACTTTGAAGAATATTTAGCTTTTGATGATGGTGGATTTCTCCTCCGACTGTAATTACTTCTTATTAATATTCAAACTTCAACTATGCTAAGGAAAACTTGTCCCATTGGGCATGCCAAAACTATTGGTGTCTTAGATTGCACCGTAGCTGAGCAAGGGAATTGTTCAGGTCCTCTTACTCAAATCTAGGCCAACATGGGAATGACCATAGGTTGTGGGTCACCTAAGATTGGGCTAGACCTCTAAATAAGGTTGGATTCCTTCTGGATATACCACCTAAACTAGACCTAAATTAACACTTGATTGGAAAAGGGAGAGAGATTAATAAAAATATATAAAAGCATGTGAAATGAGGTGATGCAATAGTAATTTGAACACTTGTACTTTGCACACGACATACTATAAAACACATTCAAGACTAAATAAGACTAGTCCTCACATAAGTATTTTCCAAAAAGGCATTGATCAACTATCAACCTAGTATGGGAGGGCAGTTGTCTACTTCCAAATTAATCAACAAACTATATATTACATTTAGAATGACCTATGAGAACTATAAAACACTTCATGAAGGTGAGGAAACTCAGATAGAGGAAAGGGAAACATACATTCACTTAACCACAACACATGAATTCATAGAAAACACTTCAATTTAGCTTGTAAAAATGAAGGAATTCAATATTTATTGCATCAAATAGGTGTTATAGTACAAATTTTGGCATATCCTAAGCAAGCCAAAGGCATAAGCATCTTTTCTATAAAAATATCATAAATTTTATTTTCTAAAATTTTCTATAGAGAGCCATAATGTGGAAGAAGATGGGATATGTATAGAAATAAGGGAAGAGAGAGAGGGAACTGTGATGGATTAGCATTAATATGAGGATGTTGAGTCATGATCTTATCAAGAAGGAATGCATTTTAAAATATTTGTAAAAGAATTGAATGACCACTATCCTTATCCAACCACCAAGTCTCCTTCTTGGGACTTTATGCCACTTTCTACTTGATCTACTAACAAGGACAAAACACTCATATCTTGGAACTGACAAAACCATGCCATATCTAATTTGGGTGGCCATAGGTACTTGTTTGTCAACAACATGACTATGTGAATAGACAAGACACCTATCCATGATCACATATTTGTTTGTATTTTATCTAACTTGAACATAGGTCCACTATAGATGAAAACTAATCCAATTTATTGGTTTTCATATAGTCACAATATCCATGAAAATATGCTAAATGTTTAGTCTTGCTTCAATAACTGCTAATTCATCTTTGATCTTTGTATGAGGCCATAAAAGATTTATTCTACTTCTAAATCCTATAGGAGATGAAAATTCACTGCACATGAGGAACTTCCTTCTAAAAAGCAATGAACACATCAATGGCATAATTATGCAACTTTAAAGAATAGGTTCAATGAGTTCTAAATCATTGACCAAAGGTCTTATCTCTATTTTAATGATGACAAAGCTTCATCATTAATCATCCTAACTATATGACTATGTCTACCTAATGGTGTTTGACTGAGATCCAATTGTGACATAGTTATTTGAAACACTTGTTTTGGTTCAACCTCAATCATATTCGACCTCCATTTAAAGTCCCTTAGCTTTGAATTTTAATCTCACTCATTGATTTTATGTATACAGAATGAACATGAGTCATTGGTTTGCCTAGTAGCTCAACACGCTTATGACACTTGGTAGTCTCTCACTCTTCCTTAGGATCCACTAACTTGTTGACCTTGTTCACACTATCAATCTTGATCTGTTCAAATGATGTGTACCATTGATCTTCTATTAGTTAACATGGTCATGACACTTGGTAGCTTCTCGTCTATGCTGACCTTTTAACTTGAGATCACACCATTAGATTGTCTTTACATGATTAAACACACACTATAGATTTTCCTAGACCCACTTTATTTTTAGTTGATGTGTACCATTAGATATCTACTCAGGTACATGATATCTTGACACTTGTAATTAATGAATTCATATTGACTATTGACTTTAACTTGTACTATTAGAGCTTTATGTACAATTTAATGTGAGCCATTGATTTTCTATCAGGAACCTTTTAACCTTATTGACCTTGTTCATGCCATTGGATCTACCTTCCAGATTTCAAGCTCATGTGCACCATTGATCTTTGTTTAACTTGAATATTTATTAAGGATTTTCTAATCCAAATGGTTATTTTATGAAGTTCAAGCTTGATGTCTACATGAATGTTTCACTCTACTTGTTCAACTTTGAATGCTTGTATCTTGAGATAGAAAAAGCATCAAAGACATAAAATTTGTAGAGCATGATCTTGGCATGAATAACTTCATGTTCATTAAATATTTTGGCCTAAAAGGCTCCCCAGGTGCATTTATTGAATACACAAACAACTTATTTTGCTTGTTCTTGTATGACGTGCCATGATGGTCAAGTTCCTTCAGATCATCAAATTTACACTTTAAACTTGCTTAAAGTGTTTCAAAAGGTTTCAAATGTTATGTTATCTCCTCTTAAAGTCCATATGCTCCTTGTGACATTGGGTCACTCTTCAATCAAGACCCTGCTCAACTTCTTATTTTGGTTTTGGTATGTAAGCCAAATTTGGCCAATAGTTAGCATATTAGTAAATAATAAATAACTCTATTATTTACAAATCACTATGAATACCAGTAATAATGTTCTAAAAAATAATATTATTTGACAATGATTTAATTTGAAAGCATAGATGAAACCCATTCAATATGTAAATAGATATGCAAAGTGATTCAAAATATATAATTGAAGATTGATGGATTCATAGAGGTCTTATTGGCTTCAAAGAATAAAATTTCATTTCATGACTTAATTGTTCTACAAGTAGGTAAATTGCAATTTCTTACCATAATACATGTTGGCAAAGACTAAAGTTGATATTCAACCATGCATGTCGTGAAATTTTATGATAAAGTTTAGTTATTATATGTTTGGCCTTCAAATTTCAATATAATCAATAATAGAAAATAAAATATCAAAATTAATCTATATATTCATTATAATTCTTTACATTTTTTTGAATTTTAGAACTAAAAAATGTAAAACAGTCCTATGGTCATCAACTTTAACCCATGTGGATTGTTCTCTTTCTCACGAGTCACTAGAGTTGACTTGTAGAGAGACTTTATAGCTAATTATATATAATATTTAAAAAAATATTAAATATATATTATATTTATATATACTATTAATTTGTGTGATATTATTAACAAAATATATATCAATAAGTTTTTTCATAATATTAATGCAAGGTGAGTGCTTAACCCAATCAACATAATAATAAAGAAAGTAACAGTTGTTCAAAAATGTGAGCAATGAGATCCACTTTGTGGCAAGAAGACATGTCATGATTAACAAACCTTAAAGAGAACTCCTACCTTTGCCTAATTGCATGAAAGTTTATGCACAATGAATGCATTTTCTTCATTAACATTTAAATCAATATAATTTCTATAGATTTGTGTTGAATTTTGACACTTTCCAAAAAATTTAAGAGCTCTCGAGTGGATTATTTGTATGTCTCATAAAAAAATAGTGAGCACAATGAGAGTAAAATAAAATGATGGAGTTTCTGATCAAGTGCTTCTACTAATTTTTTTAGTGTTTTAAAGGGTAGATTCGATAGGCCGATATGTTTTTTAGATATTCTCATAATTCTTCTATTTTTATTGTTGTGTTTATTCATTTTGATCGTATCTTATTTCAGTCTTGTTTGAGATAGCTTTTGGGGTCTCTTGGGGATGATTTTTGAGGTATTTATCGGTGAGGGAATTAATTTTCATATAATCCTCTGTTTCTAATGTTTTCTTTTTGTTTGTCTTGAAATCATTAGTATTTAGGTTGGCTAGTATATAATATTTTTAGGTAAGTTTTGATGCATGTTGGAGATGCTCTTGATTTAATTGTTTTTATAGAAATCATCTACAAATTGGTGGGTATTTTTGGGAAAGAACATATATTTAAAGATGTTATTTTTCTAATGGATTCCTTTGGTTTCTCTTGAAATGATTATAACTCTAGTTGTTTGACATGAATTTTGGGGTCTATTTAGGGTCATGTCATAGCAACATTAAATCCAACTTATTCCCAAAGTCTTCTTCATGCTACAAATCAGGTAAAATTGCATTGAATTTTATACTTTCCTTGTAAAAAAATTCCAAATTTAAATATAAAATATAAGCTAAAGCTAACTTAAATTGGAAAATTTTACTAATCTTTATGCCAAAATTTTCTATGGGACATATGACACACAATGTCAGCAAGGAAATTGAGAGTGGCCTAGGAGCCTCTCATGGCAAAGGCAACTGGGTCATAAGCCTTCTCTAGGAAGCAATTATTATTATTATTATTATTATTATTATTATTATTATTATTATTATTATTATTATTATTATTTTGTGTGTGGGCGTGGGCGAGCGCGCGCGCGCGTACACGTGTGTGTGTGTGTGTGTGTGTGTGTGTGTGTGTGTGTGTGTGTGTGTGTGTGTGTGTGAATTATAAAATTTGTAATTTTCCCAAACCTTGATACATTATTTGAGTTATTTCATCAAACAAAATTTTAGTGCATTACATTGCATACTCGATCAATTCCACTTATTTAGAGGAGAAAACAACAAAATCAAAAACACTTGTTTGTTAATTTATGACACCAACATTTTAGTTGCCACATTTCTACTTAGAAGTGCACAGGTGGTATTCGCTGGGAGTTTCTTGCTGCTACATGTCTTAACACAATATTCAACTAGCCATATGGAGACAAAACCACATGAAGATTACAAACTTAGGATTTTTTTTGTCCATACTTATAATTAGATGTTATTTTTTTATTTAAATATATTTTAAATTACATATTTACACTAGGAATTCCCAAATCAACCAATAACATTGTCAATAATTATTATTTAAAGAAACAAAAAATACTATTTTCCAACACACATTATGAAAATGGAACTGTCTTCACGTGTTATTATCGGATGTCAAATGGCCATCCAAATTAATTCACTTATGCAAAACATACAGTACTTAACATGTACTAAAAATAGGAAAGATTCTCCACAGAGTAGTATAACATGTAATAAGGAGAGTTTTTAATGGAAGTTTGGATTCATCTACAGTTTTGAAAGCTCTTCGAGTTATGAAGGAGAATTGCAAAAAATGATAAAGAACTAACTTTAATTTTTATTTTTTTAATTGGAACCCATTAATATATTTATTAATTAAATTTTAAATGAAGCATATTCAAAATAATTGAATATTAAGCACAAGTAGTAGCATGAGGGGCAGAGGATCATCCTTGGGAGGCTCTATAGAAGGAGGATCTAGGGCCACCTAGCCGTCTATGAGATCTATGGTCATATCAATAGCCTAGCCATCAAAAAGATACATGGAGTATGAGATGTGAATACCAACCATCTTACTATGTAACCTTCATATATTATTATTTTTTGTAGTATATGAAATCCTAAAGCCTCCCAATAGTAAAATAATTGAATATTTTTTTATGTTTTGGTTTAAAATAAATATAAGATAAATAATATGTTAGAGATGGTGTTTCCACAATCCATGAAGTAAACAATTTTTTTTTTGGGTAAATCATGTCAAAGATTTCAAATCAACATTACAGATCACACTCCATGAACCATCATCAAGATGAGAACATGCCAAGGTTTATGTTTATAGATATTTATGATGAAGTATTGTTTATCCAGGTAGTTCATGTAAAAATATAAAAATATGAAGAAGGAAAGTAATAAGGAGGTAATTTAATCTCTTCATGTTATTGATTTGTAAGATGTGTTGCATAACCCTCTTGTACTCTAGATATCTTTGCACCCTTGCCAATTGGTTTTATTCCACCTAATTTTCCATTTTATGATGGCAAGGATGATCTTGAAAAATATCTTCGATCCTTCTATGAAGCATGCCTTGACTATGCCTCCAGTGATAAAATTTTGGCCAAATTATTCACAAGAAGCCTCAAAGACTATGTTTTGAGGTGGTCCTATGATTTACCTCTCCAATCCATGAAAACATTCAAACCTCTTGTAAATTAGTTTTTGTCACACTTTTCCATTAATCTTTATAAAAAGATTTCCTATGTTCAAATTACCAAAATCAAACAAGAAACAAATGAACCTATCAATGAATATGTCTTAAGGTATAAGATAATGTTGGCTAAAATGACAATCCTATGGCAGATAAAGAGTTGCAAGACATATTCAAGCAAATGTTGTTTTCTCCTTTACATGAGTCCATTATTTTCAATAAGATCAAATCTTTTGATGAATTATGCTATATGGGACTATGAAATGAAGCTTATTTTTTTAATAAGATCAAGTATGTAGCAAACACACCAGTTGCATCTACATCTAGTACCAAGTTTACAATCAAACCAAGTTATAAGGTAAAACCTCTTGAGCCTAAAAATGAAATAACCATTGTAGTTAACATAGTGTCACAACAACCTAATTGACTTAATATATCCAATGCACTAAGAAGAGAGTTCTCATGTTTACCTAAGTCTCCAGCTTTATTAATCCTCGATTAATAGAGTGTTAGCTTTTATATGTCCCTCAACCTATAGAATTTGATATGAGTCAACCTCTACCCAAAGGATATGATGTAAATGCTTATTGTGATTATCATTAAGGACAAATGCATTCTATAGATAAATTTTTTACCTTGAAACATAAGATCTAAGACATTATCGATGATCAAAATATTACATTTGATGACCCTCCAAAGGAATTAGGTTCACAACTTGGGGATCACGAGAAATAGAAGATATTTAAAAATCATTTGTAAGACCATAGTAATAAATAACCAGAAGTGTAAATGCTATATAATGCACATCCTCCTCCATCACATTATGAGCACCCATTAGATGGGCTTATTGGTACTTATACATGGCATATACTTCCTATGGTTTAGATTGTTTCTATTACCTTCTATGATAATGTGATTAAGAATGATGATGTTGATCTTTATTCTTTATTTATTCTACCATTGTTTGATCACCAACCTATACACAACACTATGATTGATAATGGTGTTTAATAAAAAATATTTGCACCATGACATTACTTGCACATCTAGGTTATAGTCATCATGATTTTCATCCTTATAATAGATCATTTAGAGCATTCAATGGGACCTCCCAGAAGGTTCTTGGCAAGATTGACCTACCTTTATAGGTTAGTCCCAAATATATGGCTATTACCTTTTTAGTTATACTTTTCATAGGCATCTTTGATATGTTAACGGGAAGACATTGGATCCATACACTTTGAGAAGTACCTTATATAATAAATGGGTATGTTAAATACATTCATTCCAATCAAGTAATTATAGTTTTCATAATTCAATATGAGAATCCTCTTGAACAAGAAAAAATTATGCTCAAGTAGCTAACTATCAAACCTAATAAGGTTAATCCACTAGAAAAAGGTAAGTAACAAGAAATATCCTTTACTAGGCAACCGGTACTTTATAGACCATTACATGAGAGACATACAATGGATTCCACATAATCCTCATTTCTATGCACCATATTTAGATATCCATAACACATATACATTTTATTATTACAACTATTCTAAAGAAGCCACATAACACTAAAATATGGGTTACATGAAACCCTAATCCTAATACTCATATTATTATTTTAATATTATAGAGTCATATTTTATGTACATAGAGAATCACAAATACTATAGTGATAGATATTTCACCCATACAGGATCCTCGATAGCATCACCAACTTATTACACTAGGTTCACAGTGGGGAGATATCTATGACCATTCATTGGATGGAATCATGGGATGATATTTCCTCTTCAAATATTCTAAAAATACCAAAAAAAAAACATTCAAAACTCCAAAAATATTCTTAGTATAAACATATTATATTGTATTTTTGGCATCTATGTGTTAGTTACATGTTGATGGATGGCATAATAGTTACTTCTACATACACGTGAGTCATGCTTATACTTGAATATGATACATGCATACACAGATACATGATCTATTCCTATTTTAGATGTTGGACCTTACTTCTAATCATGTCATATGGACATTAGGGGAGTCCGCTTATTTGATATTTAAATTCACATGTTATATGGCTCAATGATCACCTTTAATTTTCATGTTTGAGCTCATATATACTTATACATGCCTTTATCCATGATTTTATATATCATAGGGTACTTGATATGCTATGCACTTGACATTTTTTCTAACACATTTGATCCATGGACTACTATGATATGTTTATGAGGGTTGCTTATGTTTCCTTTTATGCACTTCTTTGAGTGTCCTATCTTGTCATTAGCTTGCTTGTTTAATTATTTGAATATGCTCTTTTGTTTGCAACCCCCATGCCTATGTGTGCTCTCTTTGACATTTGAATATGTCATTGCTTGTTGTATAGACATTTGAATATGTCATACTTGATTTTTTTGGAAATTTGACTAAGTTATCTTGCCTCAATTATGCAACATTTGAACATGCCCCTTATTTGTGGTCTCCTTGGACCTTTCTCGTTTGACTTAATTTTGAGTGCTCATATGTTTATACTCATTTTCTTATTCATACTGTCCTCATTGCTGCCGAGATATTTCCATCATCTTTATCATGCATATTAGGCCTTTATGTAATCACATTATTCTATGTGCTTCAATGATACATATATATATACATGTTATTCTATATGCTACATGGTTATATTCACAGATATATAGCTATATTATCATTTTAAAGTGAGGTAACTAGTGGTTTTTATTCTTCCCTCACCTAAAAGAGGGGTATATCAGTGGGGGCATGTCACAGAGGCATGTTGTCCACACTTAGCATATTTTTTAGATTTGGTGGGGGCGTGATTTGAAAGCATGTTTTACAAACTTATTCAATATTCAATATTTTTCAGATTCAGTGGGGGTATGATTTGGAAGCATGTTCTCCATAATTATTCAATTTTTAGCATCTCTAGATTATAGCGGGGGTATGTTTTGGAAACATGTTCTCCACATTGGCAATTATATCAATTTTCAAATTTCTCCACATTAGTACTCATTTCATTTTCAAATTTATCCATATATAGTGGGGCATGATTTCAAATCATATTATCCATACTGACACAGTTTCTAAGTTTGACAAACACATATTTATATGATTTAGATCATAATTATGGTAGAATTCTATACAATGATACCATTGTTATATAAAATTTTAGTGTGAGACATATCTAAGGTGCATATGATATGCAATTGTGCCTAATATTGTAAAATCAAAATTATTTTTATATTTCAAACTCTTCTATGGACTATCATCACCCACCAAGATGGACTATTGATAATTGTATTAAGCCAATCTACTATAGTAGGTGGTTCACTTTTGGTATGGTTGAGATGATTAAATCACTCAATCTTGCCAAGTTTTTAGGTTGTACTTGATTGTATCATCCAACCTCACTAGTTTGACAGTGTGAGTTATTTTGGTTCACTCACACTCACTAGGTTATAAGTATGACTAAGTTGCATAGTTGAGCTAATCTCAACTATCGAGTGGAAACTCACCTTTTCATGAAGGTTTTGGGGGCATGTGCCTTCTAATTTCTCTCTATCTATTTAGATATATTCACTTTTTAGATTTATATATATTTGTCTTAATCTCAGTTTCATATCTTTACAATGATACACATTTTTATCATCAACTTGCCAATAGGGAAGGTTGGTTGCATTGATACATAGGGGTAGTCCTAGACCTTAATATTTCAATTTTAATTAATTTCATATTATATGCACTAATTATATACTATAATATGCTCTTAGTTTTAGGTTAGTCACCTACAAAGCACTCAATTTAGGCTCATATAAAGGTAAGATGTGTTATACACATTCATTTACTTTAAACTAGATATTACATTACTAGATTAAAGGGGGGAAATGTAGATTATATTTATGGATTATATATCACCTTGGTCTTGTACACTTGGAAAAATTAGACCTTTTTATTCCTCTTAGTTCTAGACCTTTCCCACTTTTGGAAGTCTCACATCTACTCTATCTTGTTCCCCTTGGCCTATCTCTCACTCTAACCAATATTATGTCGATGACTCAAAATTTTTATCTTGCCCAAAATGATTAAAATATATTTATATTATACCCTTATAAGTTTTTATAATGTACCTATTTTCTAATTTCCATGACACAAGTACCACTCCTAGACCCATCCATCAATGCTAGTGTCATACCTTAATGCAGGTGTCTAGTGCCCTAATGTCATCTAATTTTAAAATGAAATGTATCCTAATTATTGTCTTAAGTGTTTTAATGTGATTTATTCTCTAAAGGGATTGGTATAAACATAGGATCAACCATAATTCATTTCTCACCTGGGAAAAACCTACCATTCATACCAAAGAACATTCAAAAAAGTAATCAATTAAACAAAGCTTCCTTATTTATTCCTATTTCAATATCAGTCATAGGGAGAAAACATTTATAGGTATTAATTAATTAAGGAGTAACCCAAGATTTTGATTTGCCTAATTATAAGCTAGGTCATTATTGTACTTGTATTTTACATATTTCATGATCCACACACAAGCCAACATGTAGGGAAGAACTATATCATTCTGAGGTCCTCTTTAGAGTATTAGCTATGTAGGAAATGTTCATTAATATAGGGTTATTTGGGATTATCTTGATATCATGAGCAAAATAACCCATTTTTTCCAAGCTCACTATAACTATTAAGGACTAGGGTTTTTTAATTTCATGAGTGACAATCTATGACCTAGATATGAACACACCAGAATGAAAGTGTAGATAAACCTAGAGCATCTAGGTGGTTGCATCTTTTTCTATCAGGTGTTTTGTATAAGACACCTATGTCAGGTTTAAATAATATCATTGATGTAACCATCCTAGGATGATACTAATGTTTGTAACTCTAGATGTAATCAATCTAAAATGTGACAACTATTCTACAATCATCTTCCAATTTGCTTCCTACCTGTTCCAAATCTAGAAATGTGTTAGAATCATAATCAAATAATTACATTGTTTCTTTGTAATTTCCACATCTAGCATAGATATACTTTCTATTTTTAGCCTATCTTAGTTTAATAAATTCAACATATGTTATATCTGTATTTAACATTTAATTGGCATATTATATATCTGATTATCATCATTATGTATTTTCATTTCTATATTCTTAACCTTATCTACCCAAGTAAGATCCACATATAAATTTAGGATTAAACATAAACACAATATATAACTAAAGAAAATATAGAAGCAATAAACAATGTCAACACTGTTTGGGATTCCTTACTTGAGGGAGATGACTAGTCAGAGGCTAATTGGGGCAAAGCAAATGACCAAGATTCATCTACCACTGGTCTTTTGATATGGCTACTTGAGTACTTATTTTATATTGTTAGGATGTTTTAGCATTCAATAATATACATTTTTGCTTGTTTCCTAAATATTTTTTTATTTTAACCTAGTTCATTAACATTAGAGTATTCTTTCATATTATTTACATTTTTGTAAATAGCTTATAATCTTTTAAAAATTAATATAACTCTATTTTATCAAATATATAGTTAATATAATTTACAATTTTTAATTATAACCTTAATGTGAAAGGAATTAAATTTAGTTGAAAGAAATTTTATTTATACAAAGAAAAATTATGGGTAAACTATGTCCAAGGTTTTAAATCAAAATTTTGGATCACACTCCATGAACTGCCATCACAATGAGAGAATAATAAGATTAGATTGCAAACCCAAGTTTATATTTATAGATATTTAAAATTAAGTATAGTTTAGCCAAGTAGTTTTGGGGAAATATAAAAGTATGAGGAATAAAATTAATAAGGAAAGAGGACACTATAATAAAAGATAAGAAAGGGTGACTAAAACAAAAAATATGTTAGTTGGTGACTGTTTAAAAATTAAATAATATATGATCCTAATTACGTTAGCAACAAATTAGTTGAAGAATGGAAATACTAAGAGAATATCCACATAGATTGATCATAACAGAGGAACAAAATTAAACTATATGAGATTAGATGGAAAGAGCTTATAAGGAAATTGAAGTAAAGGAAATTAAAGTGTTAAATAATTTATGAATTTGAGTATGGATTCAAGAAGGCAATGGTAAATTAGAAAGATAATATGACAATAAGAGACAATGTCATGAGGAATGCAGAAGGATGAAGGTAATTTGAGAATGAATATGGCAACCAACGATGGGAGAACTAGATGAAAACCTAAGAAAAGAGATTAAAAATTCATTTTTTAAATAATTTAATGTTTGTTCCCCATGATTGGTTTAAATCCAAACCTCCTTCATGGTTTAATTTATTATCAAATTTGAAAATTTCAATGGCTTCTCTAAGATGACATTTGAGGTAGTGGTATTCTATAGCTAACACTTTGGTATTCTCAGTGTGGATATGATGATGGGTTTAAAAGGAATGTGCAGCTAAATTTGACTTAATCACTCTTTACTTGTTTATATTGATAATGTGTTCACTAACCCGTATGTTAATTGAGCATCCAGTCTCTCCAATGTATGGTAACCCACAAGAGTAATCAATCTTATACACGCCACTTCTAAGAGTTGGATCTAACTTGTCTTTGGATAACTTGATCAAAATTCTATGTTTTTTATAAGGAAGAAAGGTTTATGTATATTCTTGCTCTTTAAGATTTTTATAATTTTATTATAAATTCATTCAACAAATGGTAGGAAAGTAGTGGGTCTATTATGGGTTTAAGCCTATATTTTTGGTCTAACAAGAGTGTTACTAGATGATTTGAAGGCTCTATAAATCATTTTCCTTTTGTATCTATTTTTATTAAATACTTCAATTAATTGTTTAATCTCATCCTCTAAGTGATCATAATTGTAGATTCTATAAGATTTAGTAGCAAAGGTTTTGAGGACTACCACATTTTGATAAGGATGATGATGTTAGTTCGTGTGTAGATAGAGATCAATATGGGTAGATTTTCTATAAACTTGTCATGATAAAGAGCCATGAGGTTTCCTAGAGAGAAGTATGTCTAAGAAGGGTAGTTTTACTCTAGATTCTATTACTTTGGTGAACTTAATAGTATCAAAAATCTCATTTAAGTGGCCATGGAAGTATTCTTATTTCCCTAATCCATGAGGCCAATTGACATGTGTGTCATCTAAATATATTTATCAATAAATAGGTTTCAAGGGGAAAGAGTTAATAACTAATTATTTGAAGTAATCTATAAATAAATTGTCTAACATGGGAGAAAGAGGGAACCCATGGCCATACATTTTATTTTTCATAATTGACCCCTAATAAAGTGAATAAGGTGGACTTCAAATAAAGTTCTACAAGTGAAGTAGTATCCTCATCAATGTGACTACTTACCACTCTAACTATGTCATCAATAGGTACACCATTGTAAAAAGATACACAACATCAAAGCTAACTAAAATATCTTCACTTGAGACCTTCATATCTTTGATAAAGTCAACAAAATCTATGGAGTCTTTGATAAAGGGAGAAGTGTTTCAAATAAAAGGTTTTAGTTTTTTGGTCAGGAATGAGGCTAAGGCATACATGGGTGAGTCTATGGTTTCAATAATAGGTTTTATTAGGATCCCTCCCTTATGAATTTTTGGGGAACCATGGATTCTAAGAGTGATATATTTTTTAGGGAGGAGACCTCTTTTTTTGTTTTCATCAAAAGAGGATTTATTAATATCTTTCATAACACTTATAGATATTTTGAAAATAGAGTTAGAAGTTAAAACTCTATAACTCATGTTATTTTACAAGTGGTCAAGCATCTTAGAGTTATAATCACTTTTATATAAGACCACATTAGCATTCCCTTTATCTATTTTAGTGATCATAATACTCTCATTCAATTTAAGATATGTCAAGACCATCCATTCTTCCCTAGATATGTTAGACTTTGAGGGTTTGTATTTACTCTCTAAGATTGTGCAGTGGATTTGAGGAAATCCAAATCCCCTAAGTTTAACATATCTAGGGATGAATAAATGGCCCTGAAAAATCTTAACTTGAATGAGAATCTTGTGACCACTAAAGAAGATAAAGGGAATGCTACAGTGGTCTTAAACAAAAGTGATTACAACTGTAAGATGCTTGACCACTTGAAAAATATTAGGAGGTATAGGTTTTCAACTTCTAACCCTATTTCCAAAATCTCTATAAGATTTAATAAAGCTCTTAATCAATCATCTTTTGATGAAAACACCCAAAAATGTCTCCTCCATACAAAATATATCACTTTTAGAATGTATGGTACCCCAAAAATTCACAAATAAGGGGTCCTAATAAGACTTATCATTGACACCACATACTCACTCATGTATGCCTTAGCCTCATTCTTGGCCAAAAAATAGAAATTTTTAATGGAAAATTTTTTTCTTTTATCAAATACTCCATGGGTTTTGTTGACTTTATCAAGGACACGAAGGTCTTGAATGAAAATATTTTAGTTAGCTTTGATGTTGTGTCTCTTTTTACAAAGGTACCTATTAAAAACACAATTATCATGGTAAGAAGTCACCCTAATGAGGAGACTGCTTCACTATTATCAATTTTTTTGAATTCCACCTTATTCACTTTCTCAGGGGTCATTTATGAACAACCAGAAGGTGTGGCCATGGGTTCCCCTCTTTCTCCCATGGTAGCCAATTTTTTCAAGGAGTACTTTTAAGACTTTATTCTTAACTCTTTCCCCTTGAAACCTATTTTATGGAAAAGATAAGTAGATGACACACATTTAAACTGGCATCATGGCTTAGGGAAATTAGAAGACTTCCATAACCACTTAAATGACGTTTCTTACTATTAATTTTACCAATGAACTAGAATCTAAAGAAAACTACCCTTATTAGATGTCCTCCTCTCTAAGAAACCTAATGTATCTTTCTCTTGACAAGTTTATAGAAAATATACCCATATTAATCTTTATTTACACATGAACTCACACCATCATCCTTCTAAAAAAGTAGGAGTCCTCAAAACCCTTACCACTAGAGCTTATAGAATCTGTGTGATGATCATTTAGAGGATGAGATCAATTATTTAACTAAAGTCTTTAATAAAAATGTCTACAAATGGAAACATATTTATATAGACTTCAAATCAGTTAGGAACACTCTTGTTAGACTAATTTTTTTGGCTGAAACCCCTAATAAACCCACTACTTTCCTCCCATATGTTGAAGGAATTTCCAATAAAATTAAAAAATATTAAAGAGCAAGAACATCCATATAAACTTTATCCCTCATAGAAGACTTAGAATGTTGATCAAGTCATCCAAAGACAATTTAGAAGCAATTCTTAGAATCATAGTGTATAAGATGGATTGCTCTTGTGGGTTGTCATATATTGGGGAGACTAGATGTTCAATCAACACAAGGGTTAGTGAACATATTATTGACATAAATAAGTAAATAGTGATTAATTTATCTTTAGCTTAACATTCTTCTAAAATCCATCATCATATCTGCATTGAGAATACCAAAGTGTTAGGTATAGAGGACCACTACCTCAAGCATCATCTCAGAGAAGCCATTAAATTCTGAAAATATGATAATAACTTAAATTGTGATGGAGGTCTAGATTTAAACCAATCATGGGGATCAGTCATTAATTTAATTTAAAAAATGATATTTATAATCCTCTTTTCTTATGTTTCTATTTGGTTCTCCCATGGTTGGTTGTCATATTCATTCTCAAACTGCCTTTCTCCTACTTTCTTCCTACCCTTATCTCATTATCATATTATCTTTCTAATTTACCATTGCCTTCTAGAATCCTTACTCAAATTCATAAATTATTTAATACTCTAATTTAATTTACTTCAATTTCCTTATAGACTCTTTCCAACTAATCTCTTATAGTTTAATTTTCTTCCTCTCTTTTGATGAATCAATGTGAATATTCTCTTAATATTTCCCTTATTCAACTAATTTATTACTAATGTGATTAGGAGCATATACTATTTAATTTTTAAATAGTCACCAACTAACATATTTCTAGTTTTAGTCATCTTTTCTTGTCTTCTATTATAGTGTCCTATCTCCTTATTAATTTTCTTCCTCATATTTTTATATTTTCCCCCAAACTACCCAGCTAAACAATACTTCATTTTAAATATCTATAAATATAAAACTAGCTATTTAATTTGATCTTCTTATTCTCTCATCCTACTGATGTTTTATAGAGTGTGATCCAGAATGTTGATTTAAAATCTTTGACAAAGTTTACCCTAAAATTTTCTTCATATAAATAAAATGTCTTTTCATTAAATTTAACACCTTTCACATTAAGGTTATAATGAAAACATTTAAATTATATTAATTATATAATTGATAAAATAGAGTTATATTACTTTTTAAAAATACTATAAACTATTTACAAAAATGTAATTAATATGAAAGCATACTCTAATGCTAACAAACTAGGTTAAAATACAAAAATATTTAGGAAATAAAAAAAAGTATATATGATTGACTGCTAAAACATCCAAACAATATGAAATAAGTACTTAAGTAGCCATATCAAGATACAAGTGGTTGATGAATGCTGGTCATCTACTTTGCCCCAACTAGCCTCTAACGAGTCATCTCCCTCAAGTAAGAAATCCCAACTAGTGTTTACATTGTTTAATGCTTATACATTTTCTTTAGTTATATCTTGTGTTTATGTTTAATCCTGAATTAGGATGTATATCCTAGTTGGTTATATAGGGTTAAGAACATATAAATTTGACAATGCACAAGGGTGATAATCAGATCTAAAATAGGGCAATTAAATGTTAAACTCAGACATAACATATGGTGAATTTATTAAACTGAGATAGGCTAAAAATGGAAAGTACATTTATGTTATATATGTAAATGACAAATAAACAATTTCATTTTTTTTATGATGCTAACATAGTTCTAGATATGAAATAAACTAGAAGATGATTTTGGAATAGTCACCAAATTTTAGATTGAGTGCCTTTGGAGTACGGACACTAGTGTCAGCCTGGAATAGTTGCATTAACACTATTGTCTAAACTTCATGTAGGTGTCATGTACAAAATAATTATTAGAAGAGGATGTGACCACATAGATGCTTCTTTTTTATCTTCACCTAGATGATGCGATACACTACTATTATGAAAGGTATAATATATTTTCATTTATAATTTTTTCATAAGGTAAACAAATTTGTAAATATTATATAAAATTTAAATAAATGTTTTTTATGGACAAACAATGAGAAGATTAAGAAATAAACTTTTAACTTTCTACATGAATGGATTTCTTTTTGTTAATAATGTTTACACTATTTTTAATTGAAATGAATCAACTTAATAGAAATAAACTATTGAAATCTAATCTAGATTATTGAAAATAGTAAAATAGAGTAAAATATAAAATTTATATTAATTAGAAACTTGCTAAAAATAGTAATCTAGTTTAGGGTTAGAGAATGTCCTTTGAAACTAAATTATTTTTTATTATGCAAACTTTCTACAACTGCTAACTATGTAAAAAGACATGCAAACACAATTATATCATAAAAAAGTATATTTTTCATTTAGGACAAATCCAAAATAGGTAGATATGTGTGCAGTGTGTCATTAGCTAGCTTTCGTGACTTTTCCATGTTTGACTATATATTGAAACTAATGATATTATTAGTTAACCTATGTCTATTGATGTTATCTTTATGTTTGGGAGCTTTATTCATGTACTGAATACATGTAAAAGCTAAACCCTAGTCCTTCACAAACACTTAACAGATATAAAATACCAAAGGGGAAATTTGGGGGGAAGTTATAATGGCCAAGCTATCCTTAGAAAATATTGTGTAGTCTGAGTGTTGTATACATAGCTTTAAAAGGCCTCAGGGCCATGAAGTTCTCCCTTTAGGGAAGATCATGTGAATGCAAATAACATATTTGATTAGAATGATCAACAATAGATATCCTTCACTTGTAATAGAACAATTTTAGACTTAGCCTATGGCTGTAGAATTGTATAAATATTGAAATTGGATAGAATGTGTCTCTTTTCTTAGAAAATAGATGCTTTTGAAATAATAAAATAGATGATTACCAATAAAGTGATAGGGGGTTTCATGTGTGACCCTTGATGTGATTTTATAGAAGAATATTTAAAAATATTTTCATTAACTAAAAATTTAGAATGCATGGGAAATTTGTTAGGAAGCATGTCAATATGAAAAATTGATGGTTAGAGTGCAAGAGACAAATCCGTACTACTGGATAAGTGCATGGTGCACATATGTCTCCTTAGTGCAAACTTGTATTAAAAGGTTAGAAACTTCTAAAACATGAATGTTATGAGTTTTTAAGTTTCATACAGACAAATAAGGATGTCTATATGATATTATTAATATTCAAGAGATAAAAAAGGATTTCATAGATATTTTCAAGTTAACAAAATGGAAAATAGGTGAAGCAAAGTAAATATGTCAAGAATAAACATTATTAAGTATTTATTGATTAAATTTGAGTGTCTACATTCCCTCCCTTATTAAGTGATGCATGGAATGAAATTATTAGAGTAAATGAGATAAAAACTTAAGTGTGTATACACATTTTTCCATTTGATGGGGATAAATGAATTCTCCTTATTGAATCATGTGTAAAAATGTTGAACCTGTGGTGAATTGAGAGTGATAAACTCTCAATTTTAAAAGAAATGAAGATGATTGAGTTAAAAAATATTATATTCTAAAACCCTCATAGAGTACTCTTTAATTTTTTTCATAGATGTGGAACCAAAAAATCAGTTCACTAAAGTACAACCAAGATGTGGATCATCAATAGGTTCAATCATGGATCACTTGTTGAATGGAAAAGGGGTAGAATGAGTGTTAGGAATAAAATAGATCTGATACTACATGTCAAGATCAATAAGCTATATATCCTAAAGTGAAAGTAAATAATTTGGAAAAATAAGCTAAAAATAAGAGACAAAAAGGAAACACATTACATAGAGATTATGTGGATAACTCTTGTATATAAGCAAAGCAAAAAAGTAAGGGAAAAATGGTAGATTCTAAAATTCATATTAATCTCAACATCAATACTCTTTTACAATAGATCCTCTAGAAACTCAATGCTTATACTTGAAGCATTCAGGTTATGAAACAAGCATAAAAATACCTCCAAGATCCAACCTCCAAACATAAGATTGTATGGATCCTCTAATAGGATGAATTAAAATGAGAAAGCTTACGCTATTAATAACATTTACAACATAGAGAGAATAATAAGAGAGAAGAGAAAATGCACCATCATAGAAGTGGGTGCACTATTCATGAATAGGGAACCATGTCTCCCCCATGTGCTAAGTTAAGTTTTGAGTAAGATCCATGCTAACATCTGTATCAAAGATGAACATGTGAAATATAAGTATATAAGTCTCAGAATGTTTCTTGAAGTTGAATTTGGTTGTTATTATGAATTGTATAATAAGAATGGGTATCGTAAGATGACCAATGGGTAACTGGATGTAGGGATGGGCATTGTAAGATGTGCTAAAGTCTGAAGGGACATGTAAGTTGGAGTGAGATAACATTAAATCATTAGAATGATTTGCATTGGTTTGGTAGGTGCATTTGGAGATAGGTAAATGTGTAGGTTTGTTAGATTTTAGGGAGGTCAAATGTGACATAAGATTTGTAGGAAAGGTATGAAGAGGTAAAAGAGTACCATATATGATATTCTTTGGAGTAGGAATTTGAACTAGGTACTCTTTTCATTCATATGACCTAAGAAGTTGAGGTTCAATGGATGCAATGATATGTTTAAATTTGTTCATGTTAGATATCCTTTCCCTATTGGTGTAGGAAGAAGGATCAACTATGGTTTGAATAAAATTAGTGGATGAGGTGTAGGTATGGGATAATTATTGTTGTTCATTAGGTATTTGATTTTGATGTGATTGTGGTTCTTGAGATTGACTTTGAGAAGCTTTAAGATAGTCTTGATAACAATTTTTTTCTAGAGTATCAAGATTGAAATGTGGACCAAGCAAGGAAGAAATAAGATTGATGAATATCATGACAAGACTCATGAGAATGACCTATAGTAGCATGCCACCAACAAAATTTATCAATATTTTACCATTTTGGAGGAGGTTTGGAAGGATCAAAACCCATGGGTTTAGAGGGTGGAAATGTTTTCTTAAGTTATTCTAGACTCAAGGGTGGGTGGCCTGGGTTAAAATTGGTTGAATTAGATGCTCCATGTTGAAGTTGGGGAGGCTTGGATGAATCAATATTATGATAAAATGATTGGAAATATTTTTTAATAATTATTTGCGGTGTTTCAAATTGAGTCATAATAAAGTCTTGCCTTTTTTCTTGGTCTAAGGCTTCTTCTAAATTTTTAGGTGAAAAGATTCAAACTTTGTATTGAAGGGGAGGTTTAAGAGCAGTAAAAAAAAGTTTTAAAAGAGTATCATCATTAATGTTTTGATCCACTTTCTGAGCAAGAGACTTCTATTGTTTGATGAAAATGTGAGCAGATTCATTAGGAAGTTGCTTAACCTTGATGAGATGTCTAATGTAATTTTCAGGAAGGTCATCAAGTTGGAATTCCTTCACTAAAGCATTGACTAAATATTCTAGTTTTGAGATGTAATGTCTAGGAAATTGGTTGTACCATTCAAGTGCATCACCAACAAAAGTTTTGGATAAGATATTGGTGGTAGAAAAGGTGTTAGTTTGGACCCATTCCTTATATAGATTACCAAAAGACTTAATAAAGATAATAGGATCGTTAATCCCATTATATGTGATAGTTGGAAAAATGTTTCTAATATCTATGGAGTTAAAAGTTCATTTTGAAGATGTTGAAGCATTTTGTTATTCATTGGCAGTTGAGGGATGATATTCCCATTGGCATATCTAAGAGGAGGAGGAACAAAATTTTGATTTGGTTGAGACATGATGACTTGAAGTGGTTGAATAGTCATGTTTAATAAATATTTTTGTATGTTCATCATTTGAGATTGATTGGTTATTTTCATGATGTTCATACTTGTACATGAAGTTGAGTTATATTAATATGTGGATTGGTGTTTGTACAAGGGGTATTAGTGTTGATAGGAGGGGGATTATTAGTGTTTGTGGGAGGAGGATTATTTTTAGGTGGATGATTCCCAACATTGGTATTGAGAGGAGGATTAGGATGAATGACCTCAATTACATTACATTGTGTAGTGATTGGTTTTGGATTAGGAGAAGATGAAGAAAAAAAGTGAATAGTTTCATCTAGAGTAATAAAATAAGTGAGTTTATGATCTAAATCCTTGATTATGCAATGTTCTTGACTAAGGGAAGGTTGAAAAGATGCCATCATTATGAGATAAGACTAGATAACCACACAAAAAAGAGGTGCAAAAAAAAAAAAGAGATGGGAAGTGATATAAATATTAAGGAGTTGATTGAATCAACCTAGCATAGGAAACAAGGCATGTAAATTATATAGGGTCGACTAGGTTGACCTAGCATAGTAAACAAAGGATAAAAAGGTGTACAGGGTCAACTGGGTTGACCTAACATAGCAGGTAGGGAAAAATAGATAGCCTATAAGAGACTGTGTCGACTGAAATGACTGTGCACTAAGATAATAATTTTTTTATAAGTACTTAGAAAATAAAGAAATGAAATGAAACACATAATCAATTGAGTTAATGAGGTTGATCCAATTGAGGCACACAACACAAAACCTTGCATCAATGCTGGCTAATGCAATTTTTTGTAATACAACATATAATTGAGCAAAGAAAAAATAATCAAATTGGAAAGTAACATCTAATTAGATGGTCAACCTAAATGTTGTTAATTATTAGAATATTATTTTTAAATGTCATAGAAAGTTTTATATAAGCAAGGAACTATAAATCAATGTAAAGATGGTTTCAAGCTGTTTGGACTGAAAGGGATCTGTATTGACAATGGTACATGCTTGGTATTGGGGCCTACCCCCTCACTTCACACATCATAGTGAAAAGGGTGTTGGGTGCTTAGCCAAAATATATCATTAACCATGTATGTATACTTGGCCAAAAAACTAAGTTGGCTTCCCCCTTGGTGATGAAATCCAAGTAGTTGGCCTTGGGTAGATAATTGTTAAAATGCTTATTTGAGATTTTGTGATTTGGTAGTGTGTGCATAAAATAAAAAATAATGAAACTAAATGGTATATTTAAAACCACCTAATTATATTATGTGATCTATTCTAAGCATGCCAACAATAATAAATAAAAGTGTGAACTAATTATTAACATATAAGGGTTAGTTCCAACTTTGAAACATAGTAAAATGTCAATACAATCGATAATGTATACAAAGAATATAGAATGGGGTTGATAGTATCACTTCTGTACAGAAAAATCAAAGGTCTAAAAATGAACAAGGTTGATAGAGTTGACCTAGTTATCTAGACAACACATAAAATACATAATTGGGTTGATAGGGTCGATCTAGTTGACTATACAAGGGTAGTGTTAAAGACTGTAAACTATGAAAAGAAAGACTATAAGGAAAGAAAGAAAGGATAGAAAAGAACCTTGGTGGGTATGAATATGTAAATAAGTGAGATTGTTGTCAAAAAGCCTTGATAAAAGCTTAAAAATCTTGCTAATAGGGTAAACTAGGTAGACCTAGCTTTACAAAACCCTATTACTAAGTACCTAAAATGTATAGGGTCAACTGGGTTAACCTAGTATGTTGAGCTGAGTGTCTAAAAATGTACTAGGTCAATTGGGTTGACCCAATAGCCTGAACCTAGTAAAAAACCTACATAAAAAATAGTCATATGGATGCGACTGTTCATTAAACTTGCGCAAAGAATTTAGAACTATGTCGATGCAATCGACCTAGTATGGCAAATACATGATACAAATAATGATAAAATAATGAAAAATAAGTAAATAAATCCTACAAGGGTTAGTTCACATTAGGTTCACTAGAATGTATGCAATCAAAAATACATCATGTCTATAAATCAATCTTAATTCAGAGAAGATAGAGCATACCTACACTTTTGATTGGGAATACATTTGTTAAGCAGTAGAATGACCAATATGAGAATCTTATAGACCCAATTAAGGGATCATTTAGCACAATACACAAAACCTCTAGTCTAAAACAATCAAATAATACCCCTAAGGGGGTCCTAGGTTTTATATTTCACCTATGATAATAACAAGAAAGTAAATCTAATATAGTTCTCAACAAAGCTTGTGGCATAAAGTGGGGGTCAAAAACAATAAAACTAAACATGCATAGAATACATATACTCACATCAATTTATATGGAATCCTAATATATGGAAGATAAGCACGAATTCATTATCTATCTAATCTTACAAAGGAGAAATAAAGTTAGGAATACTTACCTTTGAAGATGAACCTGTTGAGCCTCAATCTCTCCTTTGGCCAAGGTTCTTCATAAGAGATTGTTATGGTATGTAAAGATGACAAAGAGAAATCAGATCTAGGCTACACAACGTATCAATGCATCCAAAATACTTATCCACATTACAAGATTAGTATCTCCAAAGGAAGTATAGAACCTAAGCTTTATTCCTCAAGTAGAATGGTCAATAAATAGATGTTCATTCATTCTTACTTCTTATTTTTCTTCTCATTCATAAATGGTTGGAAATGAACTTATATTTGTAAGCAGATTTGACCCTAAACCCTTCTAAAAATCCTAGTTGATAGGCTCGACCCAGTCAACCTAGCATAATTTTAGATAATAATTCACTAGGTCCTAAGCTAGTTCAGCTAAAGGTTAACCTAACTCCTAAGTGAAAAATGCCCTAAAACTATACAAGGTTGACCCAGTCAACCCAATACAATCGACTGACAAAATGGGATTTAGGTGATGAATAGGAAGATAAAGTGTATCAAATGAGTAGAATGGGTATAATGAGAAGAACAAGCTTAGAGTTAATAGTTTTAGGAGAAAAGTGTGTATATAACAAATGGTATAAGGGACAACAATCCTACGAAACACAAATGGTCTACCCACCCCTTTCCCAGTGTACCCCTTAAAGCGTACACTTAGATATATAAAGGCTCGACAAATTCTTGCAAGATACAAAGTATCAATAATCAATAAAAGTTTGAAAATATTATGTTTATATAATATGTAATGTAAAGAGATACATAAAAAAACTTCCTAATCATTTGAAATAGATTATACTATTAAAATGTTATTAATGTTTGTGTATTTTAAATTTAGGGTAATTTTTTAAACATGTTATATCAATTATAATATTTAAATGTTGAATATTTCAATATTTATAAAACTTGAGATCATATTTTATTAAACATTAAAACAATCAAGATTTTATATTTTATATTGGTTTATGTTCTCTTTCATTATGTAATATGAATTATTCATCAATGAAGATATCGTGGTAGGATATACTAAATCAAAATGTGACACATTCTTACAATCATTGGAAATGTTTTTTCTTATAATGAGAAAAACTCCATTGAAGTTACATTAGAGATGGGCCAACAAAAATTGATAAATCTAATTTTACAAAAGAAATACTTGATGTGGAGAGAGATGAATATATAATAGTTTTTTTTCAAAGGTAATTTGAGTGATTGTTGTTTCTCATCATTTTCCAAAAGTTTTTTTCATTATTAAATGTATGTGGTCTTTTATATTAATAATTAAAGTAGTTGAAATATTAATTTGTTTAGAAAACTATAAGAAAAAAAATAGTTTTAGTGGTGTTTATTAAGATTTTAATAATTTTTATTCAATTATTAATTATTACCAAAATAATGATATATACCAACAACTAACCAAATTTTAGATGAAAATGTAATTATATTTAAAATTTTAGAAGACATGATTTTTAATTTATTTGAATTATAATAAGAACAATCACTTGGTGTTTGAAAATTTAGAGAAGAAAACCAAAACAAGTAGGAAACTATTCATTATTGAACTCTTTATGAATTATTATTAGTTTTTATGAAAGATTTAAAGGATGAAAATTTATCAAAAGATATTCAGACTATTTAATTGGAAATACAATATATTATCTTTATTATAATGAGAAAGTGTTACTTGATGAATCTTGTGGGGTATTTAAAGATGTAGATTTATGGCCATCGATTCAAGAAGAACACTTCCATGAATTGTTGAATCATTTCATTAATTTCAACATTAAAAAGTTCAAATTGTTTTAGGTTCAAACTCGATGAAAGCCATTAGACTCATTCGTGTGTGTGTGTGTGTGTGTGTGTGTGTATGTGTGTGTATATGTATATATCTATATGTGTGTGTATGCATGCACGTGCACACATAAAAAATATTTCATAATACACAATCCTTAGTTAAAAATGATATATAAAACCTTACAAATATGACAATAATATGAACATCAGTGTTGATCAAAAGTGGGAAACCAAGACTAAAAATGTAATAATATATTTAGGTGATAAAAAATATAATTGATATATCAAATAAATAACATTGAAACTCAAGAATTGTAGGATTCATATATGGTTGAATGAAATTATAGGTGCACCTATAAATTTTAATGTTTAATATTTTTTTATTTCTAAACAAGCTAAGTGATCATAATTTTTTATTTTGAGTAATTTATTAGGGTGTGAATTTGATAAAGGGAAATACAATTCCATTCAATGATGCACATTCATAGTTAAAAATGATGTTACAAGCATGTTGGATTCATCTTAGGATAAAATATAAGAATTTAATATTGAATACTATGATGAATATGTGAAGAAAATGAGATCACCTAGAAGTTGGGATGGAGAATATGAAATAATTATGGCTACACTTGTCTTAAAAATATCGATTGCATTTTTTGAACATAGAACAAAGCCTAATTATGTTAAATTTAGTAGAGTTTATGGAAATGAATTCAATGATTCACAAATTGATAACATTATTAGGATTTTTTTGATTGAAAGAGAAGACATTGTGATCTTTTAGATAAACACACTAAAGATACAATGAGGTTTATAACCAATTTTTTAATAACTCCATTTTTTTTGGTAATGGTCCAATTTATTTTGAAATAAAATCAATGTGTATTTTTTGTTTTGTTGAATGATTTTTTTTGAAATATTCTTTTATATATTATATATTTTAAATTATCAAGTTAATATTCTATCAATAATTATTTAATATTAATATTATTTTATTACTAATTATTTATTTATAATTTAATATATTATTAATAATTAATTAATATTATTTAATTATTGTAATTGATTATTTTTATTTTATTAATAATTAATAACTAGTTTTGTTATGTAATTATTAAATTTAAAAAATTGCAGTATCATTTCTTAGTAAAATACTTAGTGAATTAACTACAATCTTACTAATCAACTATATATCATAATAGTAGGAAATTGACCAAGAGTTACTTATATATAAAAATGACCCCATAGGTCATGATACACATAATATCACTCTGGATATCATTACTCTAAAAACATATACACATCTAAAATATTACAAAATCATTTGTAGAGCAGTACATAGAGCCAAGTCTACATACATAAAAGTCAAAATTGCATGGTTCCAAGTGTTGAAAATCAAAATAATGAATTTCATTTTATATTTTTCACGATGTTTCAATTGTACACACACATAAGTAGGAAAACTATATATAGTTTGAGCCCTCTTAAAAGTATCAGAATGTAAGAAATCTCCATCCATTCAATATGGTATGTGACCTTTCTCTCATACACATTGTTTTGATTTTTATGATAAATAATCTTGATTTAATATTCATATGTTGTTAATATATGGTTGAGGAATAAAAAAAGATTGAAAAGGAAAATACAATGAAAATTGGAATAACTTCAATTTATTAGGGCCTTGTATGTATTATTAGGCCACTTTCTATTTTCAAGCTGTCAGAATGCCATTATGAGATTTTTTATGCTTGATCCACATTAATTTTGGTATTAATCTGAATCCATTTAGGTTAATTTAAGCTATATAAATGGTTATTAACTAGCTAGACACAACTATTGTTGCAATCAAGAAGAATATGCAACTAAATCAGGCTTTATTTTTCTTTATGAAAGTTTGTGATAAGGTAATGATTTTTTTAATCCTCCTCAACTTGAATATGTGTTATTATCTTATGATATTATTTAATATATTTTAAAATTATATGAATCTCATTTTCTTATTACATATTATGTTAGTGGTATTTTCTCTTAAAATACTCTCTGGGTTAAACACTATTGGGAAACCAATTGGATTAATTTGAGATGGATTTATAACCCTAAAAAAGGATTATTTTTGTTCTCCTTTAAGGACATCCTATATGTGTAATATCTGTTTAGTAACTCTAATTTTAGGCTCATGTTAAGTGATTTATGACTGTGTCATAGTGGAATTGGGGTTTAAAGCCACTAATCTGGGCTCACTCAAATTCCTTGTTTAGATTAATATTTTGATCATGCCTCTCACTCTGTGGGATTTAATATAAAAAATTAACCCCATTGGGCATGTGATGTGTCATGAGATGGAACATTTTTACTCAACTCAACCAAATAAACAAATCTATTTTGAGTTTGAAACTCAAAAAATACTTGAAAGAGTCTCTCGATATCCAAGTGGGGATTTATTATTTCACATAAAAGGTCAATTATAATAATCTAGCTAAAACATTTTTCTTTTGCCATGCCCCAACCATAAGATTCATTATTGTCCTCTTATGGTCCACCTAGATCCTAAGCAAACTAATAAATAATTGGCCACTAAAAAGGATACTAGTTCTAAAAAACATGACAATGGTAACAAGAAACCAATAAGGGGAATTAAAAAAACTAAATTTCATAACACACCCTCTAACTATAAATAAAAACAATATGTGAAAATGGTCATCTATAGTCCCCCTCTTCCTATCCATATACCTTAGATGTAAATTTCTTTAGTTAATCCTCAAATTCAAGTTTTTTTAGTTAATTATATCTCAAATGTTACCTCAAGAGTTGGGACTTCCTTAAAAAATATTCCACCCTTCAAGAATTTGCATATCCAACCTTGTGGTAGTGGTGATTCACCAAGGGGGGATAATAGGGCCAAGTGCCTCTCCAATTCGTTAGAATATTTTATCTTACCAAACTAGCAAGCCATTTTAAGCAACATGTTTGAAACTTTGGCCATCAAGGAATTGTATGAAGATGGTCAAGTAAAGTTACACATGAAGGGTTCCTCCTCGTGATTATTCTCCCATGTGATATGTATGTTATTAACTTAACACCTTAAACATTTTCTATATTTGTAGGATTTTAAGGTCTTAAGAATTTTTCTATAAACTTCTCTAAATTGTATCTATTCAAATGCCATACAATACTCGACCTCACACAAGGGTGGACATAGAAACACTAGTATATTGATTTCCTCAATATTTTCCCCTTTAGTAATTATTTGAGGGGCAGACTCATTGTATCATGTAATATGGGTCACCTTTGACATTGATGACCACTCGCTAGTGCTCATTAATGTGCACACACCTATGATGGCTTGAAAAGAACATCATTATGGTGTTGGTTCATTGATACCTTTCTTTTTTCTAATTGGACCATTCATGAAAATATTGATATTATTGAATCCATTAAGAATAACGAAGGTGCTCTACCAATGTGATGTTGTGTTGTGGAGAGTGAAGCCATGTTTTATTTTTAAAATTGTTAGGGTTTATCTAAACCTATCTTTTCATAATGATCGTTAATCCAAAATCATTTTTTTATGTGGTCTAGCTTACATTCTATCTTTGATCATATTATTAGAAGGCTTCACCACGTTATGCTAATCAAGAAATTCAGGATCAATTTTCACATTTTAAGCAAGAAAATTATCACTTTCCACTCAAAGGTTACTCTCTCTGACATAGTCCCATCACTTTCTAGCTATAATGGGGAGGTGGCCTACATAAAATCCTTTGTATTTAATTTTCCATGAACACATCAATCCTCACTCATAAGGGTACCATCCAACTCATAGCCTAAGTTAAATTGTGTCATGTGTGCTCCATGATGCCAACTAGATCAAGTGGTGGAATGATGAAATCACTTGCACTACCTCCTTTAGTATGCACTATATAAATAAAGTGGCAAGTGTTCAAAATTGGGCTAATGTAAAATTAGTCAAATAATTGTAAAGGGTTACTATGCAACTTGATAAAATCCTATTATATACCTAGTTTTGGACTATGGATGCTAAACTCAAACATAAACGTAATATTAAATAATGTCATGTTACCAAAGGAGCTAAGATCTAAGCCATGTAGATGGGTTAAAGATGGAATATTGTGTGTTTAAGTTTTTTTTTGTTAAATATTTAAGGGCCAAGCAATTCAAAGATAAAATCAATATGTCAAAACTATGCATGTTCGACTTATCATCCTTTGGCCAAAATTTCTTGAGCCTTTCTGGACAACTATAAATTAGTGTTTTATGCCTAAGAAAATAATATAGATTGGGTTAAAGTATGTTAGCAATGTATAGATGTTGTTCCCTAAAATTTTATCCCTTGACCTCAATGACTTTGTGATGCTATGTTCTCTCTAGATGAAATTTTAGTAGTGGTACATAACATGGCCAATGATAAAGTGTTGGGGGTGGATGGTTTCCCTTATGAGTTTTACAAACCCAATATTGTTAGGATCTAGGAAGCACAATTGATTACTTTTCTATAAGCAATTAAACATGGAATTGAACCAGAATGATTAAGTAACTAGAAACTTGAAACATCACAGATTATGAGAAACAATACTATCTATATTAATACTCTCTCATAATAGAATTACAATGAAGAGACGCCACACTCTTCCACCTTACAAGCTTCCCACACCAAGTGTTCAGTTATTCACACTCAAGAGTTCTCTCTCTTTCTCAACCATAACTAACTCAACAACCTGAGTTGTTATCCCCTCCTTGATAGCTTCTGCTGATCTCCTTGACCTTACACCTTGTAGATCTCCTTGACCTTGCTTTCTTGCTTCAATGCTTTACTTGCCTTAATTACAATACATGCCCCATGGGTCTCTTAAATAGGATCCCATGCATACAATAATTAGACTTCTAATTACAATAATTAGAAACACAGACTCAAGACTTAAATTAGTCTTCAACATGCAAACACTCTCAGATCTCTTAAATTAGATGAGTCTAATTCTGGAAACATGTTCTGGAAACACATGCAAGAGCATGCACACACACAGGTGACTGACGTCAATTGCTGTCAGTCTGCTCCTGACCGACGTCAGTCGATCCCTGGTCCCTACCTGATTGACATCGGCAATACTGTCAATGCCAGTTACTAGTTGCACTCAGTAACTCCCTAATTAGCCTCCTGGTGAAGCTTTTAGCTCCACAACTTAACAATCTCCCACATGGAGATAAATAGTTTCACCTGTACAACAACCTCCACTAACCATCTCAGGCACCCCCATCTTCAAGCTCAATTTTGAAGACCAACCACCACACATCCTGTGATGGTATACCTGTCATCCAAGTCCCTTGCCACAGCTAAACTTTTTGACAACTCCCACTACTTGGGAGAACTCAGGTCTACACCAGACATTATGTGATTTCAAACACTGTTCTAAGCTTAGCTTGAACTGTCTAGCCCTTTTGGTGTGCTTACTGGTTCTGCATTCTATGTATTGAACCCTACCAACACCTTCTTCACATCAGCTCCCACTTGAGACAAAATCAACCTGTGATCTTCCATGTCTCTAAGCATACTTATGCCAAAGAATCTTGATACTCCCAGATTCTTCATGACACCCATCTGAACTAACTTTACCTTTAGTTCAGTAACTCCCTGTATGTGTAACCTTGAAACAAGCACACAATACAGTAACAAGATAATGTAGCTAATATTATCCAACCTGGTAAAGAGAAATACAATGGTCAAACCTCCATTGTCTTGCAGCCTACTCAAGACCATATACACTGGCCTTCCATCTCACATATCCATCCACTCTCTTCTCTAACCTGGGAATCCATTCCTATGCCAAGCTCCCACTATTTTTGGACTCTACCTGTATTGCCTCTTCACATCTTCCTGGTTTTTGACCATCAGTAAGCAACAAATAAAATAAAGAAGGTGAACAACAAATATGAGGTTCACTTACCCTTTCAATCCTCCATATGGGCATTTGAGACTTCTTGATAGCTTGCTGTCTGCCCAACATCCGTTCCAGTGACTGATCTCAACCATCTCTCAATCTGCACCTGACTGACGTCAGTTTCATGTGATTGACTGGCTGCTGACGTTGGTTCCCCCTGACTAACATTGGTGTTTATCTGTCCAGAGTCATCGATGTTGGGCTTCACCTAGCTGATGTTGGTCCCTATCTAGATGCCAACGTCGGTCCTCTGACAGACATTGGTCTCTGTGTTTTTCTTGTGAGTGATGACTTCTATCCACGAGCTCATCTTGGATCAGAACCCTATCCATACTGCCCTGCTCAGAATTATTCAGCCCCTGTGACTAATCTCTGCCCATCATCTCCTCCATAAACACCAAGGCTTCCCTGTTCATTTTAAAAGCATCAAATTTCCTTTTCCTGCACTGAACTCGATCTATGCCCTCTGACTCTAAACTCATACCTTTTGACTCAAGAACATGCATCTCCTTCTTATTCATGTGACCAAGCCTATGAAGCCACATCTCTGAATCTACAGCTGAAGTAGATAAACCAGAAGGAGAATTAGTAGTACAAGTAGATAGATAAAGTGTACCTACTTTCTTACCTCTTGCTACAACAAGTGCACCCTTGGAAACCTTCCAAGAATCCGCTGTGAGGGTTACTGTGCATCCCTCATCACCTAACTTTCCTACAGAAACCAAACTGTGCTTCAGGACTGGGACATGCATAACCTCCTTCAACACCCATGTGTTGCCTGTCTGCAATTCCAACTGCACTTTCCATTTGCCAACCATTTGACAAGGCATACCATCCACTAAATAAAGCACTCCAAAGTCTCCCTAGACATACTCATGGAACAAATCTCTATTTGGGGATGCATGAAAAAAAGAACCAGAATCTAAAACCCATGATTCTAGCTTACTATCCAAAGAAAGTATGAGAGCATCTTGTGCCATAATACCTACATATTTTGCTTCTTCATTACCTTTATGTTAATTTTCTTTATCCTTCAACTAACAATCTTTCTTTGTGTGTCCTCTCTTTCCAAAAAACTAGCAGGTGATACCTCTGGATTCAGATTTCCTTCCCATCTGTGACTTTGATTTCCCTTGCTCAACCTTCTCTCTTTGCCTTCCTCTGCTTTCAGAACTTAGAGCATTCCCTAATGATTCACCTGTGCTTTTCCTACGAACATCTTCATTCAAGATTACACTAACTACATCATCAACTTTTAAGATTTTAGAAGCAGACGCAGTATTACTTATTGCCATTACCAAACTCTCCCAACTTTCAGGTAATGAGCACAAGATTAAGAGAGGCTTTATTTCATCATCAAAAACAATATTGACTAAACTTAATTGGTTTACCAAACCATGGAAATCACTAAGATGAGTATACACTAATCCACCTTCCTGCATTTGCAAAGTAAATAGCTACTTCATAAGAAATACCTTATTTGAAGCAGAGGGCTTTTCATATAGATTTGCCAAAGATTCTATCAACTCTTCCATTGTCTTACACTGGGATAAGTTGGAAATCACAGATGATGCAAGGCTCAACCTTATGGATCCCAGAGTCTTTTGATCAAGAACGTTCCATTCTTCATCCTTCATATCTATGGGCTTGCATGCAACCCCACCCAATGGTAAGTACAAATCTTTTTGATACAGATAATCTTCTATCTGCATCCTCCATAATTGGTAGTTCTTGCCATTAAACTTCTCCATTCATAGCCTACTTTATTATGCCATTGCTATACTCCCACTCAAATAGAAACCCCTGTGAGTAACCTGTAATCAACAATAACCAGCTCCCTGCAACCTTAGCTCTGATACCAACTGTTAGGATCTAGGAAGCACAATTGATTACTTTTATATAAGCAATTAAACATGGAATTGAACCAGAATGATTAAGTAACTAGAAACTTGAAATAGCACAGAATATGAGAAATAATACTATCTGTATTAATACTCTCTCAAAATAGAATTACAATGAAGAGACGCCACACTCTTCCACCTTACAGGCTTCCCACACCAAGTGTTCAGTAATTCACACTCAAGAGTTCTCTCTCTTTCTCAACCACAACTAACTCAACAACCTAAGTTGTTATCCCCTCCTTGATAGCTTCAGTTGATCTCCTTGAGCTTACACCTTGCAAATCTCCTTGACCTTGCTTTCTTGCTTCAATGCTTTACTTGCCTTAATTACAATACATGCCCCATGGGTCTCTTAAATAGGATCCCATTCATACAATAATTAGACTTTTAATTATAATAATTAGAAACACAGACTCAAGACTTAAATTAGTCTTCAACATGCAAACACTCTCGGACCTCTTAAATTAGATGAGTCTAATTCTGGAAATGCATTCTGGAAAAACATGCAAGAGTATGCACACGCATAGGCGACTGACGTTGGTTGCTATTAGTCTACTCCTGACTGATGTCGACTGATCCCTGGTCCCTGTCTAATCGACATCAGCAATACTGCTGATGTCAGTTACTGGTTACACTCAGTAACTCCCTGATTAGCCTCTTGGTGAAGCTTTTAGCTCCACAACTTAACAAATACCAGATTGTTAGGTTATACTTGATTTAGGGTTACCATGAAACTCTGTACATAAATATTTAGGGATGTTTATCAATCAAGGAAATATTAAATGTATCCCTAAAGCAAGAGATTTAGATTTCATCACTAGTTAGAGACACATTACCCTATCGAATGTCATTCATAAAGTCATTATTAAAGTCTTGGCATGTCATTTGTGTTATCCTTCTTATAATTTTTAGATCAGATGAAATAATTTTTACCAAAATTTGATACATCTTGGATAACATAATTATAGTCTAGGAAGGTATGGAATGGGCATCTGCCTTTCAACAATAAACATTATTTTTGAAACTTGATTTTGAAAAATCTTATGACCATATTGAATTTCCCTTTATCCTTACCATGTTAAAGTATTTAGTGTTTGGATATTTTTTTCTCGCAATTTTAAAAAATCTCTTCTCTAATGCCTAAACTTGTTTAACCATTAATGTCCACAAGTATGCACTCTATGTTTTAATGACCAAATTTTTTGGTTATCTTCTCGCCCTTAGATATAAAAAAGGGATTACCATAGAAATTGTACTTCCTAATAGGAAGAATCAACTTATTAATGGCCACCTTTAGATGAATATTTAATTACACTTGTGAAAAATGAAGCTTATTTCAAAGAAGCATTGAATTTCCTTGAATTATTTTTAAAATCATTTTGATTGAATATACAATGGGTTGAAATCAAAATGCTCTCGGTAAAACATGATGCCTATTCCAAATTGGTTAAAAAATCCAATGAAAATGGATCAACAGAGGGGAGAGGTTAAATTTATTAGACATTTTATTTTTCTTTAATGGTTTCCCTTCTAAGCTATGGGATTATTTATCAGATGGAGTTGAAAATAAAATTCACTACTAGATTATCAAGCCCTTATCTCTAGTAAGAAATTATTAAATCTACACTAAAATTATTTCTATCGCTCATGTTTACTTCTCTTCATGTTGGGCACCATCTAAGGCTTCTTATGATAAGCTCACTAAATTGCTTAGAGGTTTTCCTTGGGCTAATGCAAAGAAAACAAGGTGTTTCAATAGGGTGGCATGGGATGTTTTTTTCTTCCCATAGGATAAAAGAGGTATGGGTATCATTGGCACAACAAACATATCATTTATGCGTGTGCCAAGGTGGTTGTTCACAACATTGATGGACCTAAAGCTTGAAAAGTCCTATATCAGCATTTGCATTGCCATAGGATCACCTTATTTCAATACTAAATGTCGGATTGGATACTTTTATCATTACCTCTCTCTTTGTTAAAATTGAGTGGTCTTTTGTGGCCAAAAGTATATGTAAATCCTTTGAAATGGTTAAATAGTTCTTAAAATGGGTTGGGAATGGGTTTAGATATGGTCTTTCCTTCAACAACCACAATATTGGGTGGCCTCCCATTATGTCCACCAATAACCTTCTGCGTATTGAAACTCCTAATATTATAGCCTTGCAACTTTTCAAGAAAGACATTTGCACATAGAAAGATTTTGTCTCTTATCAAGATTGGAATCCATGGCCCATTCTTTAGAGAATGAATAATTTAATATTTTTTGATATGCTTTCTATCTTAAACATGTGAGATTTCATGCCAGATGTTATACTGCATGAACTTGGCCTTCATCAACCAACTAAATGGTGGAAATATTGGCAATAGAACTATGATATGTCTTTTAAGAAATACTCTCTAAGGTTGTCGTATCATATTATGAGTCACTTCTCCTTGATTCTTGTCAAGTTAAACAATCAGTGGAGTCTCAATTCTTCTCCCTAAAAGTGGATTGCTGGTCTTAACATTACTACACAAAGTGTAATTTATGTCATATGTAAGGTTAGATTTGTATTGAAAATCAACTTTATTTTGTTTTTTTTTGGACAAAAAAAAATTGAAGAATTTACATCAATTTTTGTAGTAAAAAGATGGCATAAAAATGATAGAATTAAACATTTTTAGTTGTGTATCTTTTATGTTACCTTTGTACCACATTTATGTGACTTTTGAACCACCCAAAACAAAAACTTTTTTTTAAAGTCACATTAGAGCTGACTATTAAAAAAACTAATTAATTTTTTTTATAATTAAAAAATAAACATAAAACATTATTTTGCATCAATTATGCGTCGCTTATCTAAATGGTAGCAAGTATGATGAATCGCCTTTGATCACTTCAAATGTACACTGTGAAATGTGGCCCTTCGAAATGTCTAATGAAATTGCCTTCTCTACATTTTATCAATCCAAATAGAGATATCCTCTATTTATTAATGAAACTAGAGTGACCTTCATAGCTCTAGCAATTCTTTGAAGCCTTCTCATAAGTTTCTTCAGTAGAATAATATGGGATAATTAATTTTCCTTGTTCTTTTCCATCAAAATATTCTACTTTCCTCAAATTTCGTATATAAAACTAAAATGAAATATGAAGCTGTAATTGTTAATGGATTTGCATTGTGAGGAAATGAAACTAGCAGCTTATCGTTATATAAATAGGAGTTATATTAATTATGTTTTCTACTAACACAATTTTGATATTTCACATGCCAATGTAACACTACTTGCACCAGATTTGTTTAATATTTATGCCATAATTTCAATTTATTAAAGATAAAAATTGTATAAGAAAATTAAAGTGATCCAAAAATTGTATAAGAATACTAAAGTGATCCAATTGGAAGCGCTAATTGCACAATATATAATAGTGCAATTGGATCTTGGATTCTAAATTTTAGTCTAAATTCATTTATTTTTTATCATATTTTATGTATAGGATCTAATGTTATGAGAAAGGTTCACTTATATTGGTGTTCCTCATCTCAAACTTTCTACTTGTTGTAAACTTAAAACCTTCAAACATTTATTTTGAACTTTTTTCCATACTTATGAAATATGAAAATAGATACAAAAAAAATTCTACCTCCACCTAAAACCCATCAATTCATAGATGGATTTAACTAGAAATCTTTCTCAATAGCCACCATATGTGGTATTCATTTGAAACTTTTTGAGAGTATACTATGAATAATGATACTTCAATTTCAATTTTTCAATAAATAATACAAACAATATATATATATATATATATAGACACACACACACACACACATATATACATATACATATATATATATATATATATATATATATATATATATATATATATATATATATATATATATATATATAATAAAGGATATCAAAATATATAATCACTTTACCAAATATAAACATGAATATGAGTAGTGGGATCATCAAAAAACACCCCACACAAAAAGATATAGAGTGTGTATATTTGTTAACTATATTTCATAATAACTTAAAAGGAAAAGATAATTTAAACAATTGTATTATGCTAAAACTATATTTTGCTCGAAAATATCCTATTAGTATATACACAAAAAGCACATGACATAGACATATAACAAATAAACTACGTAGCTAAAAATCTTGCTTGGAAATATTCTATTAATATATACACAACAAACACATGACATGGATATATAACAAACAAAATTGCACACAAAATGCATGATTCATTTATGTTAAAATATCAGTGAAAAAATATGAAGGAGGCAAATGGTGGGATTCAAATTATCCAAACTAAAAGCAAAGCAATGAGCAAGTTGAAATTCAAGCTGAAAAAACAAACTCTCCTAATATTTAAGACCATTTCTCTGTGTTCCATTAAACCTTTTCTCTGTCTACCATCACTGCTAATATTTAAGACCATTTCTCTATGTTCTATTAAACCTTTTCTCTGTCTACCATCACCATTATAAGTTTAACATTGTTGGCTACCCGCATAAAGCAATGCACAAAAAATTAGATAGTTACATTAGCAAGATCAGTTATCTGTCTACCATCACCGTTATAAGTTTAGCATTGTTAGCTACCCACATAAAGCAATGCACCAAAAAAATAGATAGTTACATTAGAAAGATCAGCTACATTAAAACACCGAACAAGCGAATGAATATTCCATAAGTAAATTTTAGTTATATTAAAGCATGCAAGAAGAAGAATTTAAAAAAAAAAACCCACTAAATAACAGTATAAGAAACACGCGGTAAATATTCCAACTAGAAAATCACTCATCTTATTTAGGAAAGAAGACAACACAGGTGCACCCAACTTAAAAGGTACCTAAAGCACAAGATAAGATAAGGCACAAATAGGGGGAGTCTAGTACACTGGAATAAAACAAGAGGGCCTATATTACCTAATTAAACCAAATCACTCTTAAATAAAAATATATATTAAATAAACATAAATTACTGTTAAATAAATGTCATGTGGCCATTTTTACATGTCTACATTTTTTCTCACTTTGAGGTGTAGCTATAAAATAGAAAGTGTAAACAAGCACTACAAAGTAGAATAGAAAAAGGATATAAAAAAGTATATTGTTATCTGGATCTCTAACACTAGAATAATGAATCTCAAAATCCTCAAAGGATGCCCAAAATATAATATGGAACTATTTTACATAGTTAGTGACACTAGGGTACAATGTTGTCATAAATATGGTAAAACTATGCACACAAGAGGGATATACAATGATATAGTCTACAAGAATAATTAGAACCTTAATGTGCTAAAAGTAGTGAGTGGAAGTAAAGCTAGATGATTGAACGAGTAATTAAAATGATGAAAATATAAATAGATAAAAACAAATACACTTGGGAAGTCTTATGGACTTCTAAAATTGAAAGAAGGTTATGGAAAACAATTGGATTATACCTTATAAATCTGGAACTAGTTGTTGACTAGGGTATATTTGGCTTATCATCGATAGTGTACCATACAAAATAAACATGTCATTGATTGTGTGCTTGTGTTGCTACTGACTATGTACCTAGATGTCTATTTTTTCTCTACTCTTTTCTAGTTATATAATTTTTTGGGCAGGTGAGTGGGAGGATATCAAGTAGGACCGTGCATTCACTTTGTGGAAATGGTGTAAAAAATGTGTTGAAATTCTTCTCTTTCTCTCCTTAACTTAACCTTTATATGTAGTAACACATAAATGTGTGCATGAGAAAACATGACATGTTGTCACAAAGGGCTCACAAACAAATTAAACACTTTTAGATTATTTTAAAAGAGTTCAAGACTAGTTTTGGACTATTCTAAAAAAGGTCAAGATCAAAGACCCATGAAATAAACACTGAAATGAACTGCAAGATAACTTGGTGGAATTTAAGGTCAAAAAATAATAAATCTGAAGGTGTTCATGAGAAAATATAGATGATGTAAGACTATGAAGGGTCCATTGTGAAGGGAAAACATACCAATAAGATCCTATAATAAGAAAATGAACCAAATTTACCAAAGCATGACAAAGACAATGAAAGCACATGACTTGTACTAAAATTAGGTGTCAACAATAATAATTGTGTTAACTTTTCTATCCTCTTATAGATTAGTAGTTTTTAGTTATTTGAATGGTAAGATAAATGATTGGATATTTGGTAGGTGATATATATTGAATGAGTTTAAGAGGTTATAAATATATTACCTTGGTATATGAACGAGTAGGTACTTGAATTTTGGGTGCAATTTTTTAATGTTGTATGAACAACTTTTTTACTTGATCTTTGTGTAACACTTGATAGATTTAAGAAGGATCTTCAACCAAGAACTCTCCATGAATCCAGTATCACAACCATGAAGTTAATATATTGCACACAAAGAATAAACTATATATTATCCACTCTATGTCAAATAATTTACAATAGAGATGTACAAATAGGTAAAATATGAGATAATCCTAACCATCACATGCATATGGGACTAAATTCCCCAATATAAGTGGAAGTAAGGCATAATCCCATCATCCTCATAAATTTGGGATAATCATCTCAAATGAAATAACACATAATTAAGCTAAAGAGTAAAAAATTAATATCCTATACCAACACCCCCCTTAAGCATAACTTAGGTGGGTACAATAAATTATGTAGTGTGAAATTATTCCAATCCATTTTGCCAGAGTACATGGATGTTGAGTCATTGTAATTGCCAAGTGAAAGTACGAATGGTGTTTAAATATGAGGATCGCTAAATATAAATACTACACTCGATAATACCAGATAGAATGATGAATCTGAGGAAGCATTGCCTGAAAACCCTCCAACAAAATGGTTATAAGTGAGAACAAACATTAGTGGGGATGCCACACTGGTGTAATTAGTGGGGATATCACACTGGTGTCACTATAAGAATCATCAAAAAGGCCATGGAGATAAGTAAAAAATCCTTATATGGGTTCCAAAAAATAAAATGTCTGAATAAGATACCCATGTACAAAGGAGAAATCTAAAAAACTACTTAAAAAATATAAAATATACATATAACTCTCATAAAGAGGAGAAATGAGAGAAAACCGATAGGAAAAAATCCCCTCATGATCCAAAACTCAGAAGCTTTGGTTGAAATATAATTCAAGAAATAATAACAACACAATTGTAATAATGCTATCTCTGAGAAGAGATGTTTTATTGATCAAATTTACAGATCCAAACATATGCCTATCTCTAAGAAGAGATGTCTGATTTCCTTTTCGAGTTACATCTTCCTTTATAAAAAATTTGAAGGTAGGAGGAGGATGTGGAAGGTCACCAATCTTGAAAGAGATTAAATGGTTTGACTTCCATGATTCACAACAATATAGAATTTGAAGAATTACTATTTTTAGAAACTTATTATTTTTAGACTACAATACTAAAATTGAAAATTATAGTACTTCTATTTGGTTTTAGAGAGCCAAAATCTATCAAGAAAATCTTGGTGCCATATCACGATGTTCCCCTCATTCTTATCTTTCTAACGGTTCAAACGGGGAGTCAAACAGAGCTATGGTGCAAAAGTTATGGCTCCTAAAAGTTCTACCACCAATTGGGGTAGAACCATCACCCGAATTGTCATCTGAAATATTGCTCAGATCACTCTTCCCTCCTCAAGAATCAATGGTCCCAATTTCATAAATATTTGTCATCAAGTGTGGCAGTTGTATTTTGATTTAATTCTTGATGCATACTTGGAATGGATTGTGCTTTGTAGAGCTGTGTTAGGTCTGATGGTTCACCATTTTTATTTGACCATTAGTCTGTGGATGGAAGGCCATGAAATTCCTTAGTTTGGTATCTATTTACTTCTATTGTTTATGTAGTTAGGGTTGCAACATCAACCCTTTTAGATTTGTGTGGCTTGACCATCATGAGAATGAATTTCGTGGCACTAATCAGGGAGACAAATGTAGAAGGTGGTACCTATGGCACCCTATAGCACTATGTTCCAAGAGTGAGGGTGATCCTTCAAGTTCTTGATTCATAGATGCCATGTCGATCATACATGAATGGCTAATCAAGGAGTACATCACAAACATCTAGATTTACCACATCACATAAGACCTCATCTTGGAAAGGTTTTATTGCATATGAGAGAAGACATTGGTGTATGACACGAAGGTTTCTCCCTAGACTCAACCATTCAATACTGTATGTCTTGGGTGAGGCTTCATGGATATATTTAATCTTTTCACAACATTTGTAGAGATTAAATTCTTTTGACTCCCACTATCAAGAATGAAATACAAAGGCTTACCTTTCACCCATAACTTAGAGTGAAACAACCTTTCCTTGTCATCTAGCCTCTCCTTGTGGGTCTATCATCATATACAATCTCTTCTTCATCGTTAGTAACTATAGGGTGTTTATGAGACAAATCAGTAGATGTTGAAGATTGTGACTCAAAAATCATGGACTTGATGGCTTGACATTCTTCTTTAGAGTGAGTTTTAGATTTGTGGTAATCATACCATTTTCTAGTCTTCCCTTCCTTTTGCTTCCAATTTTGGCCTCATGTTTGACCTTATTTATCACTTTTCTATTTTGAAGGTTGACTCTTTGTATTCATTCTTCCATACTTCTGCTCAATCTTCACCATGAATTTGTATACCTCAAGGAGGATTTCTAAATTGAAGAGTTCCATCTCCCCTCATATATACCATTGTAGTCTACCATGATATTTAAGAACTTTGTGTTTCTCACTTTCTTGGATGCCCAATCTCACAGATATAGAATGAAAATTGTCAGTGTAATCATGAATAGATTATTCCTTACCTTAGCGAAGCTATTGTCACTCTATATACAAATCATCATATGCTCCAATGGGGTAGTATTCTTCCTTTACAGCTTCTATGAAATCATCCTAGGTAGGTTCTACCTAAAGGCCAATATCATCCATACTGAATCTATTCTTGTATACTTGTCACTAATTTTTGACAGGCAATGATGCTTTCAAAAGAGTAAAAGTGATCTTCTCTTTATCAATGTATTTATTTACAAAAAAATAAGATGACAATTGATCTAACCAATTTTCTACTGCATCAGCATTGATTTTGCCTTTAAATGTAGGGACATCAAAATTCATCTAAACCTTGAAGGGTGTTGGGGCACTGAAAAGATGTGGGGTTATAGATGAGGAGCCAAAATTTCTCATCTGGATTTGTTAGAGATTTTGGATGAATTTTTTTAGCATCTACACTTGTTACTGTTGGAGGGCTTCATTCACCATGTCCTTGAATGGATCAGATGTCTCGATGTTGTCCACCATTTGAGATCATTTGGAGTGAACAGATAGATACTCTATTAGGTCTATTTTCCATGCAAGCTTCCTATAATCTGACCTCATCTTTGGGATCATACACTCTAAATAAAAACTACTCTGATACCACTGATCTAAAACTCAAAATGTTTAGTTGAAAAATAATTCAATAAACAAGAACAACATAATTGTAATAATGTTATCTCTAAGAAGAGATATCTTATTGATCAAATTTGTAGATCCAAACATATGCCTATCTTTGAGAAGAGGTGTCTGATTTCCTTTTTGGGTTACATCTTCATTTATACATATTTTGAAGGTAGGAGGATGTGGAGGGTCACCAATATCAAGGGAGATTAATTAATTTGACTTCCATGATTTACAACAATAAAAAATTTGAAAAATTGCTATTTTTAAAAACATACTATTTTTAGACTACACTATTAAAATTAAAAATTAAGGCACTTTTGTTTTTTTTTAAGGGCCAAAACTCACTAAGTGGAGCTCAATTCCATCTCATGATGTTTCCCTCACTCTTAGCTTTCAAACGGTTCAAATGGGGAGTCAAACAGAGCTATGGTGCAAAAGTTATGGCTCCCAAAAGTTTAGCCACCAATTGGGGTAGAATTGTCACTCGAATTATCATCTAAAATGTTGCTCAAATCATTCCTTCCTTCTTGAGAAGCAATGGTCCCCATTGCATCAAGATTTGTCATCAAGTGTGGCAATTATATTTTGATTTGATTCCCGATGCATACTTAGAATTGGTTGTGCCTTATGGAGCTATGTTGGGCCTGATGGTTCACCATTTCTATTTGACCATCAGTCTGTGGATAGAAGGCCATGAAATTTATTAACTTGGAATCTATTTTCTTCTATTGTTGTGTTTTTGTGTAGTCAGGACTACAACATCAGCCCTTTTGAATTTTTGTGGCTTGACCACCATGAGAATGAATTTCTTGGCACTAATCAGGGAGACAAATATAGAATTTGGTACCTCTAGTACCCTGTAGCATCGTGTTTCAAGAGTGAGGGTGATCCTTTGAGTTCTTTATTCATAGATGCCATGTCAATCATACATGAATGACTGACCAAAGAGTACATCACAAACGTATAGATTGACCACATCATATAAGACCTCATCTTAGAAAGGTTTTATTGCATATGAGAGAATACATTGGTGGGTGACATGGAGGTTTCTCCCTAAACTCAACCATCAAATACTATATGGCTTTGGGTGAGGCTTCATGGATAGATTTAAGATTTTCACAACATTAGTAGAGATTAATTTTTTTTGACTCCCAATGTCAAGAATGAAATGTAGAGGCTTACCTTTCACCCATAACTTAGAGTGAAACAACCTTTCCTTGTCATTTGACCTCTCCTCATAGGTATGTGATGAAGCAATGATGGCATCGAGCTCAGCATCTACAATCTCTTCTTCATCATCTTTGACTATAGGGTGTGTATGAGGGAAAGTAGTAGATGTTGAGGATTGTGACTGAGAAAGTAAGGACTTGATGGCTCCACATTCTTATTTGGAGTGAGTTATAGATTTATGGTAATCACATCATTTTCCAGTCTTTCCTTCCTTTTTCTTCCAATTTTGGCCTCATGTTTGACCTTCTTTGTCACTTTTCTATTTTGAAGGCTGACTCTTTGTATTCATTCTTCCATGCTTTGCTCAATTTTTACTATGAACTTGTACACCTCATCAAGGGTTTCCAAATTGAAGAGTTCCATCTCCTCCTGTATATACCATTGTAGTCCACCATGATGTTTGAGAACTTTGTATTTCTCACTTTCCTAAATGCCCAATCTCATAGATAAAGAAAGAAATTTTTTAGTGTCATCTTGAATAAATTATTCTTTACCTTGGTGAATTTGTTGTCACTCTATATACAGATCATCATATGCTTTAATGGGGTAGTATTCTTCCTTTATATCTTCTATAAAATCATCTTAGGTAGGTTCTCCCTCAAGGCCAATGTCATCTGTACTGAATCTCTTCTTATACACTTCCCACCAATTTTTGACAGGGAATGATGCTTTCAAAAGAGAAAAAGTGATTTTTTTATCAGTTAATTTATTTATAGAAAAATAAGATGACAATTGATCTAACCAATTTTTTACTGCATCAGTATTGATTTTGCCTTCAAATGTATGGATATCAAAATTCACCTAAACTTTGAAGGGTGTTGGGGCACTGAAAAGATGTGGGGTTGCAGATGAGGAGCCATAATTTCTCATCAATATTTATTCGAGAATTCAAATGAATTTTTTTAGCATATATGCTTGCTATTACTAGAGGGCTTCATTCACCATTTCCTTGAAAGGATCAGATGTCTTGGTGTTGTCCACCATTTGAGGTCATTTGAAGTGAATAGGTAGATAGTCTATTGGTTCTATTTTTCACCCAAGCTTCCTATAATCTGACCTCATCCTCGAGAACATACACTCTAAAGACAAACCGTTCTGATTCCACTGATCCAAAACTTAGAAGCTTTGGTTTAAATATAATTCAATAAAAAAGAACAACATAATTGTAATAATGCTATCTCTGAGAAGAGATGTTTTATTGATCAAATTTGTAGATCCAAACATATGCCTATCTCTGAGAAAAGATGTTTTATTTCCTTTTCAAGTTGCATCTTCATTTATACTCATTTTTAAGGTAAGTGGAGGATGTGAAAGGTCACCAATCTAGAGGGAGATTAATTGGGTCGACTTCCTTGATTCACAACAATATAGAATTTGAGGAATTATTATTTTTAGAAACTTACAATTTTTAGACTGCAGTACTAAAATTAAAAGTTAAAGAACTTATATTTGATTTTTGAGGGCCAAAACCCACTTATCAAATCTTGGTGCCATCTCACAATGTTTCCCTTATTCTTAGCTTTCCAATGGTTCAAACAAGGATTCAAATAGAGCTATGGTGCAAAAGTCATGGCTCCTAAAAGTTCTACCATCAATTGGGGTAGAACCGTCACCCAAATTATCATCTGAAATGTTGGTTAGATCATTCCCACCTCCTTGAGAAGTAATGGTTACCATTGCATCAATATTTGTCATCAAGTGTGGCATTTATATTTTGATTTGATTCCTGATGCATACTTGGAATGGATTGTGCTTTGTAGTCCTGTGATGGGCCCGATGGTTCACCATTTCTATTTGACCATCAATCTATGGATGGAAGGCTATGAACTTCTTTAGCTTGGTATCTATTTGCTTTTATTGTTGTGTTATTTTTGTAGTCAAGGCTACAACATCAACTTTTTTGGATGTATGTGGCTTGACCACCATGAGAATAAATTTATTGACACTAATCAGGGAGACAAATGTAAAAGGTGACACCTTTGGTACCCTATAACATCATGTTCTAAGAGTGAGGGTGATCCTTCGAGTTCTTGATTCATAGATGCCATGTCAATCATACATGAATGGCTGACCAAGGAGTACATCACAAACATCTAGATTGACCACATCACACAAAACCTCATCTTGGAAAGGTTTTATTGTATATGAAAGAAGACATTGGTGGATGACATAGAGGTTTCTCCCTAGACTCAACCATCCAATACTGTATGGCTTTGGGTGAGGCTTCATGGACATATTTAAGATTTTTAAAACATTAGTAAAGATTAAATTATTTTAACTCCTATTGTTAAGAATGAAATACATAGGCTTGCCTTTCACCCATCAACATCTAAAATCTCTTCTTCATCCTCTTTGACTGTAGGGTGTGTATGAGGTAGAGCAGTAGATGTTGAAGATTGTGACTTAGAAATAAGGGACTTGATGGCTCAACATTCTTCATTGGAGTGAGTTCTAGATTTATGGTAATCACACCATTTTCTAGTCTTCCTTCCTTTTGCTTCCAATTTTGGCCTCATGTTTGACCTTCTTTTTCACTTTTCCATTTTGAAGGCTAACTCCTCATATTCATTCTTCCATGCTTCTATTCAATCTTCACCATGAACTTGTACACCTCACCGAGGATTTCTAAATTGAAGAATTCTATTCTCCCCATATATACCATTGTATTCTACCACAATATTTGACAACTTTATGTTTCTCACTTTCTTGGATGCCCAATCTCACAGATAAAGAATGAAAAATATGTGTAATCTTGAATAAATTTTTCCTTACCTTGGCAAAGTTGTTACCACTCTATATATAGATCATCATATACTCCAATGGGGTAGTATTCTTCCTTTACAACTTTTATGAAATCATCCTAGGTAGGTTCTACCTCAAGGCCAATATCATCTGTACTGAGTCTCTTTTTTTACACTTCCCACCAATTTTTGATAGGCAATGATGCTTTCAAAAGAGCAAAAGTCATCTTCTCTTTATCGATTAATTTATTTACATAAAATAAGATGACAATTGATCCAACCAATTTTCTACTACATCAGCATTGATTTTGCCTTCAAATGTAAGGATATCAAAATTTACCTGAACCTTGAATGGTATTGGGGCACTAAAAATATGTGGGGTTGCAGATGAGGAGCCATAATTTCTCATCAATATTTATTGGAGAATTCAGGGGAATTGTTGTAGCATCTACGCTTGTTTCTACTAGATGGGCTTCATTCACCATTTCCTTAAAAGGATCAGATGTCTCAATGTTGTTTATCATTTGAGGTCATTTGGAGTGAACAGGAAGATAGTATACTGGGTCTATTTTACATCTGAGCTTCCTTTAATCTAACCTCATCCTCAGGGTCATACACTCTAAAGACAAACCGGTCTGATACCACTGATCCAAAACTCAGAAGCTTTGGTTGAAAGATAATTCAAAAAACAAGAACAACACAATTGTAATAATCTAATCTTTGAGAAGAGATGTTTTATTGATGAAATTTATAGATCCAAACATATGCCTATCTCTAAGAAGAGATGTCTGATTTTATTTTTGGGTTACATCTTCATTTATACATATTTTGAAGGTAAGAGGAGGATGTGGAAGGTCACCAATCTTGAGGGAGATTAATTAATTTGACTTCCATGATTCACAACAATATAGAATTTAAGGAATTACTATTTTTAGAAACTTATTATTATTAGACTGCACTACTAAAATTGAAAATTAGAGAACTTCCATTTGTTTTTAGAGTGACAAAGCCCATCAAGCAGATCTTAGTACCATCTCATGACGTTCCTCTCAATCTTAGATTTATAATGGTTTAAATGGGGAGTTAAATCAGTGTGAGTATAATATATCTCATACATTAAAAAAAAAAACACTAAATGAAATCAAGGAAGACACTAGGCTTCACTAGAATAGCTTCAAATAAGGAGACTATTGACCTATCAAAGAAGTTATCACCAATCATGAGAGGTGCTCTAAAAATAAGGGAGCGTAAAAGTGTCTCCATAAAATAAGGTAAGGTGCTAAAAAAGGGCCTTGATGGAGACATGATACAAACTTCAAGTGTGTCAAAGTAACATTTCATAAACTAGAATAGAGAATGTCATGGACTGATGAAAGAGTGTGGCAAATGGTGAAAAAAACTATCAAATATGAAAAAACACATCTAAAATGATCAACTACCAAACATGGCAACCTATAAAACACATGCAAAGGATGTCAGATTCAGTTTAAAATGCATCTAAGATAGTGCAAAGTGCAAGAGTGGTATAATCAATACAATGTGGGTTAAGAAAGAGTAATGTGGGCCAAAGATCATGAAAATAAGATGTTGGTCGTAGTAAAAAAATGCATCTAAAATTGTAATGAGAGAGAAAATCCCCCATGGTTATTGTATAGCCCCCCCCCCTCAAATTTAACACTTTACATTTTAGTGCATTTTATAAAACAAATGACACCAATAGATCAGGCATTAAAAACATACACTTTTGAAAAAATAACACTCAATTTCGAGTTACTGATCAAAAGATATAGTTTTTACAAGGTTATCCCATCATAAATGGGTCAAAAAGAAAACATTGCACCAAAAAATAATAAATGCTTGGAGAAGATTAAATTATTTCTACCAAATTTAGAAAAAGTGGATTTGAAAGAAATTTGCAACAAGGAAAAAGAACAATCTTCCACATAGATCAATATTTCACACTCTTTTTTAACTTTAATTACAATATCTAATTTTTTTTCCTTGATCATGCATAAAAAATCACAAAAAAATAGAACCACATGGTCAACTTCATATCCTCATATCTCCTTGGATATTGATCAGAGTCTTTATTATGACCACTTTTTGGAAACCTCTCAGAGTCCTCTTTCTAGCAGTGAAAGAATGTTTTGAATTAGACACCTATGTGAAGATAAAACTAATAACTTATCTAAGGAGTAAACAAACAATGTGAAAAATGGCAATTAGAGACCATTCTGACACCATGATAGAGTTAAAAATACTCTTAAACCAAGATCTCTCCATGAATCCATTATCACGGCCATGAATCTAATGCATTACACATAAAGAATAAAGTATCTATTATCCACTCTATTCCATATCAAATAGGTTACAATAGAGATGTACAAATAGAAAGAAGATAGGATAATCTTGACCATCGCATGTATGTGGGAATAAATTCCCCAATATAGGTGTAAGTAAGACATAAACCCATCATCCTCATGAATGTGGGATAAAACATCTCCAATGAAATAACACCTAGATAAGCTAAAGAGTAGGAAGGTAATATCCTACACCAATAACACCTTGTTTTCAACTTTTCTTGAAGGCTTATAGGCAGTGACTTCTATAGTTATCAACTTATTATCATGGGTGAATTTTAAATTCTCATGTAGTGTTGACATAATTAATTTCATTTGATTATTCCTCCATTGTTTAACATATGCATCATATGTCCCATTATCTTGTTTTATTAGTTATGCCATCATATCCTTTAATAATATTAGATGTACCATCTAAATTCATCTATGTGTATACAAGACAAGTTAAAAAAATCATTTTGCACACATTTTTACTTCAACCATTATCAATCAAAATCCTATTTGTTAGCCTTGCATTTGTATATATGAAATATTGAATGAAGAGTGGTCCATTATTAGAATCATCCTTTAAAATGTAATGATCATAGAATTAGAGGAGGCTCTTTATGTATGACATTGAACACACCTACAAATCTATCAATTAGATGATCATTATAATATTGTGATGGTTTCTCTTGAGTTATCATATGAACATTGTCTTGGTCTTTAGATTGATTATCATTATTTGAAGTAGAATTGGTAAATATTTTCAAATGTTGATTTTATTATGTGATTGATTCATTCAAAGTACTATTTTGACCTTCTAATTGGATTTTACTATTTTCAATTAGGTATTGGATCTTATGTTTCAAAGTAATACATATTTTTGTATAATTTATAGGGACTCTATGATAATCACAATATGCATTAGCATCATATTTCTTAGGAAAGGGCCTTGATGTGTCAATCTCTTTCTTTGGAGATAACTTATCAATCATATTACATTCAAGCAATCGTTTATGCACATTTTGAGGAATTTTAGTTAATCATATAAATTGTCTCATAAAAATACAATAGAATATTAAATAAATACAAAAAATTCCAATTTAATATAAGGATAATTATTTTACCTTGTTTTTATTAATCAATTTATATGTTGTACTAATGGATTTAAAAATTGAAAGAGATTAGAATGATAAATATGTATAATAATTAACAATTTTAATATTGGAAATTGATAAATATGGAAAATTACTATTTTTAGAAAACACTAAAAATAAATGCACTTAGATTAAATATGAATTTATGTTGACTATTACTGATGTTCGACACTAAAAACTAGCAAAAGATAGTAATGTGACTATGCTTGATCAATCGTAAAATCTGAAATTATTCTTCAACAAGTTTGCATTCCTTAGACAATGGCATAGGTTGGTCATGTATGTTGACTTCAGACTTATCCTAATTGATTATGAATGATGAATGACAGTGGAACAAATAAAACTAGAATTGTTACAGTGTAAGGCTAGAAATAAAATTTGATTATATTTTAAGACAATACTACACTCCGAAAACAAAAGTGCTTGCCGCTCATATCATTTGGCTATAGACTTTTTGTGTTGACTATGAAAAAAATCAAATTACTCACCTCCTATACCTACATTTTTTTATCATTAAAATATAGATGAATTCATATTATGCCACATAGATATCATTTTTTTCTTCTTCTTTACTTTGAAACCCTAGAGTTCTTTGTTGGAGATAGAAACCTGAAAAAAAGAGAGCAGGAGTGTAATGGGTTGAGTTGACCCAATTCAACCCTTGATGATTTAATGTTTTTTACATTTTTATATAATCATAATATTAAAATCAATCCCATGGATTTTTCCCACCTATAATGATTGTGTAACTTTGATCCTTGATTATATGTATACAACTATAAATATGGCTTTGATACTTGAAAATGATAGCTCTTGACTTGATTTGAAATGCTTCAAACTTGATTTGAGACTACTCCAAGTGATTGATATTAAACTTGGGAAGAACAAAAAAAAATTCTCAGTGTGTAATAGTGTAAAAAATAGATGTTCAATAAATAATCATCCTTTGAAATGAGATTTTAATTTGCTTATCTACTGAAATATTTTCACAATTTCCTTTAGCCAACCTTATAAAACATGTGAACAGGCCCAAATAATATTTCAAATTTTGAAACTATCCATTATTTAGTGTGGAACATGGCCGCCCTAGGTGAACAGGTCCATGGATTTGCCTAGCACAAACATGTCCCACAAAATCAAGGATAGTTGTCCCAAGTTGGATACATTTTAAGGGGTAGCATAAATTAGTTTGAGAATTTAACTTGGAAATTTCTATGTATTAATGACAACAAACAAAGGGTTGAGCCCACATATAGATAAATGGCTTAGAGGAATGGAGAATAAGAGTCATGTATTTGGGTACAAATCATTTGGTTTAAGATGTGTCAAGAATTATCATTTTCAAGTACATGTGGCTAGATTTATGTGTTTACATTTAACCCTTTTTTTATTTTAGTAATGAAATTGATATATTAAAGGATAAATGATTAAACTTGAGTGCATACAACATAATTTTTATTTGAGAGGATACTCCAACTTTACAAGGCACTCAAATTTAGCAAACCCTGTAACAACGCATGAAGTAGTCATTTGTCCATATTTGAAATTTTGAAAATTGATAAATTGAGATGAGAGTAAGGAAGGAGTATTCCTATATGGATATGAAATAATATTGACATGTAACTTGTAAATACTATGGAGAACTGTGCCCCCTTATTAAACCATGTAGACAATTTGAACCATTGGAAAATTGAAAGTGATTGAGTCTCAATTTTGAATAACTAATCAATCCCTTGAGTTGGAAAGATGTATATTCTGATGCAAATGAATAGGGAAAGTACCAATTGTACTCATCTAAAGAAGGTGGAACCATGATGAGTTTTCTAAAAATGATGCCAAGGTTATTGAGTGTTACTAAACTTGAACATACACCACCTATAATAGAAGATGGAACCACACAATGAGTTTGATAAAAGTGATGTCAAGGTCATTAAGTGTCATTGCACTCAAACATGCATTACTCATAATAGATCGAATCACACCATTGTAGATATATTTAATTTCTATTTTCATGATCAAAAGAGAATGAAGGATATTCATGTGCCCATCATGAGCTCAGTGCCCAATGAAATGCATTTTAATCTTTGAAACTGTAAATTTGAATTTTGAAAATGTGCATGAACAAGCATCATGCCTTTGAAACTATAAATTTGGACTTTGAAAATGTGCAAGAATAAGCATCATGCCTTTGAAATTATAATTTTAAAATTTTAAAATGTGCATGAACAAGTATCATGTCTTTTAAACTTTGAAAATGTATATCTAAACATAAACATGTATCATTCCCTATAAATATGTGCCAAATGATATTGAATTGCATGCATCTATATGCTCAAATATAATTGTATTTGAAACATGTAATGTTGATCTTGTAACTATTTTTCATATGCATGCAAGTGTATGATTTTATACTTGAGTTTTTGAAAAGTGAGTGCATATGCATGTCATATGGCCCCATGATATGTATCAATGTACCAATATATGTTGTGTGTTTGAATTATGAATTAATTTGAATCTTTGAAAACCTACACTATGTTATAGAATATAATCTTTGAATTACTTTGAATATTTGAAATCCTTATTTGGAATCTTTGAAACCTATATTTTAAATATTTGAAACTTGTACTCTGTCATAATATTTTTTTTATATTCATGGATGTTTGGATATCTAAGACAAGCCTTGAATCATGCATCCATTTTTAAATGAGGGATGTATCCCCCTGTTATGCCTCTATTTTGATATGAGGGATGTAGCCTACAAGTTACTCATCTCAAAAGAAGAGCTAACTATATCATGTAAGAAAGATATAGTCATGTAAATCATGTCATAATGTAGAGAGTATGTTATCATAGTAATTTAATTGTCAATGAATCATGAATGTAACACAATTGAGTGTAAGGCACACGTGTGTCATGTCTAAATAGCTATAGAAATGAAGCATGTAATAAAATAACCATCTTTGAAGTAGACTACAAAGTAAAATTGCATCATATGTATCATGGAACCACTAATAAAGCTTAAAAAATACAACACACAATGTCACACATAAGGCCAAGGATCACATACAAGGTACATTTCAAATTTCATACATACAAAGAAACACCACACACATAGGGCCAAGGGCCATGAACAATGGACATGTTAAAATGTCACATTAGTAAATATTGCACACATAAGGCTGAGTGACATAAACAATGAGATTTTTTAAATGTCACATAATAAAATAGGGCCAAGGGCCTCAATTAATTGGATATGTTCAAATTTTTCACATACCACACACAATAAGCAAGCAATGTCAAGCTTATTATTGATGGGTCATTTGACACACCAAATCAAAGTGTAGATGGTAACCCATAAAGACTCTCTTAAAAGGAGGCCTGTAGAGTCTCCCCAAGGTCTGTTATTATTGAGTCATGATGTACTTGATGACCCAATTGGTCTATGTAGAATAATTCCAATTCAAGGGGTCTACCAGTTTGGAATATTATAAACTAGTTTCAGTGTTGTTCTGGTCTTTTGATGGATTCAGAGCGAATGTGAGTTTATTTGTTTCAATCATGCAGGTTTTAATTAAATGAGAGTGTAGATGATTTAAATATTTATTCATTCATTACATATGTATTCAAAGTGCATTTACAATAATGGAATATATCTTACAATTGAGATAAAATAATAACAACATATTGCATTCACCTACACTAACATTAGCTAATAGAGACTTAAAAATGATAAAAGAGAAGAGGAAAAGAAAAAAACTCATCAAAATCCAATTAAATGGAATCTATTTGAATGAATGAAACCCATAAACTAATCCCCATCTGGCCAGCATTCACACAACCACAAATGGGAACTAGTGCCAGAGTCTGAGGAATAGAAAGTAAGAAGAATAGCACCACCACTATATCATATACATAGGTAATGAAATAACCACTTTTAATAATAATATATGCTTGGATAACACAAACTCAAGTTTACATTCGCCATTCAATTAAAATTTTGATAGCTAACACTAAGGAATAAGAGAGGGAGAGAGAAATAAATAAGTGACTGGTGCATAATGTCTCCAATGGAGGAAAAATGAACCAACCCTTAGAATGACACTGATTTGGAAATATATAGTGAACTTGGTCCATGGAGGGAAAGGATTTTCCCTTCAAAAAAAATTCTTTGACTTTTGTTTCTTGCCACTTTTCACCAATCAACACTTTATGCTTACAAAAAGACAAAAATGAATTAAAATATTACAATTAAAAGACTCCAAAATAAAATAATACATTAAAATGCGAATAGATTTTAGCATAAGCAAAATTTCACAAAATTGACAACATCATTGAAACTAGGTGAGAACAAGATTTTTGATGATGCAAATGATTCAAAAACTATGACTAAGTCTCAGAATATCATCAATAACCCAACTCGAGCTCAAAAATGGCCTCCCAGACCTAATCGTCTTTTTGGAGGCACATGTAAGTTCAAAAATGCATTTAAAAAAAAAAACTCAAATTTAATCAGGCTTCAAAATCATGAATAGAACTAGAGGCACTTTGAATACATGTTTTATACCTAATCAAGGTATCAATTCCTAATTAGCATTATTTTTAGTTGGTTGGGGGGGCCAAGACCTATTTGAATCTTAAACCCCCAATTAGCATTATCATAATTTATCCTAATGAGCTCCCATGTTAATTAGGATTCAAATCTCACATGGCACTGTCAAAGGATGGGGATGGACCTACAGACTAGTTATGATTTATATCCTGATTAACACTAGGATTTGGGGTCCCAATGACCTAGTCAAGGCTTGGGTCCTTATTAGCATTGTGTTGAGCTCATTAACAAGCTACCAATTAACATTATCTTGCCAATAAAAGAAACCTGCAAACCTAGTCAAGGAAATAAACTTGATTACAACTAAGACTACCCCCCTCATGATGAAAATACCTAATTGGGGTTCATAAAACTAATCAGAATTGAATGAAAATGACCCCCACCTAGACCTAATCATAATTTAAAGTCTAATTAGGTCTATCGAACTTAGAAAAAATCCAACAAGACTGAATCATAAAAACAAATCCAATTACAACTGTGAAGTGAAAGTTTTGACCTCAAAGGCCTAATTGGGGGTTGAAATCATGATTAGGTCTAGCAACTTAGAAAATTTCTTGATGAGATACTACAAGCCTAATCGGGGAATCATAAAAATTCCTACACTAGTGCCTAATGGATATTTAGAACAATAAAATAATAATGCCCTTGTATCCTCAGTAATGTTATATACAGTGAAATCATCTCTGAAAGTATCATTGAGGGGTGTTGTATCTTATAATGGGGTTGCAACTAATTGATCTATGATAACATGGCCTTTTATGGATTTATGAGATATAATATTCTAGTCAAACTGAATGAGTAACATTACCCATTTTTTATACATCTTGACATATGAGGTTTTGACATGAGAAACTTTAATGGACCAACCCTAGTTATAACTTGGGTCTCATTACTAGTCATGTAGTATCAAAGTTTATGTGTAGAGAAGACAAGAGCCAAACATAAATTTTCCATTGTGTGTAATTGTAATCATAACAAAAAAGTGTGTGACTAATATAATATATTAATCATTCTCTATGATCAACATCATACTATGCTAACAAGGTGCCTAGAACATGGTTTGTATCATTTAGATATATAATAAGAGTGATTAATATGGTATTGGAGGCATGAAAATGGGCAGATTCAACAAATATTGTTTAAGTGCCTCAAAAATATCTTGACATTTGATGTCTCATTCAAATTTTATAACTTTTTTGAGTAATCTTGTAAAACACTTTGTCTTATCTATTAATTGAGCTATAAAGCAACGTATGGCTTGAATCATACCTTATAAATATTGGAGTTGCTTCAATCCCTATGGTGGAGTCATATCAATAATAGCTTTGGCCTTTTTAGGATCAAGTTCAATACCTCATTGTGAAATAATAAAACATAACAGTTTGCCTAATGTTAATCCAAAAACACACTTTTTTGGAGTTAGATATACATTATAATGTCACATTTGCTCAAATATTTCTCATAAATCTATGGCATGATCTTGTCTCTATTTTTATTTTTCAAGTAAACTATCCACATAATCCTCTATTATCTTGTGAATAAGATCATGAAAAATATGTGTAATGGCTTGTTGAAATGTATCCCCAACATTTTTTTAATTCAAAAGGAATCACTATATAATAGAAGGTACCCCATGATGTGATAAATGATGTTTTCTCTTGATCTTCATTAACAATTCTAATTTGATTATAATTGACAAATCCATCCATAAATGATAACATATCATATCATGTGGTAGAGTACATGATCATATAAATGTTGGGTAGTGGAAAATCATCTTTAGGACAAGAATTATTTAAATCTTTGAAGTCTAAAAAACATTGAATATTCCCATTAGGATTTACTATTGGTACAATTTTAGACACCCACTTTAGATAGACTATTGGTTGAATAAAACCCACATCAGGCAAGTGTAGAATTTATTCCTTGATGAATAGTGAAAATTTAGGATGTATTTTACATATTTTTATGCTTGATAGGTTTTTCATTAGGATAAATTTGTATCTAATGAAATGCAATTGAAGGATCAATGCCTTGCATGTTGGAGTATGCCCAAGAAAATATATCAGGGAAATCATGTAAAGCTTGCCTTAATGATTTATCCTCATCAACTTTAAGTATGGCATCTAGAACTATTGTTCTTGTATATTTATTTGTCTCATAATTAAATATATTTATCTCTTCATAGTTCTATTTCCAACATAAATTTTAGTAGGAACTGCATCAGAGCCATGAACTTGGACATCATTTTGTGAATGGTCAATATTTATAAAATATGTGTGAGCATTTATGGAATGAGGTAACCTATTATTATGATATAAGGGAGGTATTTCCTCATATTCTCATAAAAATTCTAAGTGACACTCGTCATGATAAAATTCATCCAATGTCATAAGTTCTAGTGATACGATATCATCAATAAGGTTTGGATATATAGCTGATAATGTGGATATGAGATTAACTAACTATTTTTCTTGTTGAATAGATTTGAAAAATGATATATGTCTATTTTTTGATGTAATTGAGTTGGATTTTCTTGATCCCTATTTATAACTAAGGCCTTGTATACCTTTATGAGTAGATGCCTCAATAGGATGAATAATGCCTTGTGCATGCTTTCCTAATCCTTGTCCTTTATAACCCATATTTTGTAATTACTTTAATCAAAAATCATATTGATTCTCATTTGTATTATTAAAGGAAGATATTTCCTATGCAACTGAAGGAGTCACTAAAGAATTGTGAATAATAGGTTGTACCATTGTTTGAGTAAAAAAATCCATATAAGGGACATAATTTTGTATACACTCAGCTAGTTAACAATACTTAAATGGTTAATGATCCATAGGGCATGCATATGTATACCCATGGAAACTAAAATTTAAACATGTATGCAAAGTGGAATGGATGGCTTACATATCATGAATCCATGATCTTCAAAGAAAAATTTTGTAATTAAGGTCATTAGGCATAACTTGACATGTTGGAGCAATAGTTCTAGGAACCAATGTGAGATTCAAGGTTATATGCCCCAATGCCTTATGAGGAATATTATCAAAACCTCTAATATACATATCCAAATAATCTAAACTTTCAACATTTATACTGAGTAATTGAAGAAAATAAATATTTAAATTAGTCAATCCCAAAACATTGTGGATTAAGGCCTGCTTAACACCCATGTCATCAATTATACGTTGAATGTGTAAAGGAAAATGTTGATTAATAATATGTTTTGGTATAAAAATATTCATTTTCAAAAGATATATCTTCTTCTATACATCGTAATGTATTAATGATAGATGCGACATTATTTGGTTCAACATTGCATGGAATAATAGTGTCACATAATGCTACATACAAGGCATCCTTATACATATTTGAATGTTAGAGAACTTCAAAAATGGAGATCTTAACTATTCTATTATTAATTTGATCAATAATATTATATCCTTATGTACTTTCATCCTACCACACATGATGGGGCTCTTTTCCTCTTTTAGTGATAAGAACATGGACTGCATGATCTACAATAAACTGAGGGTGAATAGTAGAGGTGGGATGGTAGCTGAGGGAATTTAGAGGTCTAGGGTAAGGATGAATGAATGGAACCAATTGTGATATTTTACATCTAGGAGTGATAGGTGGAAACTCAAACTAAACCATGAAACAATAAGCATCATGGAACTAATCATTATTACACTCTTGGTCCATATTGAATTTTTACTTTTTCATCAAATTATGAATACATAGATTTATATATAGATTAAAGATTATACATAGTATAGGAAATCAACATGTAAGGAATACTTAGAAAATTTGAACTCATAAATTGTAAATAGATCTAGTCATTAAGATCCCTTTACATAGTTTAAAATAAAATTAAAATTTGAAACCCTAGAAACATGAATGTTTAGGGTTTTAAAATATTTGACAATAAATGGGCTCACCAATATGTTTTATCAAAATTTTGAGATTAAGTGAATTAATCAAATTAAGACAAACAATTGAGTAAACTAGAATGCAATATATATACAATTATCACACATGATTGATTTGTGTCTTACTATTTTTATAAATGTGCCAAAATGGAAAAATACTAAAGATAAATAACTTAGATGGAATTCAAATCTAAGGACTACAATAGAGACTATGTAATCAGCTATACGACAATGTGGGACCACTATGAATTAGTAAGATGGCTCTGCTTTATTCTGGGATAAGGTCATGATATTTGGACCAAGTCGGCATTCTCTAGTGTTTTTAGGGTGCACCAGCATCCATTAGTGTTTTTTAACCTCTGTGAAAGGTTCAATGGGTATGCTTTCACTTGTATATCCTATGTGTGTATGCAAATGTATTTGATTCATCATAAGATTTATTAAATGCCTTATTATTTACCAAAACCCTAGCTCAAGATAAGAGGAAAAAAATAATGTAAAATTTAGACAACATGAAAGGGGATGAGGTTGTGCTTGACCCTAACACCCTATGTGTTGAGAATTGCCTACATACTAATACTCTTAAGAGGGATCAAATTCCATGTATTTCTCTCATGATACCATGGTGTGTGTGTGAAATACTAAATGTTGGTGCAATCTTAGTGTAATTATGTGCTTAAACAATGATTTGTGGCCTTCCTGGTGTAATTAGACCTATTGCTATGCTTTTGGGGCATTTAGAACTCAGAATTGGGGAGCATGGATAATTTCATCTCAATGTGCAGTTAGAATAATTTTTGTGTTTGTCATATAAAATCATCCTAGTGAACAAATGAATATAAAATGTGTTTACATACGTCATGATTTTAGAGTTTATTATAATTGGTATTTTTAAACGTGCGGACTACCTATTGGGGTGAATTTTAATTTGAGAAACTAGTCATTGTTTGGAAAGAGGATGAAACCAACAGATCTAGACACTGTTGGACAATAAGATTGTCTAGAAAGCATGGTTTTATTTGAAGAGAAAAGACAACCATATTGGAAGCATGAATCATTCAAAGGATGTAATTAGGTTGGTTGGATTGAGGAATATAAATAATTAGTATCATATTTTCCTTAAGGCAGAGGGTTATTTTAATAGAAGCAAAAGAAAATTAGCTTATAATAACCATGGAATTGAGCATAGGTTAAGTGTGCATAGGGGATGGACACTAGTGCATTGTTTTAAAATTAAATGTTAATTTTAGTGTCTAAAATAGTACTACCAAAATAAAGAACAACATCGGGAACTTCATATCCTACGAGCTCAATATCCATTCTAGTATCCACATCCCATAGATTCTTGGTCTAAACATACCAAACCACTTGTTATATTCTTTGTTGTCCTCTTTGTGTGCAATCTAATAAATTATGTAATATATTTTAATATTTTGGGAGATAACCTCATTTCATAGGGTACTTACCTAATTTAGCAATTCTATTAGGGTTGTGACTACTCCATCTTGTTACAATATCTGAATGATCTATCTATACATTAGGGCATTTACTATAATAGGATCTCCTTTAGTTGCATTCTGATTATGGATTGAGTGTAATAGCTAGATTGTTTCATTCATCATAACCTATTCTCATAGAGTTTAGATATTTTTATTTTTGCCCTTTTCTAAGTTGGTTTTCTTTAGGCATCCCTAAAGCTGGAAGACCTTGTTCCTTGTGTTGATTTCTAGCAGTATCCTGAAAAAATCATGGTTCTTACGATGAGAATGTACCATGTTCATATTTCTTACTATCTTCTCCTTCCTCTACTTCTTAAGAATAGGACAATCCTCAGTATTATGTTATCATAAGATCCTACAATATACATAAAAAATCCTATTTGAATTACAGGGAAAAATTTATACAATATGATTTATTTCTCCACTCAAGTAACAAGTTACCTAGGCATTTTTTTGCCCTTGTCTTTAGTTTTGATTACCACCTTGATAACCTTTGTATCATTGAGGGGATCCCCATCTTTATTGTTGACTATAATATCCTTTGTATTTCTTCTGATGCAAAGGAGGTACCAAATTCAATTGATGTTGTGGTAAAATAGGAGTCCATCCCTATTGGTACTATATAGAAGGAGGTATCCACCCTAGTTGATAATGAAGAGACAAAATAGTCCACCCTTGAGGAGACTGAGGCATCCAACCTATTTGGTATTGAGGGGACTGATAAGTCCACCCAAGAATAGGTTGTGTTGTTGAGGGACCCCATCCACCTTGTGTTGTCACCTTGGCATCTTACATTGGAATGATTGGTATGGTATTGGGTACTATTTTATAATGATGACAAAGACATTTTGAGTGATGTTTTATTTTAAATCTTTTAGAGATTTATAATTATTTAAATCATGGTTATGGGATTTTTAAAAAAGTAGAATACATTGTGTAACTGTTGCACATACTATTAGAATAAATTTCACTTCACAATTGCATATCCTACACTATGACTTACTTCATAGAACCTATCTTGATCTTTGGGAATTCATTCTAGTGGTGCCCCTCCCATCCACATTCAATGCACCATACTACCAATTTTGGTTTCTTCCCTTCCTGAAGTTCTTCCATCATGTGAAATATGACATCTATCTTAGAATCTATTTTTGTAATTCTAGGAGGGTATTCTCCAAAATCCTATATTTTTTTGACTCTGGTCATAATGCGTCCTGCCTCAACTTTTGTGGTGAACTAAGCTTGGTCTATGGAAAACCAGATCTTGCTTCAGACACCTTTCACAAACTAAGTAGCTTTATCAAGATCTTTAAATTGAATGTTTACCCTATTAATCACATGAAAAAATTGATGATCATAATCCCATATGGATTCTCCCCCTTTTTATCTGATTTATTTCAAATCTTAAATTTTTTTACTAACACACTTTTACATTGTTAATTGTCCTATCAATTTATCCTCAACAATATATGCATAAAATATTGTGCAAGTTAATTGGTCCAAAAAATCTCTTAAAGAATTATAATTATATATTATGTATGTTTAAAATCGTAATTCTATAAATAAATCCCAACTTAATAATAAAAAGAATATAACATCTTTTTTGAAATAATCAAATACAACTATATTCTTCGCTATAACCTTTCCATATAAGATGTAAAAAGACTTAAATTGATATTGATGGTTTGAATTGAAAAGTCTGTCATGTGGTTATAAAAGATTTTAAGAAAATTGGGATACATTTGAACGTGTAAAACAATCCAAATGTGTGGCTTTGTTGAAATTTTGAAAGGTACAAGATTTTCCACGTAGTAGTAGAAATGTTTCACAATAGGAAAGAAATGTACACAATGAATAATCCACCAAGAATTTGTGTGTCAAGTTGGTTGTTTTCATATATAAAATGAATATCCATCCTTCTCCCATCAAATAAATAATATTTGTCTTCCCATTCCATGTGGGGTAGGTCAAATATAAATGAGAATCACTTACAATCCTCATCTAAGATTTTCCAGAGAGTAATAGGTATAGCGTTTGATGAAAATTTGGCTTCATCTAAGATTTTGAAAGTTATGAAAGAGAATTTGCAACCAATGATGTTTTTTTTTTGTTTTTTTTCAAATTAGATCATGTTTATATATCTATTAATCAAATTTTAAATAAAGTATTTTAAAAATAAGTGAAGATTTCTATCATTTGGTTTAAAATGAGCGCAATTATATAAAATATTTTTTGTTTAATTTTAAAAATGAAAACTTATAAATTATATATAATAATTTATTTCTAGATAAAATAGAGTTAAATTATATTTTATTTATAAAAATGTAGGTAGAATGAAAGTACATTATAATGTCTTTTAATTATTTATAGCAAAGAGACTAATAACAGGGGAATTTTGGTCATTTACTTTACCTTAGATAACATCTAACATGTCATCTCTGTCAAGTAAGAGATTTCAATCATTGTTTGCAATGTTCACTACCTCTACATCGTTATCAATTATACCTTATTCTTCATTTGCAACAGTTTAGGGGGAAGCTTTTCTAAGATGAGGTGTGCAACAATCCCAATGCCTAGGGTGCACCAGAGGAGGCAAGTGCCTATGTGGCAACAACCACATAAGTCAGCAGTGAGAGTGACAATAGGAACAAATCCTTTTGGGTCTTTACTTCTATGTACCTTCCCTAGAAGGAATGGAGGGGAGACATGGGAAACTATATAGGGCATATTACCCCAATGGTGTAGAAGTTTCTAGAGATGGGCCACCTTCAGAGCCACCTTATTTCCCCACACTTAAATCTCAATACACACTTTTGAAATAACTATTACTTTATTTTAAATAGAAAATGAGCATCAATTCACTATAATATTTTCATAAATTTTTGGCACTTTTTGTGTCAAAAAGTTATTTTCACGACTATTAATGCATTTTTTATCAATGGGTTTCCCTTACGTAAATTGTCCCAGGGAAAAATACACTAAATTTGGCAAGACAAAATTGCCCCAATTTAGTAATTTTCCTTCAGTGATACATGTCGCATCAATATTTGCATAAAAAATTGCAATTATGTTTTCCTCTAACATAAATTTGTATCCTCTGATTTTCTTGATGAAAATTTTACATTAGAAAGTGAAAATATTATTTGATCGAGGCATTGACCATATCAATGTGATGCAGGAGCATCCCAAGTGCAAAAGCAACATTGCATCACCTAGGATGGTTAGGTCCTATTATTTTATTTTGTCAAGGGGCACAACATGCAAAAATGGAAGGACCTAATCAACACACGTAGGATAAGGGAGCAAAGAATGTGAAGGCTTCAGAGTAAGTGTGGAGAAAATCGCATACATTAGGGAAACGTGCAAGACCAACTTAATGTACAACTTCTTGATCCACTAGGCTTGACTAATGCCACATAAACTTACAAGGAGCCTACTTAGAGTTTAGTTCGGTAGCATAAGGTATGAGTCAACATGATGTGTAGGAAATAAAAATTAATGCATGACCTATCTTGACAACTAGTTGGGATTTAGATGATGCCATCTTGAAGAAGCTTATAATTTTGTCAACTCGAGAACTTTGCATCATTAATTGAAGTAGATCATAGTTGCATGATGAAATATCTCGAGCCGTGAACCTCGAATGTTAGTTTTCATGGTTCTTTTGCCATGTAAACACTAATATGAGCATATAAAGGGAAACCCTTGGGTTCATTCAAGGAGAGGATAGAAAAGAAAAAGAAGAGAGGTTAAGGATGACTGAAATGATAATGTGGCTTAAGAATTCTAACAAGGGGAAGGACTTTTTAAGTAGCATAGAGAGGAAAGGTAGTCCAAAGGAAGACTTCAACACTGAATTTATATGTAAGCCCAAAATATAGTTAAAATTTGTAACTTCTACTTGGGATGAATTTGTATAATTGTGATATTTAATTAATACAAAGAGTTCTTGTTATTTCATAACAACTTGTGTAAACAAAGGGGAAGAAGGAGTGAGAGCATTTCACCATTGTGTAGCAAAAGGCATCCTTTCATTAGGATCTAACAATGACTGTACCATATTTGTATCAAAGTGGGTTGAGCCTATAGAGAGATTGGTAGGCGAAAGAAGTTAGTGAAATGTCGAACAAGAGGTAGATAACTAGTTATACACTACAAAAAGGTGGGTAGAGACAAGGAGGGTGAAGAAAGGAGATAACTAGGAAGTAAAGATGCTGCCCAGAAGAGTTGGTGGTAGAGCAATGATAATAATCGGCATAACTAGAAGACTCGACAAAGTCTTGGATGCGGTGTGTGTCCACCAACATTGGCAAAGAAAATGTCTACTTGTCCACCAACCTAAAAGTATTACTTAAGTTGTATGATATAGTAGTATTCGAGTCAACAAATAATCTTGCATTAACGAAAATATATACAGTTGTGTGTGTGAGTGAATCCCAACTCAATGAGTGAAAGGACCTCACCTCCTCCCCTAAATAAGCAAATACAACTATATTCTTCACACTAACCTTTTTGTATAAGATGTAATGGCATAAGACTTAGATTGTTGTTAATACAATATAGACTTAATGGATTAAAAGTAAGTCTTCAATAAAGTGTCTTTATGTAACTTTATGATGTCTAATAACTTAAAGCAATGGTATTTCTACAATCCATAGATTAGAATGGAGAGTTTTTAGATAAAAATATGTTTATGTTTTTTATCGAATTTAGTTTGCTATTTTACATTTTTCATTCTGATACCCTAATGATAGTTCATAGAATGTGAACTGAAATATCAATAAATAACTCAAACACAATTTTATCTAAAAACTTTCTAATATGATAACTTTTTGAAATACATCATGTATCTATAAAATGTGATACTACAAGACTCAAATTGAGTTTATTTCAAAAATAAATCTTCGATAAACTGTGTACACCATCTAACTTTTGGTGTCTGATGACTATTCATGGGGCTATAAAAGCTTAGAAGAAAATATCGTAGACAAGTCTAATTAGCTACCCACAAATTAATCAAAATAAGTGGACTGCTTCTGTATAGTGTGTGGTTTACATAGTTCATTATAAAAGTCACTTTGTTGAGATTTAAAAGCTTTTAATATATGGAAAAAATAGTGTGGTGTGGAAAGTTTTTAATGAAAGTTTTTTTTTTAATATTTATTAATTAAATTTTAAATGAAGCATTTTCAAAAGAATTGAATATTTTTTATTTTTTGGTTTAAAATAAATATAAGATAAATAGATTATCTTTTAACTAAATTTAATGTTTTTTACATTATAATTATAATGAAAATTTGTAAATAATATTAACTGTATATTTAATGAAATAGAGTTATATTATTTTCTAGAATATTATAAATTATTTAAAAAACGTAAGTAATATGAAAACATATTTTAATACTAATAAATTAGATTAAAATATAAAAAGATTTAGGAAACAAACATTAGTATATATGATTGAATGCTAAAACATCCATACAATATAAAATAAGTATTTAAGTAGTTGTAGCAAGAGACTACTAGCAAATGAATCTTGGTCATTTGCTTTGCTTAACTAACCTCTGACCAATCATCTTTTTCAAGTAAAGATTCTCAAAAATTGTTTATATTATTCATTGCTTCTACATTTTCTTTAGTTATATATTGTGTTTCATTTATAGATGTTTTAGGGGAAATTTATCTAAGATGAGGTATGGATTCTTATAGATGCGAAGAAGATCCCAATTACTACCTTGCATCAAAGAAGGCAAGTGCCTATGTGATGCTAACCACCTGATCAACAATGAAAGTGACACTGTGAATGAATCCTTTTGTCTCTTCCTCTCGATGTTCCATTCCTAAAAGAAGAGGAGGGGGCACATGGGCAATTATGTAGGGAATATTACCCCAATGGTATAACAATGCTTTGAGATGGGCCACTTTTAGAGCCATCTTATTTTCCTCTGGTTGAATCTCCATAAACACATTCAAGACATAACTATTTCTTTATTATAAGTATAAAAATGAGTAATTTTTATTAGTATTTTCTTAAATTTATGACTATTTTTGTGTCAAAGTTATATTTTTACATGATCATTAATGTAAAATTTGTATCAATGGATTTTATTGATGCAAATCACATTAAGAACAACCACATTAAAGTTGGAAAAATAAAATTTCTCTAATCTGGCAATTTTTCCTTTGGTGATACACATTGCATAAATGTTTGTGTCAATAATGTGCAATTATATTTTTTTCTGACTTAAGTTTACATCATCCAATTTTAATGATGTAAATTTTGTATTAGAAATCGAAAAAGATAATTTGACCAAGGTGTTGATCATATTGATATAAAAAAAAGTCCTAAGATAAAATGTGATACAAAGATTTCTCACATTTTTTTGCTAAAAATTCCCTCTCAAAATTCAATTCAAATTTATAATGCAAATCCTGATGTAAAACCTATCATAAATCATGACGTTATTATGTCAAACCATGACGTATGTTATAAAAATATTTTCCCACTATCATGAGTGTGGTTGTATATACATAAATTAATATAAAATTGTATATATTGTTTATGGATATAAATTAATTGGTTTGAATGTATTTTATGTGGAAAGTGAGTTATTTAAATACTAATTAGGAATTACAAATTAAAGACTTTCACATTACATAACATGAGAACAAAGCTTTTTACTACTTAAGAATTATGACACAGGCTAATAATATGTTAGTAAGAGTGAAATTCTTAGTTTGTTATTGTATACACATAATATTTTCAAACTTTATCAATTACTAATGCTTTCTCTCTTGCAGGAACCCATCGAGTTTCAATCTCTCTGAGTGCATGCTTTAAGGTGTGCAACGGGAAAGGGGTGGGCAGATCATTGGTGGTTCGCAGGATTGTTGCCCCTTTACTAAAACTTCCTATCTACATAACCATCTCCTAAAAACATTACCCTAATCTTTTCTTCCTCTTTTTCATCCTCCTCTAGTCATTTTCCACCTTCATTAGCCCTTCCCTAGCCTAAATTCCTTTTTGATGGTTTACAATACAATGTTAGCCCCATCGACTCTATACTCTAATTGACTAAACAACTTTAGGGTCTAGGTTGGCTCCTAGTCAAACTAGACCAAGACCTAATTTATTTTTGTTAATAATGATACAGAGTCGATTGGGCTGACCTAATTCTACTTGAGGAATAGAGCTTAGGGTTTCATATTTTCTTTGGAGATACAGATCTTGTCTTATGGAGAAATCTTTTGGATGCATATATAGGTTGTGTATCATAGAGCTAATTTATCCTTGTCATCATTACATACCACAACAACCTCTTGCGAAGCACCTTGGCCAAGGGAGAGATTGAGGCTTAACATGTTTGTTTTCAAAGGTTACTATTCATAACTTTGTTCCTCCTTTGTAAGAATAGATATATTAGCATTTGTACTTGTCTCCCATGCATTAGGATTTTATATACATTGACGTGAGTATATATCTTCTATGTATATTTAATTTTTATGTTTATTACCCTGACTTTGTGCCACAAGATTTGATGATCACTAGACTAGACTTTACTTTACTTGTCATTTACTTTTATGAATATGAAAATATAGGACCTAGTTAAGGTTATTGCATAGTTTTGTTTGACTGGAGGATTTGTAACCCTCCCTAGTGATATTATTGTGATAAGAGATCCCTTGGCTAGGTCTAGTGGATCCATCATGACCCCAAATGTCTAATGTATCAAGAATCAAAAGTGTAAGTAAGATTTATCTTTTTTGAGCTAAGATTGATTTATAGATCAATTGCATTTCTATTTGCATACATTCTGGTGAACTCGATGTGAAACTAACCCTTACAGGCTATCTTTCATGCCATCATTTTTATCATCATTTATTATTTTTTATATTTATAGTATTTTATCATACTAGTCGGTATAGTTATAACTTTTTGTGTGTACGCTTAACACACAGTTGCTTTAAAATGATTCTATTCTATTTGTGTAGGTATTTACCAATTATAGGTTATTAAATCAAGAAATTTGTCATAGTACTCTTTTTTAGTTCTAGATTATCACACATAGTTGAACAGGTCGACTCTGTTTATTCTTTTCTTCTATCAACATACAGTTTAATAAACATAGTCAAATAGGTTGACTATGTTCGTTATCTTTTCTTCAACACACAAGGTTTTACAAACTTGGTCAAACTAGTCAACCCAATTGGTAGAATTTTTAAAGTAGCATTTGAATATCTTAACTTAAAATTTCAAGCTAAAAAATCTTCAATCCCACTAAGGGTAGAGATAGAGCGTTCACATGACACACCACCAATTTTTATAGAACCTCTTAAAAGCCTGCTTATGGATCATGCTATGATCGGTCCCTATCATTTTGATAGATACTAGGATCCTTATAGCCTACTTCCCCAGAGATGTTTGATAATTCCTTTAATCCTTTTACACATCCTTCCTTAGCCAAGCCTAGTCCCTTAACCAAGCCTAGTCTAGATCCTACTCCCACTCTACCCTTAGTTGAGCCTCATCCTACATCTGATGTTGTTTCTCCTTCAACCGAGCCTAGACTAGTCTATCCACTAGCCATGCCTCCCCTTAGTGATGGACTTCTTCCTTTATTTTAACTTGATCCATCACCCTCCTAATGGGTTGATCACCCTTACTATGACATTCATAAAAATTTTAGCCATTGGACTAGAAACTACCAATTATACTAGCCTTCCCTGGCTCCTACTTCTAATCTTTCCATTAATAGCCCCAAAAATTCAACTAACAAATCTATTTGTTATTTATACAACAGAGATAATCATTCCTATATCCATTATCAAAAGCTTTGATATTATATCGACACCTTTTACCCTACCCTTATTTAGCCTAAAGACAAGGCTATACCTCCTCCCAAGTTGTTACATGAGTATATTCCCAAACATGGAGAGGTATATTGCATTTAGAACCAATGCAGTACCCATCACACTAATCATTATCACATCTTATAACAATATATTCATGATTACCTCATGATCATTCCTGCACCCATTCCCCTTCCCATAAGTCATCAACATAAGAAGGATCCTCCTTCACCTATGGCTCCCACTCCACCTATGGCTCCTGCTTCACCTATGGCTCTTGCACCACCTGCATCTTATTCCCTAATCATTGTTCCTTCTCCATTAGTAGTGCCAGCTCCTTGTCCCATAGCTACCATTCTAGCATCTATTCCTCTTCTTGAGTATTCTACGCATGAGGGACCCCATGAGCATGATCCTTCCACTATACTTGCATTTTATAAATAATTTAACCGTTTCAAAGGATTTGTCAATAATTTTAGCCATAAAATACCATTCTATTTTAATAAAGATAGAGGTAATGAGAAAAGTATGCAATCCAAAAATTAGTCTTGCAATAAGGTGACATTGTGGTAATGCAAATGCCAATGTGGGGAATTCCAAGCTTTAAGTCCATCAATGCTATGAACAACCACTTTGGAAAACAAAAAATGGTCTATCTGTATATGCCAATGATATCCATACCTCATTTATCCTATGGGAGGCAACAAACATCCAATATAACCCTATATAAACCCCTTGTTTGCTTTACATTAGCCTAAAGAAAACCTCTAAGCAATTTAATGAGCTTATCATATGAATCCTTATATGGTTCCCATAATGAAGAGTAGTAAACACAAGGGGTAAATAATTTTAGTGTAGATTTGATACTTTCCTTCTAGAGATAAGGGTTTGGTAATCAAGTAGTAAAATCTCTTTTTAATTCTCTCTAATAAATATTTCCATAGTTCAGAGGGGAAGCCATCAAAGAAAAAGGAAATATATAAAAAAAATTAGCCTATCCCCTCTATTGTTCCATTTCAATTAGAATTATTTTAACTAATCTGAAATAGGCATCATGCTCTACTAAAAGTATTAGATATCAGAAGATTGTAGATTTCATCCAAAGGATTTACAAAACACTTAAAGGAAATTCAATACTTCTTTGAAAGAAGCTTCATTTTTCTTAAGTGTAAGGAAATATTCATTTGAAAGGTGGCTATTAAAAATTTTATTTTTCCTATTAGGAAGCACATTTCCTATGATAAGCCATTTATTGGATCTATGGGTGAGATGGTAACCAAAATATTTGGTTACTAAAATGTAGAGTGTGGGAGTAAGAGGGCATCCATGACACTTAGAATAAAAAAGGCCAAAACTCTTAGACGTGTGGCCAATAAGGTTAAACCAGTCAAGGCATCAAAGAAGATATTTTTTATAATTGAGAAAAAATATATAAACACTAAATATTTTAACATGATAAGGATAAAGGATCATTAAATATGGTCATATGTGTTATCACATAGATTTTACACCCGTCTTTGTGTTGTAATGTGTTACGAAAAAATATAATGATATAATAGGATCACCTCCAAGCTGTAAGACCTTGGAAAATTGAGGTGAACCTCTTTAGAAGGCTGACTTCCTTTCACTATCCTTAGAAAATTGAGGTGAACCTTATTCTTCAATTTATCCTTTATGACCTTGTGACTATCCAATTTCTTGAAAAGAGAGTTAATGTGTGATTTAACATCATGTTTCAATCCCTATCTTTTAGGATGACCAAGGTGAACTTTAGATATTTGGTAATCCCCCACCACTAGATCTTCTTTCTATTTGTCTAGTGGGGGGGCTGTAATTTATACATATTTCTCCCCTACTGAATCATATAGTATTCTAGATATGGTTATGGGAGTTACCTTTGAATTATTTGATGCCTCTATAAGGCCAAAATATAGTGTGTTAGGGGACACTATATATTTCCATTTCTTCCCCACTGATTTCACTAGCTAGATTGGAGTGGCATCCTATTGTCATGATGCTATCAAATATGAATCTGCAACTAAAATTACTGCACTAGTGGTTACGGTGATGAGTGTTGTATCTATCATTGATATGGTCATTGAATCCTTATCTAATTTTTTAGATATCTCTTCCCCATTTGTGGGTTGAGTAGCCACAGTTGTATCAATGATTTCCCCTGTCTCTACCTACTTAGTGGGGGTTTGAGTTATTGTGAAAATGAAAGAAATGGGTACAGTGGATATGGATGTACCTATTGGGGGTGTGGGAATTGGAAGTGACACAAGTAGAGGGGTAAGATTGAGGAGTTTAAAAAGGGGAACCTATGGGAGTGTGGAATCTAGAGTCATGAATGAATCAATAAAAGTTATGGGGACACTCAGGGTTGATGTAATGGGGAAAGTGATGGGAGATGAAAATGGAGTAGCAGATATCCTAGTGGTTAGGATGACTAGTGAGATTGAAGTCAGGATGATTGAATCCACAACCATATATTATTGTGTGGTGTTAGTGATTAACAGGGTGGAGGTGGATATTAGGGATGAGATGGAAGGAATTGTGGAAGAGATGGAAGTAATTATGAAAGATGGGAGTGAAAGTAAATCCTGAGTGTCTAATTATGTTGATTAAACTATTAGCAATGGAGTCACTAGCATAGGTGAGTTGGTGAAAATAAAGGGGGTAATTATTTGAGGTAATTGTGGAGTGGATATAGGAGGAGGTGGTATTGTAGTTGGTGGAGTGATAAAGATAAGAGGAAAAACTATTTGTGATTTAGTGGTAATTATGTCTTTAGCTAAAATTACTATTGGTCGATCCGTTATTGATACTTAGTTACTAGATTTCCCTCTTTTAGCCTTTTAATTTTATTTTCTCTTGTGGTATATCACTAGCCTATTTGCCTGCTCTATTTAGGTTTCACTATTGGAACCTTTTGCTATTGGTGGGACACCCTTCTCCTTAATTTCTCTTAACTTATTATCGATGCTCACAATTTCCTTGGTCACCTTGATCCCTCTGATCCTTAACCAGTTGATAGTCTTATTTATTACATTGTTGGTCCTATCCATGAATTAGGACTCAAGAATGGACCATCAGACTGATGGAAGAGGTCAATCAAATATTTATATATCATATAAAACTTTGTCCACTAGAGATTCATCATCTACCAAGTCCTTGGGGATTGGTGTCATGTTACAAGCTTTGATCTACTCCAAGGTCATCCTGGAATAATCTTCTAGTCTCACTTCTTCCTCATCTTGCAGGTCTTCTCAGTAGTCTTCATAGTAGGGAATGTGGGAATATGTTGTGATCCTCAATATATTGGTAATACTGCCATTCACATCATAAAATGGCCTTACATTAAGAGATATTAAGGTCATTTAAAGCATCTTGATATCTACACACTTGGATTTGGATAGGGAAGGGCATGTATACCTACCTATGCTAATGGGGAAACGGATTCATACCTTGTGTTTACTTGATAATAATTTATGAGTCTCTACAAGTTACCTCACAAGTTCCATTAAAGCCCATTTGTCACTTACATGCCTTCAGAGGGTGTAAGGCCAACCACTAAATCCTCCTACTCTAATGTATGAGTATGTTGGGAATTAAATGAAATATGATCCCCAGTTTGTGATCTTAAAAAAATATCATAGAATCTCTTCTTTTTTTATCTCTTTGTCAAATATGACTATGATGCAGTATATGAACGCATCATTTACCCTTCTAAAATGTTGTATGCTTGCCTCAAGGGTGAGGTCAGGGTAATAATTGAAAACTTTGTTAACTTGGTCAAGCACTTTGTTCAATCCTAAAAAATCCCTTCCCTTTGCTAATATGTAGACTATATATGAAGTCATAAAGAACTTCCCTATATTTTAGACTTCCTTCAATTGTTTGTGGATGGAGTCACTTATCAACTGTGCCTAGTGGATGTATTACTTATTTTGGTCGATTACCCATATGTATTGGTACATCCAATCCTAAAATTTCTTGGCATCGAGGTTATTTGTCACTCTATGCAAGAGTATGATGTTGTCACCCACTTCTTCCTTAAAGTCTATTCTTCTCAAGGATTTGGGAAATCTTATAGATGCAGGCCTAGGGAATTTTAACCATTGTTTATTGAGGAACCTTAGACATCTAATGTTATTATCCTGATAAAAATTCTTGGATGAGTCAGGATTTATATCGAGATAACTCTCATATTTTGGAATTAAGAATACTGAGTCTATGAAGTTGAAGTCTAGGTTCAAAATCCTTTCTCCCTTGCTGTTTAACACTTTTCTCTTTTTTGAATCATAGTGTTTTTCCAGTGTGAGAAAAATCTTAGGGCTCTACACTGATAAGGTGATGGTTTTTGTCTGGGGTAGTCCACAATCCTAAATTCTTTGACTCCAATCATTTTTGAATTCAACACTTACCCTTGTTCAAAAATCACCTAGTTCTATGTTACCTAGGTATGTGTCCATGATTTCATTGGTGTTGGATTCTAAGCTGAGTGGGACACCAGGTCCCTTAGATTTAAATTTCATTTATTTTTTAGATATAGGTTTTATAGAATCTGAGGTGGGAAAACCAACTGCAGAGTTGGTGGGATTTGGGATTGCAAAACATAGGTAAAAGTTCTAGCAGACTTTGGAGTTACTTTTACATGGAAAATGTCTAATGAGGATTTTAGTTGAAAAATGTACTTAAAAGGTCCAATGAATACTCTAAAAAGTTTCAAGCTTGCAATTTCAAGTAAGATCCCTGACAGACTTTGGAGTTGTAAAATGCACTTGGATTGTCTGTGGAGTTGTAGGGTTTCAAATGTAGGTGGAAACTCTATGGGTTTTGAAGTTGATTTTGTAGGGAAAATGTCTAGGGGACTATATAGGTAATCTCTATGTAATATTTTTCTAGTTCTTATGAATTTCATAACCCTAGATTCTCATAATCTAGAAAAATATAAGGAAATGATTTTGATAATAGTTTGAGAACATAGACGATTTTCAGACTACATAAGTGAGAAAAAGAAAAAAGGATGTAGGGGATAGTAAAATAAAAAACTCTAACTGCTACCAGATAGGAAAAAATATGGCATAAAAATCTAGATTTGATAGTGAAAGTGATATACCAAAAGAACATAGGGAGCAATAGAGTAATATCGGGCAGAGGGTAGTAATGGTATTCATGATTTGAGGCATGGTGTTACTTGACATCATGGTAAGGTCATGGTTTGGCTTCGTAGAGATTTAATTATTCAATTCATAAAATAAATAATGATTTTTTATTAACTTATTTTAATTAATATAACCTTAAACCTGCATTTAATGTACCCTAGGTTGGTTGGTGGGAATTTCAAAACTTTAGTGTCTTAGAGTAATTTTGTAATTTTGAAAAATTGCATTTTACACTCCGACTTGTACTTTTCGATAGGTGGGTTGGTATATCAAAAATGAGAAAGTGAAACTTGAGGTGAAATTTACAACTTTACAAGTTGTAAATTGAAATCAGAGTTCTGGTTTTCATAGGAAGGATAGTTGGTGGGAAGCAGGACTCAAGTTGTAATTTGCAACTTTGCAAGTTGTAAATTACAACTAGAGTTTCAATTTTCAGTGGGAGTTGGCTACAAGAAATAGAGGTTCAATTTTAATTTGTAATTTACAAAGTTGAAAATTACATCTAAATCTTTGGTTCCCATAGGGAAGGTGTTTGGTGGAAGGCAGAGCTCCGGTGATAATTTGTAACTTTTCAAGTTACAAATTATGAGTGGGGTTCAAGTTTCCAATTATTGTGGGTTGTGTGAGAAGTGGAGATTGGGATGAAATTTTCAAGTTATAAATTGCATAAAAATCTCCATTTTCCATTGGATATGGTGTAAAGTGGGAAGCAAAGGTTTGGATGCAATTTTCAATCTTTTAAGTTACAAATTGCATCCAAATCTTTGGTTTTCACTGGGTTTTGAAAAAATGGGGATCTAAGTCATTTTAAGGAATTTTTCCAAAAAAATAATGGGTCTCTCTTAGGCTACTAGATATTTTGACATTTTTAGGGAAAAGATATCAATAATAGGATTTTTTAAAATCAAATTTTAAAAATAATGTTCATTATCGAAAAGCACATGCCCATTCAATGCCTTCCCAGACTACAATTATGCTATCCAAAATGTATTGAATTTTCACAAAAATCATTTTATTTGGTCTAAAATTTGTAATAAGGATATAATGTAAGAAATGTGCCAAGATTTTATCAATGATTTTATGAATGACATTCAATAGGGTAAGGTATCTCTAATTGGTAATGAAATATGGATCTCTTACTTTAGGTCCATATATTTTATATTTCCTTGATTGATAAGATTCCATGAATATTTTATGTATAGAGTTTTATGGTAAACCTAAAGTAATTATGCCCGATAACCTGCTATGTGGATTTTGAAAATTCACAAGAGAAACCATCCAGTCCCAACACTTTATCATAGGCCATGTTTTATACCACTATTAAAATATCATCTAGAGAGAGTAGATAATCACAAATTCATTGAGGTGAAGAGATAAACTTGTGAGGAACCACATCCAAACATTCCTACAATAATTGAACCTGATTTACAATATATTCTTGGGCATAAAAAATTAAGTTATAATTATTTATAAAGGCCCAAGAAATTTTAGGAAGAATGACAAGGCTAACATGCATAGTTTTGATGAATTTGATTTTCTAGTCTTTAAATTTCTTAGACATTAAATATTTGAAAAAATATTTGTAAGCACAATATTCCATTTTTGATCCAATGTAAATTGGCTTAGATCTTAGCTCCTTTTGTAGTGCGGCATTTTGCAAGCTTAAATTTGTGTTGAGTGTAGCACCCATAGTTTGAAACTGGGTATCTAATGGGCTTTGCTCAAGTTGCATAATAATCATTAAAATTATTTTACCAATGTGCCATTAGCCCATTTTTTAACTCGTTCCACTTACTTTATATAATGCCTACAAAAAGGAGGTAGTGTGAGTAATTACATCATTCCACCACTTAATCTAGCTGGAAACATGGACAAAACATGACACATGTTTCCAAACTCAGGAGATGAGTTAGATGGTATCCTTATGAGTGAGGAATTATGTGCTCATGGAAAAATAAGTATGGAGGATTTTATATAGGCCATCTCTCCATTACAGTTATAAAGTGATGGGACTATGGTTAGAGAGAACAACCTTGAAGTGGACAGTGATATATTTTTGACATAAAATGTGAAAAGTGACCATGAGATGCTCAATTGACATAACATGGTGAAGCCTTGTAAGAATATGATCAGAGCTAGATTAAAATTTAGACCATGTAAACCAAGTATTTGATATTAATTATCACTATTGAAACATATGCTCAAACAACCCATAACATTTTTTAAATGGTTTTGCGCTTCTCAACACACCATCACATTGGTAGTTGTTATTCTCAATGGATTTAATCATATTAATAATTTCATGAATGGTCTAATTAGAAAAATGAAATTTTTCAATGAACCAATATCATAATGATGCTTTTTTCAAATCACCATATATATATATATACACCCTAGAGAATGACCAACATTATCAAATGCAAATATATTCTTCGCTATGACCTTTTCATATAAGATATGAAAGGAGAAGACTTGAATTAATATTGATGATGTGACTTGGGTGGAGGAGAGTTTGAATTGAAAAGCAAGTCTTGAATAAAACAAAAGTTATAAAATATTTTAAGAAATTATCATAAAAAAGTCAATTATTGCTGAGAATTGGGATACACTTGAATACATAAAACAATCCAAAATGCTCTTTATAGTTTGTAAGTTGTGGTTTACAATGTTCATTATAAATACCTAGCTTTGTTGAAATTTTGAAAGTTACAAGATTTTTCACGGAGTGGTAGAAATGTACAAGATTTCATGGTAGATTTTCCACATAGTACAATTGCATGTCACAATAGGAAAGGAATACACAAGATCTTCCACTCAGAATTTGCATGTCAAGTTGGTAGGTCTCATATATACAATGAATATCTATCATTCTCCCAATTGAATAAATAATATTCCTTTTCCCATTTCATGTGGGGTGGGTCAAATATAAATGAGAATCACTTACACTCCCTATCTAAGATTTTCCAAGGGTGTTAATGAAAATTTGGCTTCATCTAAGGTTTTGAAAGCTCGTACCAAGAAGTTATGAAAGAGAATTGGTGACCAATGATGTTTTTGAAAAAAAAATTATAACATGTTGATATATTTAGTAATAAAATTTTAAATAAAATATTTTTAAAATAATTTTATTCTTTTTATATATAAATAAAATATCTTTCAACTAATTTCATGAAAACTTGTAAATTATATATCATTATTTATATATAAATAGCATACAGTTAAATTATATTAAAAATATATTCATAAAAATGTAGGTAGTATGAATGTACACTACAGTGTCTTTTAAGTAGTTATAGTGAAGAGACCAACAATCGGGGAATTTTTGTCATTTACTTTACCTCAACCAATATTTGACATGTCATCTCCGTCAAGTAAGAGATTTCAATCATTTTTTGTATTGTTCACTACCTCTACATCATCTTCAGTTACACCTTATGCTCTATTGGTAACAATTTAGGGGGGAATTTTTCTAAGATGAGGTGTGGAACTATCCCAATGGCCATGTTGCACCAAAGGAGGCAAGTGCCTATGTGGTAGCAACCACATAACTCAGCGGTGAGAGTGACAATAGGAATGAATCCATTTGGGTCTTCCCTTCAATGTATCTTCCCTAGAAGGAAAGGAGGGGACACATGGGAAACTATGCAGGGCATGTTACCTTAATGGTGTAGAAGTGTCTAGAGATGGGCAACCTTCATAGCCAACTTATTTTCCCACAATTAAATCTCAATACATACATTTGAAATAACCATTACTTTATTTTAAGTAGAAAAATGAGCATCAATTCACTAGTATATTTTAATAAATTTGTAACACTTTTTGTGTTGAAAAATATTTTTTCACTATTATTAATGCAAATTTTTTATCAACAGGTTTCAATTATGTAAATTATGTCAGGGAAAACTACACTAAATTTGGTAAGACAAAATCGCTCAAATTTAACAATCTTCCTTCAGTGATGCATGTTGCATCAATATTTTCATAAAAAATTTAAAATTATGTTTTCCTCTAACGTAAATTTGCATTATTTAATTTTCTTGATGAAAATTTGTCATTAGAAATTGAAAAGATAATTTGACTGAGGTGTTGACCATACCAATATGATGTAGGAGCATCCCAAGCGTAAAATCAACCTTACATCACCTATGATGGCCAAGTCATATTATTTTTATTTTTTCAAGGGGCATAACACACAAAAATGGATGGACCTAGTCAATGTACATAGGACAAGGGCACAAAAGATGTGAAGGCTTCGAAGTAAGTGTCGATAAAATCGCATACATTAGGGCAACACACAAGACCAACTTAGCATACAACTTATTGATCCACTAGGTTTGACTAATGTAACATAGACCTATAGGAATCCTACTCAAATTTTAGTTTAGTGGCATAAGGTATAAGTTAGTAGGATGTGTAGAGATAGTAGTTAACGCATGGCCTATCCTGATAGGGAGTTGGGATTTAGACGATGCCATCTTGGAGGAGCCTCTAATTCTATCAACCCAAGAATCGTGCATCATTAACTGAAGCAGACTATAGTTGCACGATGAAGGATCTCAAGACTTGAACTTTGAATGTCAGTCTGCATGGGTTTTTTGCCACGTAAACACTAGTATGAGCATATAAAGGGAAACCCTTGGGTTCATTCAAGGAGAGGATAGGAAAGAAAAATAAGAGAGGTTAAGGATGACTAAAATGATCATGTGGCTTAAGACTTATAACAAGGGTAAGGACTCTTTAAATAACACAAGAGGAGAAAGGTGGTCCAAAGGAAGGCTTGGACCCTGAATTTATAGGTAAACCCAAAATAGAGCTAAAGTTTATAACTTCTACTTGGAATGAATTTGTGTAGTTGTAATGAAACCAAAAACTAACAAGAACAAAAAATTACCAATAGGCCAAGATCTTGAAATAATACTCAAAATTTATTCGAATTGATTGCTTTAAATAATTAAAAATCTAAACCATGCTTAAATAAGCCTCAACTCAAAAATTAGAGTTTGCATACAAAATTAAAAAAAACTAAAATCTAAAAAAATGCCTATTTTTAAAACTCTTAAAATAACCCAAAAATCTCTCTAAATATCCTAAACACTATAATTAGACTACAATACTAAATTCAACTGAAGTTGATGTCCAGTTCTAAAAATATATAGTTTTAATAAATAGAAAAAACCCAAAAAAATCATTAAATCATAATTTTAGACCCTTAGATGATCACATACTGCCTTGAAAAATATCAAAAACACTACTAGGCCATTAAAACTACCTAGGATAGCAACAACCTTTTTTATACGATTGTTTTAGTGCATGGAAGAGCTCAAATGGAGCTACGGGTCAAAAGTTATGGCCTCCAGAAGTTGGCCTATTTTTTTTTGCATCATTCTCCTCTGGTTGAAAATAACTTAGCACATACGAGTTGCCCTGATTATATTGCTACCATTTTTCCTTTTCAATCTTCTTCATCTCCCATTCTATAATCCAAGTGTTGTCTTCTTGTGGAAATCCTTCCCACTACACCAAATACCTATTATAATTCCCTTTCCTTGTGCTCACTATCTTCATATCCAAAACCTGCACTATTTTTTCTTTCTTCTTCTTTGGAACTTGATGCTCCCAATTTAATTCTTCATCTTCATCATCTTTACCATCCTCTCCATGTAATTCATATAAATCTAAAAAATTAAATACTAGAGATATATCAAAATTCTATGGTAAACTCACCTCATATGCATTATCATTGATTGTCTTCACAATTCTGCATGGTTCAATATTTTTGTACCTCAACTTGTTTTATGTGACTTTTTGAAATCTTTCTTTCCTCAGTTAAACCATTACTAACTCTCCTTCTTCAAATACATTTGATCTTCTTTTGATATCTAATGTTGCTTTATATTTCTCATTACTTTCCTGCAACTTTCTTCTTACTCTTTCTTGCAACTACTGCATATGCTCTACAAAAACTTTTGCATCGTCACTAATTCAATTTGCAATTGGAAATTATACCAAATCTAAAATACCCATAGTATTTCTTCCATAAACAATTTGAAATGGTGATTTTCCTACTGATCTATTCACTAAATTGTTATATGCAAACTTAGTTTATGGTAAAGCCAAGTCCCATTGCTTTGGCTTCTCTCCCACTAAGCATCTCAATAATTTCCCAAGCTCCTATTCACTTGCCCATCTATTTTTGGGTGATATGCACTGCTAAATTGTAGTTTAGTACCCATCTTCGTCCACAAATTCCTCCAAAAATGACTTAGAAATTTTGTGTCCCTATCTGAAGTAATAGTTTTTGAAACACCATGTAATCTCACAATATCCATAAAAAATAATTTTTCAACTCTAGTGGAATCATTGGATTTTTTACATGTAATGAAATGAACCATTTTAGAAAATTTGTGTACAACAAAAAAAAATGAATCATTACCTCTCTGTGTGTTTGGAAATCTCAACACAAAATCCATACTTAAATATGTCCATGGCTTTCTTGAAACTGGTAATGGCATGTAAAGTCCAATATTTTTTGCATTTATTTTAGCCATTTGACATATTCTGCACCTTGAAACATACCTTGCCACATCTCTCTTCATCTTTGGCCAAAAATAGTTTTCCTCTACCAAAGCTATTATCTTCATCTTACCAAAATGTTTGGCCAAACCACCACTATGTAATTTTATTATTATATTATCTCATAGAGACCCAACTAGAATGCACAATTGTTTCCCTTTGAAGAGATAACCTTCTTACATAAGATATTTATCATGAATAACATTTGTCCCACCTATTAATGGATTCTTGCACTTCTCAACTACCTTGTTAAAATATGGATCAATATCATATAATTATTTAATAGATTCAAATCTAACTACTTCACTTACCATAGTAGTTAATAAAATGACCCTCCTTCTTAATAAATTAGCTACCTAATTTTAATTTTTTGATTTATTTTTCAACACAAAAGTATACCCCTACAAGAAAGAAGCCCACTTTGAATGCCTACTATTCAACTTCTTTTGTGTATTCACATACTTCAAAGTCTCATGATCTGTAAAGAGTATAAATTCCTTAGGCACCAAGTAATGCCTCCAATGTCTTAATGCTTGTATAATTGCATAAAGTTCAACATCATAGGTAGAATACTTTTTTCTTACCTCATTCAATTTTCACTAAAATATGCTATTGGCTTCTCTTCTTGACTCATCACTGCACCAATTTCCACAAATGAATCATCACAATCAACCTCTAACACTTTGCTAAAATATTGTAATGCTAAAATTGGTCTTTCTATAATCTTTTTCTTCAAAATTTCAAACCTTTCTGTGGCTTCTCTAGTTCATGCAAATTCTTTCCCTCTCATGCAGTCTTTTATTGGTACCACAATACTACTAAAATTTTTAATAAATTTTCTATAAAAAGTTGCTAAACCATGGAAAGTTCTTACCTCTATAATGCTTCTTGGAATAGGCCACTTAACAATTGAATTTATCTTTTCTTCATCCATTTTCACACTATCTACTGAAACTAAAAATCCCACAAATATCAAATTGTTATGCATAAAATTGTACTTCTTCAAATTTTCATACAACTTCTCCTTTCTTAATAAATCTATTACCATTCTCAAATGTTGTAAGTGTTCTTCTTTAGTCTTACTGAGTATCAAAATATCATTAAAATAAATAACCATAAACTTACCAATATATTCTCATAGCACTGTATTCATCACCCTCATAAATATGTTAGGTGTATTAGATAATCCGAATGGCATCACCATCCACTCATATAAGCCATCCCTAGTCTTGAATGTAGTTTTCCACTCATCTCCTTCATGAATTTGAATCTGATAATAACCACTCCTTGGACCAATCTTAGTAAATATTTTTCTCCTACAAGCACATCCATCATATCATCTAAATGATGTATAAGAAACCTATACTTTATTATAATTTTATTAATTGCTCTACTATCCACACACATTATCCATCCTTCATCTTTCTTTGGAGTTAGCAATATTGGTGTTGTATATAGAATCATACTCTCCCTTATCACCTTCTTCCTTAGAAATTTAGTAACCTATTTATTTAATTCTACATGTTTTGTTGGACTCATCCTATAAGTTGCTTGATTGGGTAGCGCTGACCTTGGAATCAAATCAATGTGATGCTAAATATCTCTCTTCAATGGTAAACCATCTGGTAACTCATCAAGCATAAAATTTGCATATTATTTCAACACTCTTGTTGTTTTTGTTGGTATTGGCAACATTTCTATTTCTTCATTCTTTGCTACTAGTGCATAACAACAACCTGCTACCTTCATATCTTGGATAAATTCTTTAGTACAGAGCATGCTTTCTATCTTCTCTTCCTATTTGAGAGGTAACAAAACTACCTTTGTCACACCTTTCCAAAAATTATATGTGTTCTTTTCTCCATCATGAACTACTTTCTTATCAAATTACCATGACCTCCCCAATAACACATGACTCACATCTATCAGAATAACATCACATCATATTTTATCATTATAATTTTTTCCTATAGAAAACTTGATTAAGCGCCTTTTATCTACTATGACCTCATTCCCTTTCTTAAACCATGAAATCCGATAAGGGTTAGGATGATTTTCACATTGTAGATTTAGTTTCTCAATCATTTCTTTAGAAATCATATTTTCACAACTACCACCATCTATAATTACTTTGCATACCTTTCCACTTGAAGTACATCTTGTTCAAAAAATATTTGATCACAGCCATGCATGATCATCACCTTCTTTACTTTGCACTTGTTCCTTCCTTGGAGCGATCATATTTAATCTCATCATGAGATTCTCTCCTATATTTGTAGGTGCAACTTCAGTATTTTTCTCTTCTATTTCAGCCTTAAATAGATTTACTCTTGGATGATCTTATTGCCTCATTTCTTGATCCTGATAATTTGGACATGCAAATTCTATGTGCCCTTATTCTCCACATATATAACAAACATAATTTCTTGTGTTGATTCAAAAACCATCCTTTAGCACCACCGTAACCTCATCATCTCTAAAATCCTCTTCCTCTTTGTTGGTATTGAAACCCTTACCTATTATCATCTTGTCTTTCTACACCACATGATGATTCACCTTTATTAGCATTAAATCCACCTCTAGTGGTATTAAACCCACCTCATCCCCTTATTTGAGGGGATCCACCTCTTCTTGGACTAGTAGACGTCCTTTTGAAATTTTGTCTATTTTGTTTTTCTTCTACCTTCAAAGCTAATTGAAAAGCCTCTTCCATGTTAAGTATTTTATGCATGCTTAATTCATCTTAAATAGAAAATTCTAAACCATTTACATACCTTGTATCCATCTTCTCTTTTGTTTCATCATGTTCCACTCGTATGGAAAGTTTATAAAAATCATCTGTATACTCCTGTATACTATGATCTTTTTGCCTCAAATTCTAAAATCTTCTATATAGGGTTTGTGCATAATCCAAAAGAAGAAATTTCTCCCATAGCTTCTTCTCCATCTTTTTCCATGAATTAACCTTCTCTTTACCTTTTCTTTGTCTCTCTTTTTGTAGGTGATCCCACAAATCATTGCATGACCTTTCAATTTTGTGTATGGAAACTTTATCTTCTTATATTCTCTCATAGTCTTTCACTCGAAGAACTTCTCCATGTTATTCATCCAATATATCAACTCCTCTGGTTTTAAATTGCCTCCATAATATAGAACATCAACCTTCATTCCTTCATTCCTTCCTTCTAAAGCTCAAACCATCTTATCTTTCATCGATGGTGGCTACTCTTATTGTTCTTCTTCTTACTGAATTTATTCAACATGATCTGTGTCTTCCTCATCACCACCTTCTCTTCTCTACTGATTGGTGATAACCTCTATTAATTTTTTAACTTACCTCTATATTTCTTGAATATTTTAGTTCATCTATGCCATACCTCTTCATCATCTTGCCATTCTTCTCTCCTCTAAGATTTGAACTTGCTCTGATACTAGATAATGAAACCAAAAACTAACGAGAAAAAAATTACCAATAGGCCAATATCTTGAAACAATACTCAAAAGTGATTCGTATTGATTTCTTGAAATAATTATAAACCTAAACCATGCTTAAAAAAGCCTCAACTCAAAAATTAGAGTTTACATGCAAAATTTGAAAAAAAATAAAATCTAAAAAAAGCCTAATTATAAAACTCTTGAAATAACCCAAAAATCTCTCAAAATATCCTAAACACTATAATTAGACTATGATATGAAATTCAACTGAATTTAATGTCTGGTTCTAAAAATATATAATTTCTAAAAATAGAAAAAACTAAAAAAAATCATTAAATCATAATTTCAAACCCTTAGATGATCACGTACAGCCTCTAATAATTATTAAAGTCACTACTAGGCCATTATAACTACCTAGAATAGTAACAACCTTTTGATACAGTCATTTTGGCATGTGGAACAGCTCCAATAGAGCTATAGGTCAAAAGTTATGGCCTCCAAAAGTTGGCCTATTTTTTCTACATCAACTTGTGATATTTAATTAATACAAATAGTTCTTGTTACTTCATAACTAACTATGTAAAAAAAGGGGAAGAATAAGTGGGAGCATTTCACCATTACACCATGAAAGGCATACTTTCTTTAGGATCTAACAATGACTATACTATATTTGTATCAAAGTGGGTTAACCCTATAGAGAGATTGGTAGGCAAAGGGAGTTAGTGGAATTTTAAATGAGAGGAAAATAACTATTTCTCCACTACAAAAAGGTGGGTAGAGAGAAGGAGGGTGAAGAAAGGAGATAACTAGGAATTAAATATGCCACACAAAAGAGATGTTGGTAGAGGTGTGATAATGATCAACATAGCTAGAAGACTTGACAAAGTCTTAGATGCAATGTGTGTCCACCAACATTGGCAACGCAAATGTCTACTTATCCACCAACCTAAGAATATTACTTATATTGCATGATATAGGAGCATATGAATCCATAAATAATCTTGAATCAACCAAAATATATAGGATTGTGTGTGTGTGTGAGTGAATCCTAATGTCACATCCTAATTTCCTCTCTAGACCTAATAACCAATTGATTAGTGGATTTTATGGTTATTGTTTGGTTAATTATTATTTTGGTTAATCTAGATTTTATATGCTAATGTATGGATAGTTATATGCTACTTAATTTACATGATTGTTAATTATGGAGTTAGTTGTACTTGCATATTATGTACATGATGATCATGTTTGTTTAGTTTATTACAACAATATATTTTGGATTTTATATTGTTTTGGGCTAACTACATTTATTTTTATGAGGTGGATGCATGATAGATCCATCCCTTAGATTGTGATAGAGGGAGGAAATCATCGAAGAGGGTGGAAAATATGGAGACATTAGGGGATGATACATTAAAGACTAAAAGCCCACACACACTGTGATAGTTTAATATGCTTTTATATTCATTGCTTGATTTGATAGCTAATATTTTATTTCAATTATAATCATGGTTTTTGTGATTTAATATGGTTGTGTGTTATATTATGTTGCCATACTTAACTTATCTCATGTGATGGTGTTGCTATAACAAGTGATGTAATCTATTAGTTGAATTTGTGTAATTGATTAAAAAAATTACACTATTCTAGTAAAACCTAGTGGGATTGTTACATTGTGGTATCAAAGTTGAGGTTCAAACTCTAGGACTTAATGAGTCTATTAACACAAATGTATTCTACTATTAATCTTAAAAAATAATGGTACACACTATACTTGGAGGTGAGGGTAACTCAAATACCAATCCTCTAGTGGATCCAAATCAGTTTACCACTAAACAAGCTACAAAGTTGGATCAGATCCTCGTAGCCATACATGAAACTAAGGATCGAATCATGGCCCTAGAGAATGAAGTGCATGGGCATGTTGAGGAGAATGTTTATGAATACCTTGAAGAGCATCCCATTGAGTAAGAAAATTCTCAAGAGAAGAGACATGAAGAAGTGCCACAAGATGCAATAACTTGAGTAGCTACAGAGTTGGCACGAGATATGAAAATGTAAATCCACCCAAGTTCAATGGAACCATTTTAGGAGATGGAGTTGAAGCATAGATGACTGAGATGGAGAAATATTTTAAGATTTTCAATTAATCTAAAGTCACCAAATTAATTTGGAGAGCATATGAACTTAATGGAAAAGTATCAACTTGGTGGGAAAACAAGAAGTTTAAGATGAACCTCAACTCTACCACCACCATTTGGGAGTAATTCATGACATTGTTTAGATCATGGTGGATTTTTTAGCTATATTTCAATTAGAAGTTGATGGTTTTTTAGAACCTTAATCAAGGAGACCTTTTTATGGATGAATATTGGGAGTAATTCACCAAGCTCCTAAAGTATATACCTAGTATCAAACAAATGAGAGGTTCAAAATCAAGAAATTCATTATGGAATTAAAACCCCAAATTGGTTGTGAGATGGATGTGCATGGGCCATCTACCATGGATTAGGTCTTCGAGAAGGTAGTCAAGCATGAATAGAAGCTAAAATCTCTTGCCCAAGCCATAGATAAGTACAAGAAAAAATTTAAAAGTTCTAAAATGACTTTCAAAAAGAATAACTTGAAGAGGAGTAGATACTCCAAGAGCCAACATTCTAAGTTCAACAGTAGCTTAGGAAATAGGAAACCTAGGAATGGTTTCAAGGGAGGTTCTAAGGGAAACCAAAAATCTAATGGGAAAAGGCCACTTGGAGGTTTATTCATCTATAGAGGTGACTATTACACTTGATAATGTACTTAGGGTAAATCAGATGGAAAGATCAAGGGTTTTGATTCTCAATAGGAAAAATTTTAGCATTGGATTCATGCAGCAGTTGACAATAATCGAGTTGAATTCCAAGCTTCTCCTATTGAACTATCAAGTATTTTGTTTGATCATCTAGTTTCTATTTTGATTGACACTAGGGCTATAAAATGTTTTATTGCTGATAGAATGCTTAATAATTTGTCTATAAAAACTAGAGTTATTCAAATGCATGGTCAATACAGTATGGGAATAAAGCAAAGGTTAAGGTTGACAAGTGTATAGTGGAAGCTAAGATTAGGTTACCTAAATTCAATATAATAGTGGATTTGTATGCTACACCATTAGGGTCATATGATGTGATCCAAAGAGTTAATTATCTTGTGGAGCATAAACCTAAGGTTGATTGTTATCTAAAGAAGATTGAGTGTCAATATGATTTTGGAAATTAGACACAACTTCAGGGTGAGAAAAAAGAGTTGAATCTTAGGTAAATTTATACAATTCAACTCAAGAAGGCTCAAAAAAAAATATGCCAATCATTTATTATTAAAATAAATGATATAGAGGAATCTAAGGAACCATCCATCAAGGATTAGCCTTTTCTAAAGAACTTTCAGGATGTGTTTCTAGAATAATTACTTGGATTATCACCCAAACATGAGTTTGATTTCTCAATAGACATCATACTTGGATTTGAACCATAATCCAAGGCACCATATAAGATTATAATTATATAATTGGTTGAGTTGAAATCCCAACTTCAGGAATTTTTATCAAAAAGGTTGATTCAACTAAGTGTGTCACCATGGGATGTACTAGTGGTGTTCATCAATAAAAATGATGGTACTCTTCACCAATGTATTGATTACAAGATATTGAACAAGGTGATAATCAAGAACATATATCCACTACCTTGTATTGATAATTTCTTTGATTAGATGCTAGAGGCAACCATCTTTTCTAAGATTGATTTTAGAGCAAGGTATCATCAGTTGAGAAATCAAGATGAGGATATTCTAAAAATAATGTTCAGAGCTCGATATGGGCATTACGAGTTCATAGTCATACCTTTATGGATATCAATAATAGTGTGTTCAGGGATTATTTGGATCATTTTGTGTTATTTTTTGTAGATGACATCCTCATATATTATAAGGATGAGGAAGAACATCTTCAAAATTTATAACTAGTTTTTCAATGGTTTTGGAAGCACAAATTATATGAAAAGTTGTCCAAGTGTGCATTTTTCAAAAATAAAGTACAATATTTGGGACACATATCTCTATGGATGGAATTACAGTGGATTCAGTGAAGATAAAAGCCATAATGGAATGGCCAGTGCCTAAGAATGTGCATGAGGTAAGGATTTTATGAGATTAATGGGATATTACAAGAAATTTGTTCCAATTTTCTAAAAGATAACTAACCCAATTACATCTCTTCAATGAAAAAATTAGAGTTTTGTTTGGTCATAAAAGTGAAAGAAAGCCTTTTAGGAACTAAAAATGAGGCTTACTTCAGCACTCACATTAAATTTCCCACTCCTAATGGTCAATTTTAAGTGATCATGGATGCATCTAGGGATGGACTTGGAGGATTTTTTATGAAATATGGTTCAATTATAGCATATAAGTCTAGAAAACTGAATCCTTATGAGATGAATTATGCCCCTCATGATCTAGAATTTCTTGTAATAGTGCATGCCTTATAAGTTTGGAGGAATTATTTATTGGGCAAACCATTTGAGCTCAAGACTGACAACTTGGGACTTAAGTACATCTTCACCCAACCGAACTTAAATACATGTCATAGACATTGTTATAATTATTATATGATTATTATTTTGATATTAACTAGATCAAGGGCAAGGAAAATAGAGTTGTTGATTCCCTAAGCCATAGAAGGTACATAGTAGCCATGGATACTATTATGAGTACTTTTCATGATCAAGGAATCAAATTCTTACCAAGAGATGAATTCTATGATCAGGTCAAGGAAGCATCATTAGAGAATGCTCAGAATTCCAAGTATAAAGAATTCAAGTTGGAGAGTGATGGTCTTTTAAGGTATAATGGTAGGATGTATGTGTTTGATAGAGAAAATTTGAGGAACACAATCCTAAATGAATTACAGAATGCCACATATTTAGAACATCTTGGTGTAACTAAGCTCATGGCTGAGCTAAGACCTCTCTATTTCTGGAAAGGGATCCAGAAAGATGTAATAAATTTTGTGTCTCATTGTTTAGAATGTCAGCATGTGAAGACTGAGCATGTGCATCCATCAGGATTTTTATATCTTCATGATATAACGGAATGAAAGTGGTAAGTGATTATGTGGCTTAAGACTTCTAATAAAGGTAAGGACTCTTTAAAGAACAAAGAGGAGAAAGGTAGTCTAAAGGAAAGCTTGGATCCTAAATTTATATGTAAACCCAAAATAGAGCCAAAGTTTGTAACTTCTACTTGGGATGAATTTATGTAATTATGATATTCAATGAATATAAATAGTTCTTTCTATTTCATAACCAACTATATAAAAAAGAGGGAAGAATAAGTGAGATCATTTCATCATTATGCAATGAAATGCATCCTTTCATTAAGATCCGATAATGACTGTACCATATTTGTATCAGAGTGGGTTGACCCTGTAGAGAGATTGGTAGGTAAAGGGAGTTAGTGGAATGTCAAATGAGAGGAAAATAACTAGTTCTCCACTACAAAAGGTTGGGTAGAGACAAGGAGGGTGAAGAAAGGAGATAACCAGGAAGTAAGGATGCCACCTAGAATAGATGTTGGTAGAGGCGTGATAACAATCAACATAGCTGGAAGACTCAACAAAGTCTTAGATACAATGTGTGTCCACCAATATTTGGAAAAGAAAATGTCTACTTATCCACCAACCTAAGACTATTAATTATACTTTATAATATGGTAGCATCTAAATCCATAAATAATCTTGCATCAACCAAAATATATAGGTTTTTGTGTGTGTGAGTAGAGCCCAACTCAATGAGTGAAAGGACCTCACCTTCTCCCCTAAATAATCAAATACAACTATATTCTTTACAATGACCTCTTTATATAAGATATAATGATATAAGACTTAGATTGATATTAATTCAATATAGATTTAATGGGTCAAAAGTAAGTCTTCAATAAAGTATATCCACCATATAACTCTATGATGTCTAATGACTTTTTGATTATGTCATATATTTATAAGATGTGATAATTCAAAAGTAAGTCTTCAATAAACCATGTGCACCATGTAACTTTAGGGTGTCTACTTACTATTCATAGGGTTATAAAATCTTAGAAGAAAATATAGTACAAAAAATTCTAATTAGTGACCCACAAATTAATTAAAATGAGTGGACCACTTCTTATAAACTATTATTACAAATAGGTATCTAACAAAAAATTCCAAAATGCTAATAAGAAGTTTCCTAATTTAGACAAAACACAATTTTTTTGGAAAGGAAAATTTATACTATGTGGTTTACAAAGTTCATTATAAAATTCTCACTTTGTTGAAAGTTTAAAAGATTTCATACATGGAAATAAGAGCTACATAATAGTTATAGTCCCTGCTTTTAGCTTACAAGTTTTTCTTGTATATATTTTAAATGATTTGATATATGGTATTAGTTATAACTAAAATATATAAAAAAAATTAATTTTGATTATTTAATAATATGCATATAATTGTGCAAATAAATTGTATTAGATATGCAATTGCAGAGGCTATCACAATAGTAAGTCTTTTATTTTTTGACTCAGAACAAGTAACTCTTCTTGTAAATATATTAATATTTATAGTGTACTATATAATTATTTATGTATAAAATTTTCATTGCTTTGGCATTTATATAGGAAATGAAGGAACACTAATACAAAAGCTAAAAAACATAAATAAATCAACCAACTTAAGAGCACTTCAAGAAATTATTTATCTTTAAGCAAAAGACAAAGCTCTGCATAATATTGACTTATCTACACAAAACCCTGATACACATCGGATACATAGTTAATAAGATGTTAGTGTTGGTGTCCTATATTGTACCCTAACTAAGCAAGGGAATTGTTCAGGTCCTCTTACTCAAATCTATGCCAACATGGGAATGAACTTAGGTTGTGGGTCACCTAAGATTGGGTCAGACCTTTAGAAAATGCCAACTTCCTTCTTGATCTACCACCTAAGTTAGACCTAAACTAACACTTTCTTGGAAAAGGGATAGAGATTAACAAAACTCTATAAAAGCATGTGAAATGAGGTGATGCACTAGTAATTTGAACACTCATACTTTGCACAAGAAACACTATAAGACACATTCAAGACTAAAGAAGATCAATCCTCACATAAGTATTTCATAAAAAGTTATTGATCAACTATAAACCTAGTATAGGAGTGCATTTGTCCACTTCCAAACTAATCAACAAACTATATATTACACTTAGAATGACCTATGATAACTAAAAAGCACTTCATGAAGGTGAGGAAACTCAGACAGGGGTAAGTAAAACATACATTCACTTAACCACAACACATGAATTCATAGAACACACTTCAATTTAGCTTGCAAAAAAATGAAGGAATTCAATCTTTATTACATCAAATAGGTGTTACAGTACAAATTTTGGCATAGCCTAAGCAAGATAAAGGCATAAGAGTCTTTTCTCTAAAAATATTAGAGATTTATTTTCTAAAAATTTATAGAGAGAGACACAATGTGGAATAAGATGGGACATATATAGAAAAAGAGGAGGGAGAGGGAGCTGTGATGGATTAGAATTAATCTGAGGATGTTGAGTCATGATATTATCAAGAAGGAACAAACTTTAAAAGCTATATAAAATAATTGAATGCCCACTATTCTTATCCAACCACCAGGTCTCCTTCTTGGGACTCTATGTGTTTTATTCTTTTTGGGAATTAGGTGTTTAACTCTTAAGAAAATAAAGGATTGAGTAAATGTAAATTAGTAATTAATGTGTCTCAATTAGCCTACTAATTTGTGTAAATATATATGTATTTTACCTTTTCTAAAAATAGTAAGAAATGTAGAGAAATCAAACTTAGATTATTCTAGGTCAAAACAGATGATTCAAGATCTAGAAATTACTATATAGGGATGGAAAACTGTCACAAATAGGACCCACAACTCTATTTGTAGATTGGATAGGAGTGCCAAACTCAAGACACCCTATTACTTGGTGTTTTAGTCCACTTTTTAGAGCTATTACCCTTTTTCAAAGCTATTGTCCACTTTTGGCACTATTTCATTGTGGTTTGGCTTTTCTAGGTTTTGTTCGATAGGACTGTAACACCCTGGTAGTGAAATATTGAAGTTTGATTCTATGTGGATCTTGATATGTGTCTGATTCAATATTCTAAACCCTTAATAACTCCTTGTACTTAAACTTGAATAACAAACTTGGGAAAGAGAGAAGGGATTAATGTGTAAAGGATATGCTGGACACACTTCACATCTCATGTGTGGACACACTACCTATATGCCAATACTCTGAAGAGGGATCAAGCTAATGTAGTTCTCCCATTTGAAGTTCTTGGTAAATTTATGTGATGTATGCAACTATATTCAAAATTAGAATGTAATTTGGATGACTAGGGACTGGTATGAGTGTTTGAATAGGCTTGAATTGGTCCAGAAGGTTGTATGTAGAGAATAGGGAAGAGTGCTTGAGTGTACTTACTTGTATTCTTGCTCTTTTCCTGTGAATGAGTGCCAACCCTTCTAAATAGACATTGAATGGACTTTTATAGTGAAATTGATGTTTTTGGGTTAGATGAGCTTGTATTCGGCTAATAGGGGAAAAGATAAGGAATCAAGAAAACCTAACCATTAGAGGTAAAAATGAACTTGGATAACAACATCAAAAATAAGACACCGCTAAATTATAACACTCCTATCCAAATTAGGCACTATTATCCAAGAAGTATGAGATTTAGGGGGATGGATATGGGTTTTAGAGTGCTTCATGGGTCTCAAAAATCTAGGTTTGAGAAGCTAAGGGTGACTGGGAATCAATGAAAGTCTAGTTGAGAAGGGTTGAGTGAGCAAGAAAGAGGACTTATAAGTTGGGTGCTATTAGTCATACCTTATTTATCCAATTTTTCATTTTATATGATTGCATTTCCCCCCCTTTATTCTAGTAATGTAAGAAAGTGAAATACTAGGAAAAAGGAAAAATATAAAGCATACCTAAACTTACATGTAAGGGAAAAACTCATGAAGCTATGTGATGTTGGATGTGCGTAGAGAGAGCATATTGTGATGTGTGAATCTAAAAATAAAACATTAAGTAAATCATTTCTTACTAGATACACTATTTCTAAAATAAGAATGTATAAAAACTAAGTACAGAAGGAGAGAGGAATGAATAGACTTCATTGGGTACATGAACCGATACAAAACCTATTGTGATGCTAGATTGTGCTGAGTATGTGCTAAATCAAGAGTAATATCATGAATAGAGCTGAGTGATCCATTCCTCAGAATGTGGCTCAAGAATGAAAAGGCTAGCCTTTGGCTCCATCGTCACCAACTAAGTGAAGTTAATAAATCATGCATGTGCTAATTAATGTCTAGACTATGTGTCCAATCCCTTTGAATAGGTGGCTCAAAAACACAAAGCCTAGCCCTTTGGCTCCATCATTTCCCTGTGAAGTGAAGCTATGAAGTAATAATGGTATAGAATAGATGTTGTATGAAATGGATCATGGATCCTATGAATGTGTTAGAAATTTGACACTAGGTTGTGGATAACTAAACGTGTCTTGGAAAACAGGTCACTCTTGGCCATTTCAAAAGATGGATATTCGGCTTGTATGAAAGCCACTCTAAAACTAATGTACTAGGATTATATGAAAGCTAACTTGAGAACTCAGGTACTCAAAATGTTAAAATTGTATGAAAGTTTAATTTAAATCTGATACCAACCACCTATAGATGGAGTAAGATACACAACTACTAAGAATGCCTAGAATAAACTAAACTCAAAAACAAAAGAAGATCAGTGTGCCATGCACATTACCCCCAATTACTAATCTCTGGAACATGGATTTTGATCTAGAAGTTATGCTAACTATCCAATCTGACTGAAAGTGAGAACCATCATACCATGCATGATAACCCCCTATATTTGAGAAAAATATGTTGAAACTACTGAATCTAAAGGATTTAAAAGTGCAAAAACTATCTTTAAACTAAACTTTTTACCTTTTTATGGAAACCTTGAGTGTTTTTCTACTTAGAAAGGAGCATCAAACTATGGACACCCCTATATTTGGTGCTATTATCCAATTTATGGTGCTATTATCCATTTCTTGTGCTACTGTCCATTTCTAGTGCTACTATTTAGTGTAAAAATTGATTACTAATATGAGATTATTCCTATTTTCCTGCTCTGATTTGATTGGTTTGACCTCTAGATTCTATGATGATTGTTTTGAATGCTGCTAGTTTGATTGCTAGGAGGTTTTATCTCTATGACAAATCCCCTATTGGATGCCCCCACTTTTGAGGGTAGGAATGATTAACCTATAATGACTACCCTTAGAAGAAAAGAGTCCTGCAAGTGTGTTAATTCTAAAAAGATATATGATATAGCATTTGATGTTTGACAATATGTTTCAAGATATAGAAATGTTTATACCAAGAGATTGTTAGATCAATAGGGGTATGCCTAGATAGATGTAATAATGTGAAATCATGTGCATGATACTGAATTGGACTGGTAATGTTAGATATTAGCCATTAGTTGTTAGTTAGAGGGATAGAGCATGATGTCCATCATGGCAAACAAGAAAGCAAATAAAAATGCATGATATTGATTATGGCATTATACACATTGAGGAGAAAATAATAAATCAAGCATACGAAGCAAGAATCAAGAAGCATACAAGGGTGGCCAAGGGGCCACACAAATAAAGGACATGGACACATGTCACTCAAACTAGAAGATAAACATACAAGGCATGTTCACATGTCACATACACATACAAGTGAATAAGCCAAGTTGGCACGAGGGCCATAAGCACATGAAAGAGTAAAAATAAAGGACATTGGTAGATGTCTTAAGGGACACACATGAATAGAAGCAAAGGACATTGGCAGATGTCCTAAGGCACAAAAATAAGACAAGAAATAATTGGAAAGTGCAATCACACAAGCTATGTTAAACAAGGAAATAAAGAAAAAGTAAGAACTAGAAGATACAAACACATATACCTAATTAAATAAAATGTGAAATTATGTAAAACATGTGTAGTATAAGACTAGGTATATGCTAATAAATACACAAGTGCTAGGTACTTGTGAAATATCGATGTCGTAATCTATGTAATCTATTAAGTAATGTGCATCAGTATGATGACTCAGAGTGTGTAGTGTAGGAATGACATAATCTAGATGGTGTAGTCATGTATAAGATGCCCCCAATGGGTAGGGTGAAGAAATCAAAGAGCTAGATGTCATGATGAGTTTTAGATTAGACTCCTTCTCATGGTGTCTTGTATCAAATAATGGGATCATGCATGATCATGAGGTACGATGGAGTGTCTAAAATTATGTAGCTAAAATCTATGTACATTGTAACTGCTCTAAATTCTCTAAAGTAGAAGCTGAATGTGGGGTCCCCCTATGACTCTAAGAAGTGGATACAACTATAGGGCTCTTTGGGACCCATCTAAAATTAGGAGAAGAATCTCTATGAACAGGTGCTCTCTGTGTAGATATATGAGACCTCAATGTAGCTACTCTAGGTGTGAATATTGTAGCTGGAAGTTGTCTAGAATCTTAAAATTATGGGGGTGTATGAACCCAATGTACTAGAGATATATTTTGTAATTGTGGTTGAACCTGAAGTGTAACTAGAACAAAAGATGGAGGGAAGCTAAAAATAGTGTAAGAACTAGATTTGGTGACTAGAATCTGGTAGATGGCTCTAAAGTGGGGAGTGGTGACTCATAAGGAACTTTGCTAGCTATCATAACCTGATTAGTGTGAATGAAATTTATGCATCTATGAATTTTAGAAGGTATTGCCTTGAGTTTTTAAATCCATGGTCAACTAAGTAGTATGTCAAAAACTCTTATGCTAGGAACTATAGTGAATAGTGTATCCACATGTGTAGGACCAAACTATAGTGGAAGTGTTATCTCACCTAATAAACCCTATATATTTCCATTGAAACCACCACTAACTTTATCAATTGGAGTGATATCCTTCTCTGAATAACCCAAATGTTGTAGTAGTGTGAAGGTGCACATATTAAGACTAGAACCATTGTTAATGAGTACATTATAGATAGACTGATTATGGATATATGCTATGATAAAAAGTGCATTGTAACCTATATCATCCTCCACTATCTCCTAATCTAAAAAGGATATCAAAGGCCTAGTTGGAACTCTAGACTCATACACACCTATCATGCATATCAAAAGATGTGCCTCAACTAAAGGTGCCTAGTATGTAACTGGTGGAGGATGTGTATGGTATGTATGATGAACACCTGATGTGTCCTCTTTCTCTTGTTTTGAATGTTGTGAAAATGGATCTAAAAATATTTTTAGAGCCTTATCTTGTGTTAGCTTTGTCTTTGGAGGCTCAACTAAAGTGCCTAGATCAAGTAGATTATCATCAATCAAATCCTATATCTTATGTCACAAATTGATGCATCTATTTGTTGTGTGGCCTAGTGCCCTATGAAAATCATAAAATGTATCCTGATCATATCCCCAGGGAATATTTTTTGCTAGATCTACTTCCTGAATAGGTGGGAGAGTTATGATTTTAAATTCCAATAACTACACTAAAACTCTAGCTAGGAAAACTGGTAAATTGGTAAACGCACATCGAGGAGGTGTTGATAAAGCCATATGCTGAGGAGGCTCAAAAGCTAAATTAACTATTGGTTGATTATGATTCTTATTGTCACTAATTTTTACCTTGTATGAGACTTTTCTATTACCCCTATTAGTTGTGTCTAGAGTACTTGCATAATTGATTTTTCCTATTGAGATTAACTTGACTTCTCTTCCCTTAAGTGTATGACATAATTTCGTGAAGGAAGAGAATATTTTGAACATAATGGATTCATGCAGTGATAGTAGAAGGCTCTATTTGAAGATGTCATGTAGCTCTTGATCAATCATGGGGCTAGTTAACTTAGCCATAATAGTCTTGTATTTAAGAACATAATCCATGAGGGGATCATTTGACCTTTGTTTCTATTGTGCAATATATGCATATGAGACCTTATCACTAATGTTGATACTGAAATGTGCTAGGAACATGTCTACTAAAGGATTTAATGATGTGACTGACTGATTCAGTAGACTATAAAACTATTGTAGAGCATAATCCTTTAGGTTCAGTGGAAAGAGTTTGGTAAGTAGTCAATCATTTGGTGCATAATCCAAACATGCTATGTGAAAATCTCTCAAATGTGTCTCTAGATAACCTTTTCCATCATAAAGAGTAAGCTTGGCTTGAACAAATCCTTATGGTGAAGGTGTAGAAGCAATGTGACGTGCCAATGGTGTATGAAGTAAATCAAAAGAATCTGATGCCTATGTAGGTCTAGTGGTACCTTTCTCAAGATGTTGCACCTTTGATTGAAGAGATCGTATCTCTTGCACAAGGGTTGTGACATCAGGAGATAGGTATGTACTAGCTACAATTGATGGCATAAAATAAGGTTGGGCTGCTATAGGGGTGGTTAAAACATAGTTGCCCCTGTAGTGTCATTTATAAATAGCTACTCTATAGTTTGAGAAGATTGCCCATTGGTTGCTTTTCGCTATTCTTCTTGTAAAATTCTAAGCATGTTATCTTGTATATCTAAATGTTTGGTTAAGAGTTCTTGAAGTTCTCTTTTATCAGTTTCATCAAAATTGGTATATTGGGCCATTGATAAAGTAGGAAAATAATTTGAAATGTGTTTAAATGTTTTGAAATATGTGTTGATAGGCAATATGCTAGAAATGGAAAGTACTAAATATAAAAAATGCAAAGTCCAAAAAATAGTGACTTTGGATTTGGGCAAAAAGGATACTGAGTTGTCAAACATGTAAGGTGATACCTCAAAAGCAATTAGGTGCTAGTAAATGTAACTAGGGATTTTTTAGAAATATTATTTACAAAATAATATGAACTTTTGAATTTATTTTCTAAGTTAGATATGAAACTAAATTTTTAGAAAATTATGAAAAAAATACTAAAGAATAATTGAGAATGTAATTAATGTAATTAGAGTTTTGAATGATTTTTTCCAAAATTAGTGTAGTAATTTAAAAAAATTATAGAAAATTTGTAGTTTTAATTTTGAAAAATTGAGGAAAAATCTTAAAATATATCTAAAATTAATAGTATATTTTTCCTAGTGGTTTGAAAGTGTTTGTATGCAAATAGGACCTAGTATGTGAAACTAGGGTTTAGGTGAATTTATTGAAAATATTTTAATTAATTTATAGTTTTATGATTTTTAAATTTAGGGAAAATTAGGATAATATTGCAAAAAAATCATAAATAATTATCCTTAGGGTTTTTAGAGTTTTTTTTCAAAAATTCAAAGTAAGTCGGGTTTACCAAATGTTTTATTCTTTTTGGGAATTAGGTGTTTAATTCTTAAGAAAATAAAGGTCTGAGTAAATGTAAATAAGTAATTAATGTGTCTCAATTAGCATACTAATTTGTGTAAATATGTATTTTATCTTCTCTAAAAAGAGTAGGAAATGTAGAGAAATCAAACTTAGCTTACTCTGGGTCAAAATGGATGATTCAGGATTTATAAATTACTATACAGGGATGGCAGAATATCACAAACAGGACTCAAAAATATTTTTATAGATTAGATAGGAATGCCAAACTTAGGATACACTAATACTTGGCAATTTAGTCTACTTTTTGAAGTTATTTTCCATTTTTAGAGTTGTTTACTTCTGGTGTTGTTGTCTTAGTGGTCTAGATTTTTTGGGTTTTGTTTGCCATGCTTGTAACACCTTGGTAGTGAAATATCGAAGCTTGATTCTATGTAGAGATTATTGTGTGTCTGATTTAAAATTCCAAACCCTTAAGATTTCTTGGTACTTAAACTTGAATAGTAAACTTTGGAAAGAGATAAGGGGTTAATGTGTAAAGGATACACTAGACGCACTTCACACCCCATATGTGGGCATGTTGCCTAAATACCAATACTCTGAAGAGGGATCAAGCTAATAATGGTCTCCCATTTGAAGTGTTTGGTGCAATTGTGTGATGTATGTAACTATATTTAAAATTAGACTATACTTTGGATGAGTAGGGACTCGTATGAGTGCTTGAATAGGCTTGAATTGGTCTTGGAATGTTGTATGCAAGGAACAAGGAAGAGTGCTTGTGTGTACTTACTTGTATTCTTTCTCTTTTCCTATGAATGAGTGCTAACCATTATAAATAGACATTGAATGGCATTTTATAGGGAAAATGATGATCATGGGTTAGATGATCTTGTATTAAGCTGATAGGGGAAAAGATAAGGAATCAGGAAAACCTTATCATTATAGGTAAAAATGAACTTGGACAATAGCACCAAAAATATGACACCCTTGAATTTTGGTGCTCTTAGCCAAATTAGGGGCTATTATCTAAGGAGTATGAGCCTTAGGTGCATGGATCTATGTTTGAGAGTGATGCATGGGTCTCAAAAATCTAAGTTTGAGAAGCTAAGGGTAACTATAAATTAGTGAAAGTCTAGCTGAGAAGGGTTGAGTGAGTAAGAAATAAGACCTATAGGTTGGGTGCTAATAGTCATACCTAAGTCATCCAATTCCATATTTTATATGATTATACTATTCCACTTCTTACCTAATCTACTAATGAGGATAAAACTCTCATATCTTGGAACTGATAGAGCCATGCCATATCTGCTTTGGGTGTCTATACGTACTTATTTGTTGAAAAGATGACTATGTCAATAGATGAAACACCACTCCACAATTACATTTATGTCTGTATTATCTCTAACCTAAACAAAGGTATACTATAGATGAAAACCAATCAAATTTATTGGTTTTCATATAGTCACAATATCCATGAAAATCTGCCAGATGTTTAGTCTTGATTCATCAACTACTAGTCCATCTTTGATCTCTGTATGAGGCCCTAAAAGACCTATTCTACTTCTAAATCTTATGGGAGTTGAGAAGTCACTACACATGAGGAACTTAATTATAAAAATTAATGAACACATCAATATAATAATTATGCAACTTTTAAGAATAGGGTTGATGAGTTCTAAATCATCAATTAGAGGTCTTGTCTCTATTTTAATGACGATGGAGCTTCATCATTAATCATCCTGATTATATGACTATGTTTGCCTAATGGAAATCGACTGAGATCCAATGATGGCATATATATTTGAAACACTTGTTTTGGTTTTACTTCAACCATATTCAACCTCTATTTAAAGTCCCTTAGCTTCAACTTTCAATCTCGCTCATCGATTTGCTTTACATGAAATGAATGTGAGCCATTGATTTACCTGACAGCTTAACATGCTTATGACACTTGGAAATATCTCAATCTTCCTTAAGATCTTTTGAATTATTGAATTTATTCACAACATTGATCTTGATTTGTATGAATGATTTTGTACCATTGATCTTCTACTAGTTAATGTGGTCATAACACTTGGTAGCTTCTCGTTTGTGCTAACCTTTTGACTTGAGCTTATACCATTGGATTGCCTTTGCATGATTAAATGTGTACCATAGATTTTATTGGACCTAATTTTTAATCAATCAATGTGCACCATTATATCTCTACCTAGTTACCTGATATATTGACACTTGTCATCAATGTGTTCATACTAACTTTTGACTTTAACTTGTATTGTTGGATCTTTATGTATGATTCAACATAAGCCATTGATTTTATGTGTGGAACCTTTTGACCTTATTGACCTTACGCATGCCATTATATCTACCTTATATCTTCCAATCTCATGCACACCATTAATCTACATTTAACTTAAAGCTTTGTTAAGGATTTTCAAATCTCAATGGTTATTTTATGAAGCTACAAACTTGACTTTTGCACGAATGTTTCACTCTACATGGTTCAAATTTAAACACTTGTATCTTGAGATTTAAAAAATCATCAAGAAAAAAAATTTGTATATCATTATATTGGCATGAATAAATGCATGTCCATACAATATTTTGGCCTTAGAGGCTCCCTAGGTGCATTTATTAAATGCAAAAATGGCTTGCTCCTCTCATTCTTGTATGATGTGCCATGACGGTCTAGCTCCTTAAGATCATCAAATTTATAATTTAAACTTGATTAAAGTGTTTCAAAAGGTTGAAAATGATATTTTATATCCTCTTTAATTCCATATTCTCCTTGTGACATTGGGTCACTCTTCAATCAAGACCTTGCTCAGCTTCTTATTCTAGTTTTGGTATCTAGGCCAAATTTGGCCAACATCTCTGGCAACTTAGTTGGGTAGCATGCCTGCTATGATTGAGAACTTAGACCATTTCAATTACTCTTAAACTCATAAAAAATAATAAATATGATCCATTATTGTAAGAAATCTTTTGACATGCAAATACAATGAATTTCACAAGACATAGAAGGAAACAAAAAACAAAATAAAACTAACCTAACAAACAAATGTGCAAACAAATCACTTATTTTAGATAAAATAGAAATAAATTAATGTGTTAAAACAATAATTTAAGGAAAAAAAGACCAATTAACTATATATAGGGAACTTATCTTCCTTAATAGTAGTGTTTTATATGTATCCCACTGATTGAGATAGGAAGCTCCTCACCATCCATCTTTGCAAGTTGGAAGACATTGTGGGATTTACAGCTGGAGATTGTATGTGAACCATTTCAAAGAGAGTCAAACTTTTTATGACTTCCTATTTTATCTCTATCCTCATCACATTTGAGGACCAAATATCCTTCTTTGAAACTTCTTGAAGATGCTCCTTTGTCAAAATATATCTTCGCCTGTGCTTGATGGGCTTCCATGGCCAACATGGATTGATGTCTTGTCTCTTCCAGCTCTATGAGCTTTGCATATCTAATTTCCATTGGCTCATTCTCTAAAATCTCAAGTTGATTCATCAGTTTAAGGTAGGGAATTCAAAATAAATAAACATTCTTTCTTCATTAGCATATACCAACTTGTATGGAGAGTTGGCTATAGATCTTTTGTAGGTGATCCTATCAACCCACAGAGCTAAATTCAACTTGAGATGCCATGAAATATATTGTCTTTAATAGTCCTTTTTATGATCTTTAACATATTTTTATTAGTGGACTCAATAAGGCCATTGCCTTGTGGATAGTAATTTGTTGAAGTGTTGAGGAAAACACTACGTTGAACTACCCACTAGTTGATTTTAGACCTCACAAAGGTCATAAAATTATTAGAAATAATGGTTTAAGGGACTCCAAATATAGTAACCAAACCTCTATAGAAATCTAGAACATTAGACTCGTTTGCTTCTTTCAATACCACTGCTTCTATCCATCTAATGAAGTAATCTATAACAATTAGTGTCCATTTATGTCATGAGATTGAAGGGGATTTAATGATAACAATAATGTCTAATCCCCATTGAATAAAAGGTTAATTCACTATAATTGGTTGGAGAGGTAAGGCTATAAGTTTCACCTTTCTAGTAAACATAGCACACTATCTGCATTTCCTAACCCATGAATGACAATCACCAAATATACTTGGCCAATAATACCCACCTCTCGTGATCTTGTGTGCTATGGTCCTTATTGAATAATTCCCTCAACCATGTCCATCATGTAACTCTTTAAGCACCTTTTCCTTTTGATGTTGTTCAATGCATCTTAACAACATGCCATTGATATCTTTTTTGAATAAAACACCATCAACAAGAAGAAATGGAATAGATTGTAATCTGAAATATCTTCTTTTTAAAGGAGTTAGGTGAGGGGGATAAATACCATCCTACATATATATTACCATGTCTCAAGACTAGATGGAAGATGAAATATGATTAGCTACAACTTCTTCATCATTTGACACCAAAACCACCTCATTTACCTCTTGCAAGTTTTGGGCTAGATGTTCACAAAGTCCTTTGCTTCTAATCAGCTTTGTGACCTTGATCTCCACATCATACTCCATTACCTTGGTTATCCATCCAGCTCTGTTGTCATTTATATTCTTTTTCAATTGAAAATCCTTGACACTTGGATGTGTAACCATCAAACGTATCTTAATATTAGACAACACATTTATAGACTTCTTGAGAGACCTTATAACTAAAATTACATGCTTTTCAACAAAAGAGTACCTTATTTCATATTCTTAAAATCCTTGATTTAAGAAGTCTATTGGCTACTCTAAAGCCTCATGATTCTGTTGCATGAGAATGCCTGAAATGGTGTCAATGTTAGCATAGGTGTACATTATAAAATCCTTTGTGAAATCAGGGTTCATGAGTGTAAGGGCACTAGTTATGACTTTCTTTATCTCTTTAAATACTCTTACTCCTTATTTGGGCTAAACAAAACTTTGATTCTTCTTTAGAATGGTTGTAAGCGGCCTAGCTAAAGTATCAAAATCTGAAATATACCTTCTTATAAAATTGATTTTGCCTAAAACACTTTGCAAAGATTTCTTGTGCTTAGGCAAGGAAAGAGCAAGAATTAAATCTATCCTATCAGGATCTATACTTGTACCATGTTTTTAAATCACATGTCCAAGAAGCCTAACTTCATGAATAAAGAAAACACACTTTTTGAAATTCAAAGACAACCCAAATTACCTGCACCTTTCAAACATTTGCTTGAGGTGAATCATGTGCTCACCTGCACTCTCAGAGAACACTATTATGTCATCCAAATAACAAGTATAAACTTGTTAAAGAGACCCTATAATGCCATATCTATGGCCTTCTATAAATTTTATCTAGCATTGGATAAACCAAAGGGCATCTTTCTATATGCAAATGTCTCCCACTTTGTGGTGAAGGTTGTTTTGAATTGATCTTCTTCCTTGACCAAAATTTGATTGTAACCACTATAGCCATTAAACAAGGAGAACCTTTCTAAACCTATGACTAATTACAATTTTTTTTCAATGGATGGTAAAGGATATTGGTATTTAAGGGAATCCTTGTTCAAGTCATGAAATTCAACACACAGTCTAATTTCACCATTCTTTTTCTACACTACAACAAGATTTTCCACCCAAGTTGAGTGATTGATTGGAAATATAATAGATGACTCAATGAGATTAAGAAGCTCAGCTCTTATTAAAGGCTCAAACTTTGGATTAATAGGCCTTTGTCTTTGTTTTATTAGCTTAGTTTTAGTTTCTAACTCAATGGTGTGTTGAGCTAGACGCGGATCAAATCCTTTGAGATCACTATATTACCATGCAAACACATCCATAAAATTTGAACATAACTTAATGAAAGTTTCCTTTTCTAAAGGAGTGCATACCTTACCCAAATTTAAGTTTTTATGAGTTACGATCTCCATATTGGCATAGTGTTCCTCCTTAGTTGACAAAGATGCCTTTTCTTTTCTCAACTCATCGTCACCACTGAATATGTTCTCAAGGGTGACCAACCCTTTGGGTAACTTATTTGTCCTCAGTTGCATAATATGGTTATTATATTGTTGTAGATACTTCTCTTGGTTCTTTGAGTAAAACTTAGCCTCTTCTTACAAGAACCTGACAATCTAATTTCCATCTTCAAACACTTGCCAATTATCATTATTATTTGGAACATAAGGCTTTACAATCACCTTAATGTGTGACTAAACCTTTTTACTTTTTTTATCAATTGGGATACTAAATTGTGACCTAATGGTAGCCAACCTATCTGCATATTTGTTCTCATTTCTTGATATGGCATAAATATTGAAAGCTTGAATGTATTCAAATGATTCCCATACTCTATGCTTGTAATATCTAAGCAATGGATTCTTGCATACATTAAGACCTATGACTTGGTGAACTACAAGTTCACTATCACCAAAGACTTGTAAGGCATTGACCTTCATCTTTTTTACCCATTGCAAACCATGAACTAGTGCTTCATATTCAGTAACATTATTTGAACAACCAAACTAAAATTTGAGAGAAGAGAAATACATTTTATTGGCTGAAGAAATCAACATCATTTCAGCCCTTGTGCCATGTTTTTTTCTTGATCCATCAAAGTATAGTTGTCACGTGCCATCACTAGGCTCATCATACATCATCAAGGCTAGAATTGGTGTATCTTTTTCATGAAAGAAATAAACACCAAGTCATTCTTCTTGAATTAAATAATAAGGATCATGATCATGTAAATCAGAGGCCCATTCATCAAGGAACAGATCTAGAACTCCATCTAGAGGTGATTTAGTATCCACTTCATTGTTTTCTAGTACCTTATTTGAAATAAAAAAATTAGTGTTCACCATACTTAGCATATATGTCTCCAAATGGAAACATGCATTAGGTGAAAAATATATTGTTACCTTAGTACCATACCTGGTCTTGAACATCAAATATGTCTAATCAGCTGATAAGTATCCTCTAATCTTTGAGGTAAAGTCCTTTGACATACACATGGAAAAATAGGGAGGTAAGTCCACCACTACCAAATATTGTTGATTGGTAACATTGGGAAAAACATGTAGTGTCAATTTTAGATCTTTAATAATGCCCACTATATTCATTGGTGATCCATCTAGTTGTAATACTCCTTTAGTATTGGGTTCATAAACAAGACCCAACTTATCTACAATTTGCTTAGGCATGATAGTGTTACTAGATCCACTGTCTACCATATAATTATGAACTAAATAGTCACCATCCATCAAATAGAGGTAAAAAAGAGGATTTTTATTTGATTTGACATTGGTTTTATCCACCTTTGTCATTTGCAGCTAGAGATTGTATGTGAACCATTCCAAAGAGAGTCAAACTTTTTGTGACTTCCTATGTTATCTCTATTTTCATCACATTTGAGGACCAAATATCCTTCTTTGAAACTTCTTGAAGATGCTCCTTTGTCAAAATATATCTTTGCATCTACTTGATGGGCTTCCATGGCCAACATGGATTGATGTCTTGTCTCTTCTAGCTCTATGAGCTTATCACATTTAATTTCCATTGGCTCATTATCTAAAATCTCAAGTTGATGCATCAGTTTAAGGTAGGGAATTCAAAAGAAATAAGCATTTTTTCTTCCTTACCATATACCAACTTGTATGGAGAGTTGGCTATAGATATTTTGTAGGTGATCCTATCAACCCACAGAACTAAATTCAACTTGAGATGCCATGAAATATATTGTCTTCAATAGTCCTTTTGATGATCTTTAACATATTTTTATTAGTGGACTCAATAAGACCATTGCCTTCTCGATAGTAATTTGTTGAAGTGTTGAGGAAAACACTATGTTGAACTACCCACTGGTTTATTTTAGACCTCAAAAAGGTCATAATATTATTAGAAATAATTGTTGAAGGGACTCCAAATCTAGTAACCAAACCTCTATATAAATCTAGAACATTAGAATCATTTGCTTCTTTCAATAACACTGCTTCTATCCATCTAATGAAGTAATCTATAACAATTAGTGTCCATTTATGTCATGAGACTAAAGGGGGTTTAATGATACCAATAATGTCTAATCCCCATTGAAAAAAAGGATAATTCACTATAATTGGTTGGAGAGGTAAGGCTATAATTTTCACCTTTCCAGCAAACATAGCACACTATCTACATTTCCTAACCCATGCATGACAATCACCAAATATACTTGGCTAATAATACCCACCTCTCATGATCTTATGTGCCATGGTCCTTGTTGAATAATTCCCTCAACCATGTCCATCATGTAAATCTTTAAGCACCTTTTCCTTTCGATGTTGTTCAATGCATCTTAACAACATGCCATTGATATCTTTTTGGAACAAAACACCATCAACAAGAAGAAATGGAATAGATTGTAATCTGAAATATCTTCTTTTTAAAGGAGTTAGGTGAGGGGGATAAATACCATCCTATATATATATATATATATATATATATATATATATATATATATATATATATATATATATATATATATATATATATATATATATATATATATTAGCATGTCTCAAGACTAGATGGAAGATGAAATATGATTAGCTACAACTTCTTCATCATTTGAAACCAAAACCACCTCATTTACCTCTTGCAAGTTTTGGGATAGATGTTCACAAAGTCCTTTGCTTCTAATCAGCTTTGTGACCTTGATCTCCACATCATACTTCATTACTTTGGTTATCTATCTAGCTCTATTGTCATTTATATACTTGTTCAATTGAAAATCCTTAACACTTGGATGTGTAACCATCAAATGTATCTTATTATATTAGACAACACATTTATAGACTTCTTGAGAGACCTTATAACTAAATTTACATGATTTTCAACAAAAGAGTACCTTATTTCATATTCTTACAAGCCTTGATTTAAGAATTCTATTGGCTACTCTAAAGCCTCATGATTATGTTACATGAGAATGCCTGAAATGGTGTCAATGTTAGCATAGGTGTACATTATAAAATCCTTTGTGAAATCAAGGTTCATGAGTGTAAGGGCATTGGTTATGACTTTATTTATCTTTTTACATATTCTTACTCATTCTCTAGACCAAATGAAACTTTGATTCTTCTTTATAATGGTTGTAAGTGGCCTAGCTAAAGTATCAAAATCTGAAATATACCTTCTTATGAAATTGATTTTGCCTAAAACACTTTGAAAAGCTTTCTTGTGCTTAGGCAAGGAAAGAGAAAGAATTAAATCTATCCTATCAATATATATACTTTTACCATGTTTTTAAATCACATGTCCAAGAATCCTAACTTCATGAACAATGAAAACACACTTTTTGAAATTCAAAGACAACCCAAATTACCTGCACCTTTCAAACACTTGCTTGAGGTGAATAATGTGCTCACATGCACTCTCAGAGAACACTATTATGTCATCCAAAGAACAAGTATAAACTTGTCAAAGAGACCCTATAATGTCATATCTATGGCCTTCTATAAAGTTTCTCTAGCATTGGATAAACCAAAGCGCATCTTTCTATATGCAAATGTCTCCCACTTTGTGGTGAAGGCTGTTTTGAATTGGTCTTCTTCCTTGACCAAAATCTGATCGTAACCACTATAGCCATTAAACAAGGAGAAACTTTTTGAACCTATGACTAATTACAATTTTTTTTCCATGGATGGTAAAGGATAGTGGTATTTAAGGGAATCCTTGTTCAAGTCATGAAAGCCAACACACTGATTGGAAATATAATAGATGAGTCAATTATATTATGAAGCTCAGCTCTCATTAAAGGCTCAAACTTTGGATTAAGAGGCCTTTGTCTTTGTTTTATTAGCTTAGTTTCAATTTCTAACTCAATGGTGTGTTGAGCTAGACTTGGATCAAATCCTTTGAGATCACTATATTACCATGCAAACACATCCATGAAATTTGAATATAACTTAATGAAAGTTTCATTTTATAAATGAGTGCATACCTTACCCAACTTTAAGTTTTTAAGAGTTACAATCTCCATATTTGCATAGTGTTCCTCCTTGGTTGACAAAGATGATTTTTCTTTTCTCAACTCATCGTCACCACTAAATATGTTCTCAAGGGTGACCAACCCTTTGGGTAACTTATTTGTTTTTAGTTCCACAATATGGTCATTATATTGTTGTAGAAACTTCTCTTGAGTCCTTGAGGAAAACTTAGCCTCTTCTTACAAGAACCTGACAATCTAATTTCCATCTTCAAACACTTGCCAATTATCATTATTATTTGGAACATAAGGCCTTACAATCACCTTAATATGTGACTAAACATTTTCACTTTTTTATCAATTGGGATACTAAATTGTGACCTAATTATAGCCAATCTATCACGTATTTGTTCTCGTTTTATGATATGACATAAATATTGAAAGCTTGAATGTCTTCAAATAATTCCCATACTCTATGCTTGTAAGATCTAAGGAATGGATTCTTGCATACATTAAGACCTATTACTTGGTGAACTACAAGTTCACTATCACCAAAGACTTGTAAGACATTGACCTTCATCTTTTTTACCCATTGCAAACCATGAACTAGTGCTTCATATTCAAAAACATTATTTGAACATCCAAAATAAAATTTGAGAGAAGAGAAATACATTTTATTGGTTAAAGAAATCAACATCATTTCAGCCCTTGTGCCATGTTTTTTCCTTGATCCATCATAGTATAGTTGCCATGTGCCATCACTAGGCTCATCATACTTCATCAAGGCTGGAATTGGTGTATCTTTTTCATGAAGGCAATAAACACCAAGTCCTTCTTCTTTAATTAACTTATAAGGATCATGATCATGTAAATCAGAGGCCCATTCATCAAGGAATAGATCTAGAACTCCATCTAGAGGTGATTTAGTATCCACTTCATTATTTTTTCGTACCTTATCTAAGATAACATAATTAGTGTTCACCATACTTGTCATATATGGCTCCAAATGGAAATGTGCATTAGGTTCAAAATGTATTGTTACCTTAGTACCATACTTGGTCCTGAACTTCAAATATGTCCAATCAGCTGATAAGTATCCTCTAATCTTTGAGGTAAAGTCCTTTGACATACACATGGAAAAATAGGGAGGTAAGTCCACCACTACCACATCTTGTTGAATGGTAACATTGGGAAAAACATGTAGTGTCAATTTTAGATCTTTAATAATTCCCACTATCTTCATTGGTGATCCATCTAGTTGTAATACTCCTTTAGTATTTGGTTCATAGACAAGACCTAACTTATCTACAATTTGCTTAGGCATGATAGTGCTACTAGATCCACTGTCTACCATATAATTATGAACTAAATAGTCACCATCTATTAAAGGGAGGTAAAAAAGAGGAGTTTTATTTGATTTGACATTGGTTTTATCCACCTTTGTCATTTTATGTGTCTGTTGGTCTTGTTTCTTGGTTGGCTAGTCTAAGTTAGCCAAAACAACACCTTATTGCTCAATTAGTTCTTGAGATACCTTAAGAGATAAAAGCTCTTGGATAAACATGTTATTTTCCCCTGGAATAGCAAGGGAATCCCACATGCTAATTCTGACATTGGATTTCTTCATCTGATATATTATTCTTAATGAGGATCCACTAACCTTTGAATGTACCTTGTGAACCAATAGTTATTATCTAATCAGAGGTATTTGAAGGATTTTCCTAGCCTCTAAATTCTGATTTTTCTATGATATAGGGGAAAAAATTTGATCTTTGATACTTTGGAACAATATTAGGAACACTAGAAGAATTACTCACATCTTGAGCTTCCTCAACGACTATTCTTTTAGTTATAGTTAGAGCTGTAACTTGACCACTTATGTTGCTAGTCTCTTCAATTTGATTGAATGAAACATGATCATACATTTTCCAATTCACATTAATGGCATTAGGTTTCCCTTGAACTTATTGAGCCTCTCCTTGGGGTACCAAATTTATCTCTTGATATTGACCTTCTTGAAGAGAAAACTCTTCTTGTGTCATTTGTGGTATAGTAATGTTCTATGATACCAAGGCTTGGTTTTGAGTATCATTGGGATTAAAAGGCTGCCAACTTGAATCTTGCATCAAATTATTTTGAGGAGGTGTGGGAATAATAGATCTTGAACTAGAGGGTACATTAGGGTCAAGGGATGTATATGGTTTGGCTTGGGTTATGGCTCCTTGAGATTGGTAAGGTGGTATATTTTATCTAAAACCTTGATAAGGAGGCCTTTGATATCTAAAAGGTTGATAAAAGGTATTATTATATTGTTGATAAGGCCTACCTTGGTATTTTTGTCTCTTGAGTTAAACTATTTCACTCCCAAAAGCTTGTAATGTACTTTTTAAATCTCTAATCTCACTAGCCTAATTAGAAGGGGATACAACTTGGGATTTAGGGGATGGAATAGGGGCTCTAGATGGGATTTGAGGAACTTGATAGAGTGGGATAGGTTGAAAATCTAAGAATATAGGCATTAGGGGCCTTGGAGAAAGTTTACTAGCTTGTATCAAAATATTATTTGCTCTTATTACAACCTCATAGGCATTTGGCAAATTATTACCACCCATGGGCTGTATCATCACACTAATATTATAATTAAGGGATTTTAAATAGTAAAATAAGGTATATTATGAGGATGGTTTGACTAATGCAGGTAACTTATTCCATGTCTTTTAGAATCTGAGTTTAAAATTAGACATGAATTCATGGGGGTATCTTTTAATGGTAGTCAGTTGTTCAACTAAGGATAGGTGATAAGATTTGTCTTCAAATTATATAACTAAGGATGCACCTAACTCATCCCAGGTAGCAATGGAGGTCAAAGGAAGATTTCTATACCATTGTAATACTTTTCCTTTGAAGGAAACAATAAGCAGTCTGATAGCCACACTATCTTGAACAACATTGTGAACAGAACAAAGGTTGGAAACATATTAGATATGCTCAATAGAAATTTTTTTATCCCATTATCCTAAGAAAAGGATAATCTTAAGGGTAGACATAGGAATATTCATATTGGGCTAAATTCAGGGGGTTACCCCTATTGAATGGAACAAACACTTGACTCTTGATGACCATGTCGGTAATGGGGATAATAGCTTGGACAAAAAAAAAGGATCACTAGGAGATGAATATTTATTTTGAGGATAAGGAATTTTCCTATTAAATCTTGATTTTTTATAATAATTAGAAGGTAACTCAATAAATTCAAAAGGAATACCTTTACTTGCTAACCTTGTAGTAACCTTTGGCATGAAAACACTATCTGAATGATTATATGAAAACTACAAATTGAAGAATATTTAGCTTTTGATGATGGTGGATGTCTCCTCCTACTGCAATTACTTCTTATTAATCTTCAAACTTCAACTATGCTAAGGAAAACTTGTCCCATTGGGCATATCAAAACTGTTGGTGTCTTAGATTGCACCCTAGCTAAGCAAGGGAATTGTTCAGGTCCTCTTACTCAAATCTAGGCCAACATGGGAATGACCATAGGTTTTGGGTGACCTAAGATTGGGCTAGACCTCTAAATAAGGTTGGCTTCCTTATGGATCTACCACCTAAACTGGACTTAAATTAACACTTGATTGGAAGAGGGAGAGAGATTAATAAAAATATATAAAAGCATGTGAAATGAGGTGATGCAATAGTAATTTGAACACTTGTACTTTGCACAAGACATACTATAAAACACATTCAAGAATAAATAAGACTAGTCCTCACATAAGTATTTTCCAAAAAGGCATTGATCAACTATCAACCTAGTATGGGAGGGCAGTTGTTTACTTCCAAATTAATCAACAAACTATATATTACACTTAGAATGACCTGTGAGAACTATAAAACACTTCATGAAGGTGAGGAAACTCAGATAGAGGCAAGGAAAACATACATTCACATAACCAAAATACATGAATTCATAGAAAGCACTTCAATTTAGCTTGTAAAAATGAAGGAATTTAGTATTTATTACATCAAATAGGTGTTATAGTACAAATTTTGGCATATCTTGAGCAAGCCAAAGGCATAAGCATCTTTTCTATAAAAATATCATAAATTTTATTTTCTAAAATTTTCTAGAGAGAGCCATAATGTGGAAGAAGATGGGATATGCATAGAAATAAGGGAGGAGAGAGAGGGAACTAGGATGGATTAGCATTAATACAAGGATGTTGAGTCATGATCTTATCAAGAAGGAACACATTTTAAAATATTTGTAAAAGAATTGAATGACCACTATCCTTATCCAACCACCAGGTCTCCTTCTTGGGAATTTATGCCACTTTCTACTTGATCTACTAACAAGGACAAAACACTCATATATTGGAACTGACACAACCATGCCATATCTAATTTGGGTGGCCATAAGTACTTGTTTGTCACAACATGACTATGTGAATAGATAAGACACCTATCCATGATCACATATTCATTTTTATTTGCTCTAACTTGAACATAGGTCTAATATAGATGAAAACTAATCCAATTTATTGGTTTTCATATAGTCACAATATCCATGAAAATATGCTAGATGTTTAGTCTTGCTTCAATAACTGCTAATTCATCTTTGATCTTTGTATGAGGCTATAAAAGACTTATTCTACTTCTAAATCCTATGGGAGATGAAAATTCACTACACACGAGGAACTTCCTTCTAAAAATCAATGAACACATCAATGGAATAATTATGCAACTTTAAAGAATAGGTTTGATGAGTTATAAATCATTGACCAAAGGTCTTATCTCTATTTTAATGATGACAAAGCTTCATAATTAATCATCCTAACTATATGACTATGTCTACCCATTGGTGTTTGACTGAGATCCAATTGTGACATAGTTATTTGAAACACTTGTTTTGGTTCAACCTCAATCATATTCGACCTCCATTTGAAGTCCCTTAGCTTTGAATTTCAATCTCACTCATTGATTTTATTTATACAAAATAAACGTGAGTCATTGGTTTGCCTAGTAGCTCAACACGCTTATGACACTTGGTAGTCTCTTGCTCTTCCTTAAGATCCACTAACTTTTTCACCTTTTTCACACTATCAATATTGATCTATTTAAATGATGTGTACCATTTATCTTCTATTAGTTAACATGGTCATGACACTTGGTAGCTTCTTGTCTGTGCTGACCTTTTAACTTGAGATCGCACCGTTAGATTGCCTTTGCATGATTAAACATACACCATATATTTTCCTAGACCCACTTTATTTTTAGTTGATGTGTATCATTAGATATCTACTCAGGTACCTGATATCTTGACACGTGTAATTAATGCATTCATATTGACTTTTGACTTTAACTTGTACTATTAGATCTTTATGTAAAATTTAATGTGAGCCATTGATTTTCTATTAGGAACCTTTTAACCTTATTGACCTTGTTCATTCCATTGGATCTACCTTCCAGATTTCAAGCTCATGTGCACCATTGATCTTTGTTCAACTTGAAGATTTATTAAGGATTTTCTAATCCAAATGGTTATTTTATGAAGCTCAAGCTTGACGTCTGCATGAATGTTTCCCTCTACTTGTTCAACTTTGAATGCTTGTATCTTGAGATAGAAAAAGCATCAAAGACATAAAATTTTTACAGCATGATCTTGGCATGAATAACTTCATGTTCATGACATATTTTGGCCTAAGAGGCTCCCCAGGTGCATTTAATAAATGCACAAACAACTTATTTTTCTTGTTCTTGTATGGCGTGCCATGATGGTCAAGTTCCTTAAGATCATCAAATTTACACTTTAAACTTGCTTAAAGTGTTTCAAAAGGTTTCAAATGTTATGTTATCTCCTCTTAAAGTCCATATGCTCCTTGTGACATTGGATCACTCTTCAATCAAGACCCTGCTTAGCTTCTTATTTTGGTTTTGGTATGTAAGCCAAATTTGGCCAATAGTTAGCATATTAGTAAATAATATATAACTCTATTATTTAAAAATCACTATAAATACCAATAATAATGTTCTAAAAAATAATAATATTTGACAATGATTTAATTTGAAAGCATAGATGAAACCCGTTAAATATGTAAATAGATATGCAAAGTGATTCAAAGTGTATAATTGAAGATTAATGGATTGATAGAGGTCTTATTGGCTTCAAAGAATAAAATTTCATTTCATGACTTAATTGTTCTACAAGTAGGTAAATTGCAATTTCTTACCATAATACATGTTGGCAAAGACTAAAGTTGATATTCAACCATGCATGTCGTGAAATTTTATGATAATTATATGTTTGGCCTTCAAATGTCAATATAATCGATAATAGAAAATAAAATATTAAAATTAATCTATATATTCATTATAATTCTTTACTTTTTTTTGAATTTTAGAACTAAATAATGTAAAACAGTCCTATGGTCATCAACTTTAACCCATGTGGATTGTTCTCTTTCTCACGAGTCACTATAGTTGACTTGTAGAGAGACCTTATAGCTAATTATATATAATATTAAATATATATTATATTTATATATACTATTAATTTATGTGATAATATTAACAAAATATATATCAATAAGTTTTTTCATAATATTAATGCAAGGTGAGTGCTTAACCCAAGCAACATAATAATAAATACAGGAACAGTTGTCCAAAAATGTGAGCAATGAGATCCACTTTGTGGCAAGAAGATATGTCATGATTAACAAACCCTAAAGAGAACTCCTACCTTTGCCTAATTGCATGAAAGTTTATGCACAATGAATGCATTTTCTTCATTAACATTTAAATCAATATAATTTCTATAGATTTGTGTTGAATTTTGACACTTTCCAAAAAATTTAAGAGATCTCAAGTGGATTAATTATATGTCTCATAAAAAAAATAGTGAGCACAATGAGAGTAAAATAAAATGATGGAGTTTCTGATCAAGTGCTTCTACTAATTTTTTTAGTGTTTTAAAGGGTAGATTCAATAGGCCGATATGTTTTTTAGAGATTCTCATAATTCTTCTATTTTTATTTTTGTGTTCATTCATTTTGATTGTATCTTATTTTAGTTTTGTTTGAGATAGCTTTTGGGGTCTCTTGGGGATGCTTTTTGAGGTATTTATCGGTGAGGGAATTAATTTTCATAAAATCCTCTATTTCTAATGTTTTCTTTTTGTTTGTCTTGAAATCATTAGTATTTAGGCTGGCTAGTATATAATATTTTTAGGTAAGTTTTGATGCATGTTGGAGATGCTCTTGATTTAATTATTTTTATAGAAATCATCTACAAATTGGTGGGTATTTTTGGGAAAGAACATATATTTAAAGATGTTCTTTTTCTAATGGATTCCTTTGGTTTCTCTTGAAATGATCATAATTCTAGTTGTTTGACATGCATTTTGGGGTCTATTTAGGGTCATGTCATGGCAACATTAAATCCAACTTATTCCCAAAGTCTTCTTCATGCTACAAATTAGGTTAAATTGCATTGAATTTTATACTTTCCTTGTAAAAAAATTTCAAATTTTAATATAAAATATAAGCTAAAGCTAACTTAAAATGGAATATTTTACTAATCTTTATGCCAAAATGTTCTATGGGACATATGACACACAATGTCAGCAAGGAAATTGAGAGTGGCCTGAGAGCCTCTCATGGCAAAGGCAACTCGGTCATAAGCCTTCTCTAGGAAAGCAATTGTGTGTGTGTGTGTGTGTGTGTGTGTGTGTGTGTGTGTGTGTGTGTGTGTGTGTGTGTGTGTGTGTGTGTGTGTGTGTGTGTGTGTGTGTGTGTGTGTGTGTGTGTGTGTGTGTGTGTGTGTGTGTGTGTGTGTGTGTGTGTGTGTGTGTGTGTGTGTGTGTGTGTGAATTATAAAATTTGTAATTTTCCCAAACCTTGATACATTATTTAAGTTATTTCATCAAACAAAATTTAGTGCATTACATTGCATACCCAATCAAGTCCACTTATTTAGAGGAGAAAACAACAAAATCTTTGGCAAAATTCTATTCTTTTCTGGAAAAATTATAGATAAACCTCAAGTTATACATCATACAACATAAATTAATGTGAATAAAAACACTTGTTTGTTAATTTATGACACCAACATTTTAGTTGCCACATTGCTACATAGAAGTGCACAGGTGGTATTCGCTGGGAGTTTCTTGCTGCTACATGTCCTAACACAATATTCAACTAGCCGTATGGAGACAAAACCACATGAAGATTATAAACTTAGGATTTTTTTTCCCATACTTATAATTAGATGTTATTTTTTTATTTAAATCTATTTTAAATTGCATATTTACACTAGGAATTCCCAAATCAACCAATAACATTGTCAATAATAATTATTTAAAGAAAAAAAATACAATTTTCCCACACACATTATGAAAATGGAACTGTCTTCATGTGCTATTATCGGATGTCAATGGCCATCCAAATAAATTCACTTATGCAAAACATATAGTACTTGACATGTACTAAAAATAGGAAAGATTCTCCATAGAGTAGTATAGCATGTAATGAGGAGAGTTTTTAATGGAAGTTTGGATTCATCTATAGTTTTGAAAGCTCTTCGAGTTATGAAGGAGAATTGGAAAAAAATGATAAAGAACTAAATTTAATTTTTATTTTTTTAATTGGAACCCATTAATATATTTATTAATTAAATTTTTAATGAAGCATATTCAAAATAATTGTATATTAAGCACAAGTAGTAGCACGAGGGGCAAAGGATCATCCTTGGGAGGCTCTATAGAAGGAGGATCTAGGGCCACCTAGCCGTCTATGAGATCTATGGTCATATCAATAGCCTAGCCATCAAAAAGATACATAGAGTATGAGATGTGAATACCAACCATCTTACTATGTAACCTTCATATATTATTACTTTTTGTAGTATATGAAATCCTACAGCCTCCCAATAGTAAAATAATTGAATATTTTTTTATTTTTTGGTTTAAAATAAATATAAGATAAATAAAATGTTTGAGATGGTGTTTCCACAATCCATGAAGTAAACAATTTTTTTTTTGGGTAAATCATGTCAAAGATTTCAAATCAACATTACAGATCACACTCCATGAACCATCATCAAGATGAGAGAATAATAAGATTAGATAGCAAGCCGAGGTTTATGTTTATAGATATTTATGATGAAGTACTACTTATCCAGGTAGTTCATGCAAAAATATAAAAATATGAAGAAGGAAAGTAATAAGGAGGTAGTTTAATCTCTTCATGTTATTGGTTTGTAAGATGTGTTGCATAACTCTCTTGTACTCTAGATATCTTTGCACCCTTGCCAATTGGTTTTATTCCACCTAACTTTCCATTTTATGATGGAAAGGATGATCTTGAACAATATATTTGATCCTTCTATGATGCATGCCTTGACTATGCTTCCAATGATAAAATTTTGGCCAAATTATTCACAAGAAGCCTCAAAGACTATGTTTTGAGGTGGTTCTATGATTCACCTCTCCAATCCATGAAAACATTCAAACCTCTTGTAAATTAGTTTTTGTCACACTTTTCCATTAATCTTTATAAAAATATTTCCTATGTTCAAATTACCAAAATCAAACAAGGAAAAAATGAGCCTATCAATGAATATGTCTTAAGGTACAAGATAATGTTGGCTAAAATGACAATCTTATGGCAGATAAAGAGTTGCAAGACATATTCAAGCAAAGGTTTTTTTCTCCTTTACATGAGTCCATTATTTTCAATAAGATCAAATCTTTTGATGACTTATGCTATATGAGACTGTGAAATGAAGCTTATTTTTTTAATAAGATCAAGTATTTAGTAAACACACCAGTTGCATCTACATCTAGTACCAAGTTTACAATCAAACCAAGTTATAAGGTAAAACCTCTTGAGCCTAAAAATGAAATAACCATTGTAGTTAACATAGTGTCACAACAACCTAATTGACTTAATATATCCAATGCACTAAGAAGAGAGTTCTCATGTTTACCTAAGTCTCCAGCTTTATTAATCATTGATTAGTAGAGTGGTAGCTTTTATATGTCCCTCAACCTATAGAATTTGATATGAGTCAACCTCTACCCAAAGGGTACGATGTAAATGCTTATTGTGATTATCATTAAGGACAAATGCATTCTATAGATAATTTTTTTACCTTGAAACATAAGATCTAAGACCTTATCGTTGATCAAAATATTACATTTGATGACCCTCCAAAGGAATTAGGTTCACAACTTGGGGATCACGAGAAATAGAAGATATTTAAAAATCATTTTCAAGACCATAGTAAGAAATAACCAGAAGTGTAAATGTTATATAATGCACATCCTCCTCCATCACATTATGAGCACCCATTAGATGGGCTTATTGGTACTTATACATGACATATACTTCCTATGGTTTAGATTCTTTCTATTACCTTCTATGATAATGTGATTAAGAATGATGATGTTGATCTTTATTCTTTATTTATTCTAGAATTCTTTGATCACCAACCTATACACAACATTATGATTGATAATGGTGTTTAATAAAAAATATTTGCACCATGACATTACTTGCACATCTAGGTTATATTCATCATGATTTTCATCCTTATAATAGATCATTTAGAGAATTCAATGGGACCTCCCAGAAGGTTCTTGGCAAGATTGACCTACCTTTATAGGTTAGTCCCAAATATATGGCTATTGCCTTTTTAGTTATACTTTTCATGGGCATCTTTGATATGTTAACGGGAAGACATTAGATCCATTCACTTTGAGAAGTACCTTATATAATATATGGGTATGTTAAATACATTCATTCCAATTAGGTAATTATAGTTTTCATAATTCAATATGAGAATCTTCTTGAACAAGAAAAAATTATACTCAAGTAGATAACTATCAAACCTAATAAGGTTAATCCACTAGAAAAAGGTAAGTAACAAGAAATATCCTTTACTAGGAAATCGATACTTTATAGACCATTACATGAGAGACATACAATGGATTCCACATAATCCTCATTTCTATGCACCATATTTAGATATCCATAGCACATATACATTTTATTATTACAACTATTCTAAAGAAGCCACATAACACTAAAATATGGGTTCCATGAAACCCTAATCCTAATACTCATATTATTATTTTAATATTATAGTCATATTTTATGTACATAGAGAATCACAAATACTATAGTGATAGATATTTCACCCATACAGGATCCTCGATAGCATCACTAACTAATTACACTAGGTTCACAGTGGGGAGATATCTATGACCATACATTGGATGGAATCATGGGATGATAATTCCTCTTCAAATATTCTAAAAATACCAAAAAAAAAACATTCAAAACTCCAAAAATATTCTTAGTATAAACATACTATATTGTATTTTTGGCATCTATGTATTAGTTACATGTTGATGGATGGCATAATAGTTACTTCTACATACACGTGAGTCATGCTTATACTTGAATATGATACATGCATACACAGATACATGATCTATTCCTATTTTAAATGTTGGAGCTTACTTCTAATCATGTCATGTGGACATTAGGGGAGTCCACTTCTTTGATCTTTAAACTCACATGTTATATGACTCAATGATCACCTTTCATTTTCATGTTTGAGCCCATATATACTTATACATGCCTTTATCCATGATTTTATATATCATAGGGTACATGATATGCTATGCACTTGACATTTTCTCTAACACATTTGATCCATGGGCTACTATGATATGTTTATGAGGGTTGCTTATGTTTTCTTTTATGCACTTCTTTGAGTGTCCTATCTTGTCATTATCTTGCTTGTTCAATTATTTGAATATGCTCTTTTTTTTGTGACCCCCATGCCTATGTGTGCTCTCTTTGACATTTTAATATATCATTGCTTGTTGTATAGACATTTGAATATATCATACTTGATTTTTTTGGAAATTTGACTAAGTTATCTTGCCTCAGTTATACAACATTTGAACATGCACCTTATTTGTGGTCTCCTTGGACCTTTGTCATTTGACTTAATTTTGAGTGCTCATATGTTTATACTCATTTTCTTATTCAGATTGTCCTCATTGCTACCGAGATATTTACATCATCTTTATCATGCATATTAGGCCTTTATGTAATCACATTATTCTATGTGCTTCAATGATAAATATATATACACACACACACACACACACATGTTATTCCATATGCTACATGGTTATATTCATAGATATATAGCTATATTATCATTTTAAAGTGAGGTAACTAGTGGTTTTTATTATTCCCTCACCTAAAAGAGGGGCATATCAGTGGGGGCATGTCACAGAGGCATCTTATCCACACTTAGCATATTTTTTAGATTTGGTGGGGGCATGATTTGAAAGCATGTTTTACACACTTATTTAGTATTCAACATTTTTCAAATTTAGTGGGGGTATGATTTGGAAACATGTTCTCCACATTGGCAATTATATCAATTTTCAAATTTATCCACATTGGTACTCATTTCATTTTCAAATTTATCCATATATAATGGGTCATGATTTCAAATCATATTATCCACACTTATACAGTTTCTAAGTTGGACAAAACACATATTTATATGATTTAGATTCATAATTATGGTAGAATTTTATACAATGATACCATTGTTATATAAAATTTTAGTGTGAGACATATCTAAGATGCATATGCTATGCAATTGTGCCTAATATTATAAAATCAAAATTATTTTTATATTTCAAACTCTTCTATGGACTATCATCACCCACCAAGATGGACTATTACTAATTGTATTAAGCCAATTTACTATAGTAGGTGGTTCACTTTTGGTATGGTTGAGATGATTAAATCACTCCATCTTGCAAATTTTTTAGGTTGTACTTGATTGTATCATCCAACCTCACTAGTTTGAAAATGTGAGTTATTTTGGTTCACTCACACTCACTAGGTTATAAGTATGACTAAGTTGCATAGTTGAGCTAATCTCAACTATAGAGTGGAAACTCACATTTTCATGAAGGTTTTGGGGGCATGCACCTTCCAATTTCTCTCTATCTCTTTAGATATATTCACTTTATAGATTTATATATTTTTTTCTTAATCTTAGTTTCATATCTTTACAATGATACACATTTTTATAATCAACTTGCCAATAGGGAAGGTTGGTTGCATTGATACATAGGGGTAGTCCTAGACCTTAATATTTTCATTTTAATTAATTTAATATTATGTGCACTAATTATATACTATAACATGCTCTTAGTTTCAGGTTAGTCACCTACAAAGCACTCAATTTAGGCTCATATAAAGGTAGGATGTGTTATACACATCTAGGTACACATTCATTTAATTTAAACTAGAAATTACATTACTAGATTAAAGGGGGGAAATGTAGATGATATTTATGGATTATATATCACCTTGGTCTTGTACACTTGGAAAAATTAGACCTTTTTTATTCCTCTTAGTTCTAGACCTTTCCCACTTTTGGAAGTCTCACATCTACTCTATCTTGTTCCCCTTGGCCTATCTCTCACTCTAACCAATATTATGTTGATGACTCATAATTTTTATCTTGCCCAAAATGATTAAAATATACTTATATTATACCCTTATAATTTTTTATCTCGTACCTATTTTCTAATTGCTAGGACACAAGTACCACTCCTAGACCCATCCATCGATGCTAGTGTCATACCTTAATGCAGGTGTCTAGTGCCCTAATGTCATCTAATTTTAAAATGAAATGTATCCTTATGGTTGTCTTAAGTGTTTTGATATGATTTATTCTCCAAAGGGATTGTTATAAACATAAGAGCAACCATCATTCATTTCTCACCTAGGAAAAACCTACCATTCATACCAAAGAACATTAAAAAAAGTAATCAATTGAACAAAGCTTCCCTATTTATTCCTATTTCAATATCAGTCATAGGGATAAAAAATTTATAGGTATTAACTAATTAAAGAGTAACCCAAGATTTTTATTTGCCTAATTATAAGCTAGGTAATTATTGTACTTGTATTTTACATATTTCATGATTCACACACAAGCCAACATGTAGGGAAGAACTATATCATTCTGAGGTCCTCTTTAGAGTATTAGCTATGTAGGAAATGTTCATTAATATAGGGTTATTTGGGGTTATCTTGATATCATGAGCAAAATAACCCATTTTTTCCAAGCTCACTATCACTATTAAGGACTAGGGTTTTTTAATTTCATGAGTGACAATCTATGACCTAGATATGAACACACCAGAATGAAAGTGTAGATAAACCTAGAGCATCTAGGTGGTTGCATCTTTTTCTAGCAGGTGTTTTGTATAAGACACCTATGTCAGGTTTAAATAATATCATTGATGTAACCATCCTAGGATGATACTAATGTTTGTAACTCTAGATGTAATCAATCTAAAATGTGACAACTATTCTAGAATCATCTTCCAATTTGCTTCATACCTATTCCAAATCTAGAAATGTGTTAGAATCATAATCAAATAATTACATGGTTTCTTTGTAATTTCCACATCTAGCATAGATGTACTTTCTATTTTAATCCTATCTTAGTTTAATAAATTCAACATATGTTATATATGTATTTAACATTTAATTGGCATATTATATATCTGATTATCATCATTATGCATTTTCATTTCTATATTCTTAAACTTACCTACCCAAGTAAGATCCACATATAAATTTAGGATTAAACATAAACACAATATATAACTAAAGAAAATATAAAAGCAATAAACAATGTCAACACTGTTTGGGATTCCTTACTTGAGGGAGATGACTAGTCAGAGGCTAATTGGGGCAAAGCAAATGACCAAGATTCATCTACCACTGGTCTTTTGATATGGCTACTTGAGTACTTATATTTATATTGTCAGGATGTCTTAGCATTCAATAATATATACTTTTGCTTGTTTCCTAAATATTTTTTTTATTTTAACCTAGTTCATTAACATTAGAGTATTCTTTCATATTATTTACATTTTTGTAAATAGTTTATAATCTGTTAAAAATTAACATAGCTCTATTTTATCAAATATATAGTTAATATAATTTACAATTTTTAATTATAACCTTAATGTGAAAGGAATTAAATTTATTTGAAAGAAATTTTATTTATACAAAGAAAAATTATGGGTAAACTATGTCAAAGGTTTTAAATCAACATTTTGGATCACACTCCATGAACTGTCATCACATAGAGAGAATAATAAGATTAGATTGCAAACCCAAGTTTATATTTATAGATATTTAAAATGAAGTATAGTTTAGCCAGGTAGTTTTGGGGAAATATAAAAGTATGAGGAATAAAATTAATAAGGAGAGAGGACACTATAATAAAAGACAATAAAGGGTGACTAAAACAAAAAATATGTTAGTTGGTGACTGTTTAAAAATTAAATAATATATGCTCCTAATTACATTAGCAACAAATTAGTTGAAGAATGGAAATACTAAGAGAATATCGACATGGATTGATCATAACAGAGGAACAAAATTAAACTATATGAGATTAGTTGGAAAGAGCTTATAAGGAAATTGAAGTAAAGGAAATTAAAGTGTTAAATAATTTATGAATTTGAGTATGGATTCAAGAAGGTAATGGTAAATTAGAAAGATAATATGACAATAAGAGACAATGTCATGAGGAAAACATAAGGATGAAGGTAATTTGAGAATGAATATGGCAACCAACGATGGGAGAACTACATGAAAACATAAGAAAAGAGATTAAAAATTCATTTTTTAAATAATTTAATGTTTGGTCTGCATGATTGGTTTAAATCCAAACCTCCTTCATGGTTTAAGTTATTATCAAATTTGAAAATTTCAATGGCTTCTCTAAGATGACATTTGAGGTAGTGGTATTCTATAGCTAACACTTTGGTATTCTCAGTGTGGATATGATGATGGGTTTTAAAGGAATGTGTAGCTAAATTTGACTTAATCACTCTTTACTTGTTTATGTTGATAATGTGTTCACTAACCCATATGTTAATTGAGCATCTAGTCTCTCCAATGTATGGTAACCCACAAGAGTAATCAATATTATACACTCCACTTCTAAGAGTTGGATCTAAATTGTCTTTGGATAACTTGATCAAAATTCTAAGTTTTTTATAAGGAAGAAGAGTTTATGTATATTCTTTCTCTTTAAGATTTTTATAATTTTATTATAAATTCATTCAACAAATGACAAGAAAGTAGTGGGTCTATTATGGGTTTAAGCCAAGATTTTTGGTCTAACAAGAGTGTTACTAGTTGATTTGAAGGCTCTATAAAAAAAAATTCTTTTGTATCCATTTATATTAAATACTTCAATTAATTGTTTAATCTCATCCTCTAAGTGATCATAATTGTAGATTCTATAAGATCCAGTAGCAAGGGTTTTGAGGACTACCACATTTTGATAAGGATGATGATGTTAGTTCGTGTGTAGATATAGATCAATATGGGTAGATTTTCTATAAACTTGTCATGATAAAGATCCATCAGGTTTCCTAGAGAGGAGTATGTCTAAGAAGGGTAGTTTTACTATAGATTCTATTAGCTCATTTAAGTGGCCATGGAAGTATTCTAATTTCCCTAATCCATGATGCCAATTGACATGTGTGTCATCTAAATATATTTATCAATAAATAGGTTTCAAGGGGAAAGAGTTAATAACTAATTCTTTGAAGTAATCCATAAATAAATTGTCTAACATGGGAGAAAGTGGGGAACCCATAGCCACACCTTTTATTTTTCATAATTGACCCCTAAGAAAGTGAATAAGGTGGACTTCAAATAAAGTTCTACAAGTGAAATAGTATCCTCATCAATGTGACTACTTACCACTCTAACTATGTCATCAATAGGTACACCATTGTAAAAAGATACACAACATCAAAGCTAACTAAGATATCTTCACTCGAGACCTTCATATCTTTGATAAAGTCAACAAAATCTATGGAGTCTTTGATAAAGGTAGAAGTCTTTCAAATAAAAGGTTTTAGTTTTTTGGTCAAGAATGAGGCTAAGGCATACATGGGTGAGTCTATGGTATCAATAATAGGTTTTATTCAGATTACTCACTTATGAATTTTTGGGGAACCATGAATTCTAGGAGTGATATATTATTTAGGGAGGAGACCTCTTTTTGTGTTTTCATCAAAAGAGGATTTATTAATAGCTTTCATAACACTTATAGATATTTTAAAAATAGAGTTAGAAGTTAAAACTCTATAACTCATGCTATTTTACAATTGGTCAAGCATCTTAGAGTTATAATCACTTTTATATAAGACCACATTAGCATTCCCTTTATCTATTTTAGTGATCATAATATTCTCATTCGAGTTAAGATATGTCAAAAACATCCATTCTTCCCTAGAGATGTTAGACTTTTAGGGTTTGTATTTACTCTCTAAGATTGTGCAGTGGATTTGAGGAAAGGCAAACCCCCTAAGTCTAACATATCTAGGGATGAATAAATGACCCTGAAAAATCTTAACTTGAATGAGAATCTTGTGACCACTAAAGAAGATAAAGGGAATGCTACAGTGGTCTTAAATAAAAGTGATTACAACTTTAAGATGCTTGACCACCTAAAAAATATTAGGAGGTATAGGTTTTCAACTTCTAACCCTATTTACAAAATCTCTAGAAGATTTAATAAAGCTCTTAATCCATCATCTTTTGATGAAAACACCTAAAAATGTCTCCTCCATACAAAATATATCACTTTTAGAATGTATGGTACCCCGAAAATTCACAAATAAGGGGTCCCAATAAGACTTATCATTGACACCACATACTCACCCATGTATGCCTTAGCCTCATTCTTGGCCAAAAATTAGAAATTTTTTATGGAAAAACCTTTTTCTTTTATCAAATACTCCATGGGTTTTGTTGACTTTATCAAGGACACGAAGGTCTTGAATGAAAATATTTTAGTTAGCTTTGACATTGTGTCTCTTTTTATAAAGGTACCTATTAAAAACACAGTTATCATGGTAAGAAGTCACCCTAATGAGGAGACTGCTTCACTATATCAATTTGTTTGAAATCCACCTTATTCACTTTCTCAGGGGTCATTTATGAACAACCAGAAGGTGTGGCCATGGGTTCCCCTCTTTCTCCCATGGTAACTAATTTGTTCAAGGAGTAATTTTAAGACTTTATTCTTAACTCTTTCCCCTTGAAACCTATTTTATGGAAAAGATAAGTAGATGACACACATTTAAACTAGCATCATGGCTTAGGGAAATTAGAAGACTTCCATAACCACTTAAATGAGGTTTTTTACTATTAATTTTACCAATAAACTAGAATCTAAAGAAAACTACCCTTATTATATGTCATCCTCTCTAAGAAACCTAATGTATCTTTCTCTTGACAAGTTTATAGAAAATATACCCATATTAATCTTTATTTACACATGAACTCACACCATCATCCTTATAAAAAAGTAGGAGTCCTCAAAACCCTTACCACTAGAGCTTATAAAATCTAAGATGATGATCATTTAGAGGATGAGATCAATTATTTAACTGAAGTCTTTAATAAAAATGACTACAAAGGGAAACATATTTATATAGACTTCAAATTAGTTAGGAACACTCTTGTTAGACTAATTTTTTTGGCTGAAACCCCTAATAAACCCACTACTTTCCTCCCATATGTTGAAGGAATTTCCAATAAAATTAAAAAATATTAAAAAGCAAGAACATCCATATAAACTTTGTCCCTCATAGAAAACTTAGAATGTTGATCAAGTCATCCAAAGACAATTTAGAAGCAATTCTTAGAATCATAGTGTATAAGATGGATTGCTCTTGTGGGTTGTTATATATTGGGGAGACCAGATGTTCAATCAACACAAGGGTTAGTGAACATATTATTGACATAAATGAGTAAATAGTGATTAATTTCTCTTTAGCTTAACATTCTTCTAAAATCCATCATCATATCTGCATTGAGAATACCAAAGTGTTAGATATAAAGGACCACTACCTCAAGCATCATCTTGGAGAAGCCATTAGATTTTGAAAATATAATAATAACTTAAATCAGGATGGAGGTCTAGATTTAAACCAATCTTTGGGATTAGTCATTAATTTAATTTAAAAAATGATATTTATAATCCTCTTTTCTTAGGTTTCCATTTGGTTCTCCCATGGTTGGTTGTCATCTTCATTCTCAAACTGCCTTTGTCCTTCTGCTTTCTTCCCACCCTTATCTCATTATCATATTATCTTTCTAATTTACCATTGCCTTCTTGAATCCTTACTCAAATTCATAAATTATGTAATACTCTAATTTAATTTACTTCAATTTCCTTATAGACTCTTTCCAACTAATCTCTTATAGTTTAATTTTCTTCCTCTCTTTTGATGAATCAATGTGAATATTCTCTTAATAGTTCCCTTCTTCAACTAATTTATTACTAACGTGATTAGGAGCATATACTATTTAATTTTTAAATAGTCACCAACTAACATATTTATAGTTTTAGTCATCTTTTCTTGTCTTCTATTATAGTGTCCTATCTCCTTATTAATTTTCTTCCTCATATTTTTATATTTTCCCCCAAACTACCCAGCTAAACAATACTTTATTTTAAATATCTATAAATATAAAACTAGGTATTTAATCTAATCTTCTTATTCTCTCATCCTGCTGATGGATTATAGAGTGTGATCCAGAATGTTGATTTAAAATCTTTGACAAAGTTTACCCTAAAATTTTCTTCATATAAATAAAATGTCTTTTAACTAAATTTAACACCTTTCACATTAAGGTTATAATGAAAACTTATAAATTATATTAATTATATAATTGATAAAATAGAGTTATATTACTTTTTAAAAATACTATAAACTATTTACAAAAATGTAATTAATATGAAAGCATACTCTAATGCTAACAAACTAGGTTAAAATACAAAAATATTTAGGAAACAAAAAAATTATATATGGTTGACTGCTAAAACATCCAAACAATATAAAATAAGTACTCAAGTAGCCATATCAAGATACAAGTGGTTGATGAATGTTGGTCATCTACTTTGCCCCAACTAGCCTGTAATGAGTCATCTCCCTCAAGTAAGAAATCCCAACTAGTGTTTACATTTTTGAATGCTTATACATTTTCTTTATTTATATCTTGTGTTTATGTTTAATCCTAAATTAGGATGTATATCCTAGTTGGGTATATAGGGTTAAGAACATAGAAATTTGACAATGCACAAGGGTGATAATCAAATCTAAAACAGGCCAATTAAATGTTAAACTCAGACATAACATATAGTGAATTTATTAAACTGAGATAGGCTAAAAATGGAAAGTACATTTATGTTATATATGTAAATGAAAAATAAACAATTTCATTTTTTTTTATGATGCTAACATAGTTCTAGATATGAAATAGACTAGAAGATGATTCTGGAACAGTCACCAAATTCTAGATTGAACGCCTTTGGAGTACGGACATTAGTGTCAGCTTGGAATAGTTGCATTAACACTATTGTCTAAACTTCATGTAGATGTCATGTACAAAATAATTTTTGGAAGAGGATGTGACCACATAGATCCTTCTTTTTTATCTTCACCTAGATGATGTGATACACTACTATTATGAAAGGTATAATATATTTTCATTTATAATTTTTTCATGAGGTAAACAAATTTGTAAATATAGTATAAAATTTAAATTAAAATTTAAATAAATGTTTTTTATGGACAAACAATGAGAAGATTAAGAAATAAACTTTTAACTTTATAAATGAATGGATTTCTTTTTGTTAATAATGTTTACACTATTCTTAATTGAAATGAATCAACTTAATAGAAATAAACTATTGAAATCTAATCTAGATTATTGAAAATAGTAAAATAGAGTAAAATATAAAATTTATATTAATTAGAAACTTGCTAAAAATAGTAATCTAGTTTAGGGTTAGATAATGTCCTTTGAAACTAAATTATTTTTTATTATGCAAAATTTCTCCAACTGCTAACTATGTAAAAAGACATGCAAACACAATTATATCATAAAAAAGTATATTTTTCATTTAGGACAAATCCAAAATAGGTAGATATGTGTGCAGTGTGTCATTAGCTAGCTTTTGTGACTTTTCCATGTTTGACTATATATTGAAACCAATGATCTTATTAGTTAACCTATGTCTATTGATTTTATCTTTATGTTTGGGAGTTGAATTCATGTACTGAAGACATGTAAAATCTAAACCCTAGTCCTTCACAAACACTTAATAGATATAAAATACCAAAGGGGGAAATTCGGGGGGAAGTTATAATGGCCAAGTTATCCTTAGAAAATATTGTGTAGTCTGAGTGTTGTATACATAGCTTTAAAAGGCCTCAGGGCCATGAAGTTCTCCCTTTAGGGAAGATCATGTGAATGCAAATAGAATATTTGATTAGAATGATCGACAATAAATGTCCTTCACTTGTAATAGAACAATTTTAGACTTAGCCTATGGCTGTAAAGTTGTATAAAAATTGAAATTGGATAGAATGTGTCTCTTTGCTTAGAAAATAGATGCTTTTGAAATAATAAAATAGATGATTACCAATAAAGTGATAGGGGGTTTCATGTGTGACCCTTGATGTGATTTTATAGAAGAATATTTAAAAATATTTTCATTAACTAAAATTTTAGAATGCATGGGAAATCTGTTAGGAAGCATGTCAATATGAAAAATTGATCGTTAGAGTGCGGGAGACAAATTTGTACTATTGGACAAGTGCACGGTGCACATATGTCTCCTTAGTCAAAACTTGTATTAAAAGGTCAAAAACTTCTAGAACATGAATGTTATGAGTTTTTAAGTTTCATACAGACAAATAAGTATGTTTATATGATATTATTAATATTCAAGAGATAATAAAGGCTTCCATAGATATTTTCAAGTTAACAAAATGGGAAATAGGCAAAGCAAAGTAAATATGTCAAGAATAAACATTGTTAAGTATTTATTGATTAAATTTGAGTGTTTACATTCCCTCCCTTATTATAGTGATGCATCGAATGAAATTATTAGATTAACTGAGATAAAAACTTAAGTGTGTATACACATTTTTCCATTTGATGGGGATAAATGCATTCTCCTTATTGAGTCATGTGTAAAAAAGTTGAACTTGTGGTGAATTGAGAGTGATAAACTCTTAATTTTAAAACAAATGAAGATGATTGAGTTAAAAAATATTATATTCTAAAACCCTCATAGATTACTCTTTAAGTTTTTTCATAGATGTGGAACCAAAAAATTAGTTCACTAAAGTACAACCTAGATGTGGATCATCAGTAGGTTCAAACATAGATCACTTGTTGAATGGAAAAGGGGTAGAATGAGTGTAAGGAATAAAATAGATCTGATATTACATGTCAAGATCAATAAGCTATATATCCTAAAGTGAAAGTAAATAATTTGGAAAAATAATCTAAAAATTAGAGACAAAAAGGAAACACATTACATAGAGATTACGTGGAAAACTCTTGTAAATAAGCAAAGGAAAAAAGTAAGGGAAAAATGGTAGATTATAGAATTCATATTAATCTCAACATCAGTACTCTTCTATAATAGCTCATCTACAACTCAATGCTTATACTTGAAGCATTCAGGTTATGAAACAAGCATAAAAATACCTCCAGGATCCAACCTCCAAACATAAGATTGTATGGATCCTCTAATGGGATGAATTACAATGAGACGGCTTATGTTATTAATAACATTTACAACATAGAGAGAATAATAAGAGAGAAGAGAAAATGCACCATCATAGAAGTGGGTGCACTATTCATGAATAGGGAACCATGTCTCCCCCATGTGCTAAGTTAAGTTTTGAATAACATCTCATAACTCCCCCTTGACCACTCCATGTGTACACCAAAGTGTTATGTCCCACTCCACATGTGATCTTAATTTAGCATAGTGATCTTTGTCCCCCACTTTTCCATTTGATTTCACATGATTCAAAATATTTACAAATTTTGACCTCATCCAACAATATCCCACAAACAAACCATGCCCCATAAGCACATGCTTAAATGGAATCATGAGATCCACTATCATTATATCCTCACATGCATCCAAAAAATCCAACCTATGTGACTAAGTGGAGAAATGTTCCCCATTTATCTCTCCTCATCTTTTCAACTTGAAAGATGCTTCGTGGGCCATACCACCCACTGTAGGCCACTCCAAATCACAACCCAACCACATCACTAACCATCCATATCACTAGTATGCAATATCACCATGAATAGTGGTCATGAACCGTGATTATGAATAATGATTGTGAATAGTGACTTCACATCCTAACATACTCCCACTTAAAGTTACTATATATATGCTTTTACCACACCTGAGTATTCTAAAGCCAACTGTCCATCTATGCCCTTTATTGCCCTGACACAAACCTAGTAGAAGTTTTATGCACTATTAAAACTTATTTATCCTGACCAACTTTGTCAAAATCTACTTCTCCATAGTATATTATAGCACCTAAAGTCACTCTCACTTCTCCACAGACCAATCCTCTAACAAATATTATGCCATGAACCATCTCACAACTCCCACTACTTGGGAATATCCAATTTAGTGCTCACTATGGCATCATGAGGCTTTATATTATTGATGAATCCAATACAAAGGACATAATATCATGTCTTCTCCTCTATTATAGGATGCTCCTAGTAAGACAACTTAACAATGGAAGAAGTGGGTTAATTCCTTGATTTCATGTCCTTATGCATTTCCATCGTTGGTTTGATCCTCATGTCACCTTAATCACATCCTTATCACCTGATCCATCACAATAGTGATCATGTTGGGGCCTACTTCCAACATGTCATCATCACATAGTAGCAACATCTACTAACCATTTTGGCTCTCCATGAAGGTATTGAATATACTTTACTATGTGTGTTGTGCCTACACAAACCTATATAGTTATTAAATTTATCATGCAAACCAATAACTCTTTGACTCATCATTGTATCTATATTTCCCTAAGAGAGATCACCATGTAGGAATAATGCTACTCCAAATCCTTGAACAATAATTAGTGCACATAACACTCTTGATATTAGTGGGGAGAGAAGTTCTCAAAAAATTCAAAACTATACTTATCCATATAACCACCAAGTTATCAACATGTCATAAGTTCACTAGACTAATCATAGCTCCTAAGAAGTCATCATGCAACTCGATGCACTAATGCACCTACTATTTTTTCAAGCCTAAAAATGAATCCAAAATGCATCACTATTATACTAAATGTCTAAACACATGGCCTTATCCTTCCAAGAACACTTGGTCTCAATTGTTCATTTGCATATTCACCTTCTTTATCCTCAACTACTTCAAATTAGGTATAGCTTCAAGTTTCTATGTACCTCCTTCATTTGCATGGATTTTTATTTTTTAGCATCTCAGCTAATAACATGTGGTCAGTAGGATACCACATCATACACCACTTTTATTTGTTGCCAAGAACCATAATAAGGTCATGCCTTGTCTTCAACTTCCTCCAAAGGAGACTAGCTTAATCCTCAAGCTTTAGAGTTATTTCTATATCATGAATATTATATAGGTTGATGACTTGTCTATCAAAGCTTATTAATATTTATCTTTCAACTCTCATGTGAGCTTTTCCTCAGCAAAATGAAGAGAATAAGATCTTTTACAAGAGACCCTCCACCTTACTCCACAGAGAGATACTTGCCATTTTACTTCTTTATTCTCCAACTTTGTCTCTCCTCTTGTCACAGTAGCTTTGACTTGCACACAACTAGCCAACAATAGAAAACACTCATACATGGAGTTTTTCACCATGTCTCTAATATCAACTATTATAAATCAAAGCTTCACAGCCAAATCTATGATACCAATTGTAAGGAATAAAATAACTCTGATACTACATGTTAAGATCAATAAGTTATATATCTTACAATGTAAGCAAATAATGCAGAAAATCATGCTAAAAAATAAGAGACAAAAGGGAAATACATTACATAGACATTACGTGGAAAACCCTTGAAAACAAGAAAGGGGAAAAAACTATGAGAAAAATGGCAGCTTTCAAAATTCATATTAATCTCAACATCAACCCTCTTCTATAAAATCTCTTGCAACAATTAAATTCTTACACTTGAAGCATCTAGATTGTGAATCGGGCATAATAATTCCTCCAGGATCCAACCTATAAGCATGTGAGCACAATATTTCATAGATCCTCTAACAAGATGAATTACAATGAGAAATTTTATGTTATTAATAGCATTTATAACATAGAAAGAATAATAAGAGAGAGGAAAGAATGTGTTATCCCAGAAATGGGTGCACTATTCATGAATGGGGAACCATGTCTCCCCCATATGCCAAGTCAAGCTTTGAATGGCATATCATAATGCCCCCTTGCCTAATCCATGTGCACACCAAAGTTTTATTCCCCACTCCACATGTGACCTTAATTTAGCATAATGATCCTTATCCCCCATTTTCCCATGTGATTTCACATGAGTTAAAAGATTCCCAGCTTTTAAAATCATCAAACGTAAGCCCACAAACAATTTCACCCCATAAGCACATACCTAAATGGAATAATGAGATCCACTATCATCATGTCCTCACATGCATCCACAAAATCCAACCCATGTGATTAAGTGGAGAAATGTGCCCCATTTCTCTATCCTCATCTTTTCAACATGAGATATGCTCTATGGGCCATACCACCCACCATGGGTCATGCCAAATCACCACCCAACCACATCATTAACCATCCACATCAATAGCATGCCACATCACCATGAATAGTGGTCATGAATAACAACTATGAATAGTGATTCATGAATAGTGACTTCACATTTTAATAATGAGTACATGGCACTATAAAGTACAACCAAGAAGTAGAGTGTCACTAGGATCAAATGTGGTCCACTTGAAAAATATGAAACACACCACTGTAGATATCTCTATTTAAACTATAACTTATTGAAACTTTGAAACTTGAAAAAGAGCTATTTGAGATTTTCAAAGTAGTAGCTTGGACATGAATGAATATCATATCCCCTATAATGTATATAGTAACTTTTTAAATTTTTATCTATTTTTACACATGTTCATCTATGCTCAAGTAAATTATAAGAATGAAATGCATATTGCAGCCATATTCCCACATAATCTAAAAATTATAGAAATTTTCATAATTTATGTTATCATAAATATGAAATATGTTTCTTGTACGTGATTGAATTCAAGATAATTCCATTATGATTCCCCATTTTTATATGAGGTATGTTGCTTATATACTCAGTTGTCTCAAAAGTGTTATAGAAAATGTAAACAATGTAATCATGTAATAGCATTTGAATAATTTAATTGTATGAAGATGTATCATTGAATCACCTGAGAAGCTTGTATGCATAGAAATTATATTGCATAAAGAAATTTAATATGTCATTGAATTATCATATGAAGCATGTAAATAGATTTTAATCATTAATATTGTATTGTGAGCATAGGATGAATTATTTAAATCATTTAAATAAATGATCAGGATGTGCATGCCACCGTGTGTGTGTGTGTGTGTGTGTGTGTGTGTAGTATATAGTATTAGTACACAATAGGAATCATGACACCATAGTAGAAAGTAATGATCAAGTAAGTAAAATAAACCATATCACATAAAAAGGATAAAATTTAGCATACAATGCACATGCAAATGTTGTATCAAGATTGAAATTTATTGCATGAAATGTCACACACAAGACCAAAAGTTTACATACAAGGGACATGTAAATGTCACACAAACATAGAAGGCTGAAATCTACACACAAATGGCACGATGATGTTCTTAAAATAAGAGGGTATATGTTGAAAATACACAAGGCCAAGGGCCACATATAATAAGCAAGTTAAAGCATATCATATAATGAATTTAAAATATGAAAGAGTCATAGAGCACATGAAACTAGAATATGTTTATCATATGTATATATATCATTGTTAGAATATAGTATATCCATTGTAACACATTTAAAGAATGAGTGAATAGAAATATAATTGTATGATATATAGATCAACATGGAAAATATATTATGAATGATTAAAACTTGTAAAATTGGTCATATATAATGATGAGATACCCCCAACTTAGCAAGTGTGTTGGGTGAAAGGCCAACTTGATATAAAATCCATGTAAAAGTATATCATGTATCACACTCACGTACCTTGTGAAAATAATTTTATATTAAAAATTAAATTGAAATATGTTATCTACCAATCATGGTATATATGACATATATAAATATGTAAACTAGTAACATGAGCAAATTCTTAAAGATATATTTTGGATTTTTGTAAATATTTTGATTTTTATTTTATTTTTGAAATATATGAATGTTTTTGTATTTTTTCCATATTTGAAATGTGAATGTGTAAAAGGGACATTGAAAAAGTATGAAGAGATAATAATAAAGTCTTTAAAGGTATATAATAAGTAGGAGGAATTGGAACATCTTCACCAATGTGATAAATCAAAGCATTGCAAGATAGAAGGTGATTGACATTCCCCTAATGTATGTGAAAATGAATCGATAAAAATGTAGTATAGATGACAAGTAGGGCCATGTGTACTCATGTAAAGTAGATATATGTAATCATGTAAGTGAAAATGATAGATAAAATCATGTATAAATATGTAATGATAAGAAAATGAGTTTACATAAATAATGTGCATTAACATCTTTGTAAGATGGTTGTCTTAGATTGTTTGAATTGGGTTGAAAAAGTCAAGGAAGAAAGTGCCCCAAAATGAAATATAGAGTCAAGAGCTACAATAAAATTTGGACAAGATTCATGAGAAACAACAAAAATTCAAGGACCAAGAATCTAGGTACAAATAGGAACTATGCAAGGGAGCTAACCAATTACTAGGTTAGAGGAAAGCTCCCATGAGGTGCTTGCATAAATAATATATCCTCCTACTTCATTTTTGATAAACCACATATTGGAATGGGTTTATTATGTGTATAAATTTATAACCCATTACAATGAATTTTATGTGTTGTATTAATTATAATTTAATTAGTTGTTCCTAATGGAGTATGCCCTACTTTGTGCTCCTTGATGGAAAGAATGTTCTGCTTTAAAATGCTGACCATTGCACTATTTAGATAAAATTGAAGTGAATCATAATTAGTGATATGTTTGACTCCCATTGATCTTCTAAGGATTTCATTGTATTACTCTAAATTAGGATCAATGTGAAATAATATTGAACATTATTTTGGACCAAGTGTAAATGGTAATGTAATAGATCCTATGTAGTGTTGTGGTCTTAGAACTTGATGAAGATATTGTGTAACATACCCAATATATTTGAGAAGAGACAGGCCACACATGTTAGCATATTTTATGTGAGTAAAAGTAATAGTATTTCATTGCTTACCATCCATAATTGGTTTGATGAGGTCTCTAAATATGAAGAATGTTGCTTTGGAAATTATTTTATGACCACATTTAAAGGAGGATTTTTAGATATTTATTATTTGTTTAAAATAATTTTTTTTGGAAATTATTTGTTGAATATACTATGTTCCTATACTTTTTCCTTTTGATTAATTTGAGTGTTTATTTTTTTCACTTGCACTTTTTATTTTGGAGATATAATCATTGTATTTTTATATGTTCTTGAATCAATGGACCGTGAAATAATTTATGATATAGTATTGGAAGTATTTAATAGATCCTCTTGATTAGGTATTCATTTTTTACCTTTATCTTGTAAAGGAGAGAGAATCCAATATTCTCCCACCCCAAGTGATGTAAACTAAGAATTGGATAAGCATTCATATTCCTCAACACGATTGAAATTTAGTTTGAAAATTTGCTCATATATCAACTCGTATGTATTTTCATCATCACTATTATAGTAATCTTCTATTTTACAATAAGATTATTCTATATTAACTAATAATGGTAACTATGTAATATGTTTGGTTAATTCCATAGGAATTAAATCTTGTTAGTTTATTTCCATGATAGTATCTTCAAGTTGTGTGGAAAGTGATATTTTTGGTGAACTTGCCTTGATAGGTTCCTACATATGCATAGGAATTAGAGAACCTTTTGAAATATCATTTACGTTACTTGATTCACCCACCTCATAAATATGAATTTGTGAAATTAGAATTGGTTGGTTAGAGGGCATGATAAGAACCTTATTAGGTTATAATTTCTTCATTTGAAAATATTATGAAGGTGAATTATCATCTGGAATTTTATACATATGTGTATTATGTGATGTATTTATGAAATGTAGAAGGCATAATTTCCATTTCATGAATCCATGGATGCCTTACTAATAAATTGTATTGCAATTGATCAGGTACGACTTGAAACACAATAAATATAATCCTAGGGCCCAATAATAAATCTAATGTGATAGTACCCATTATTTGTTTATGAGTACTATCAAATCCATGTATAGTTTCCTTGGATTTTTGAAGATTATATTTATTGAGACCTTGATTATGTATAAATTCATAACTACAAATATTTATTCCATAACCATTATTAACTAATGCCCATTTGATTAGCTTTCCATATATTTTAACATGAATAAATAAGGGAAGACAATGCACATTAATATCCTTTGGAGGTATGTCATATTTTTCAAATGTAACAATATTTTATTTTTCCTTGAAGGTGTTTATCATATAAGCAAATGAAGCTTGTTGAATGTCGATGGGGAGAGTAGTATCTCACAACATTACATATAAGATATATTTATAAGTTGGTGATTTTTTTAATAATTTGAGAATATAAATTTTTGATTTGGTGTTATGTAATTGATCAATAATATTTTACCCTTTTAGATAAGAGGTTTTCCTTGAATAAGGTTCAATAGGAGGAGGAACAATAGGATTTGGTTATAAAGGCATAGTTAGTCACCCTCTTCTAGTTTGAAAGTCACAGACTTAGGAATTTATAATGAGCCTTGGTTGAATAATTGAAATATATGAAGCTAAAGGAGTCAATCAAGGATGAATATATGGAATCACAAAGGGTTGTGCATAAGATATTTGGTGTCTAGTGGTGATAGGAAGTAAATTAGATTGATATTACAATAATATGAATGATAACATGCTTGTGATTTTTAGAAGGTAAGTTTGGGAATATTACTAAATTTCAACCATGTAAAAATATTACCCATGACATTTTTGAGAGGAAGAGAAAATTTCATAAGGAATTTGATGTTCAACTAGATAATGTATGAATTTGTGTCCATTCATCATGATAAAAGAGAGGAAAAACATGAGTGAGTAACAATTGATCTATAAAATGTACATAACTAATAGATTTACCTTGAATATCTATAAGATATATAACAAATGTAAATTTTACAAAAATTCATAAAATAAACCACTAATCTAGCATGCATAAATGATGAAGAAAATGAATTTTAGGCTCTCAAACACACTTACTCATTCTTTGATTAGTGTCAATCCAATGTTTCATTCCACTAAATATAGAGGTATAACCATGCCTATATCCCACTCACCTTAGTTTTGATGTTATAATAAGGGTAAATTCCATAGGAAATATGCTCCTCATAGGTGATCTAGAAATAAAATGGCTAAAATAAGTTTTCTATTGTTGTAAACAAGGGGATCCTAGGTGTTTCTAATACACTGTGAAGCACATGGAAACTAAAATATATGTTTAGTTTTTTACTATGGCATTGATTATTGGATTAAAAACCCTTATGTCATGGTTTCTTTAAACATATACTACATATCCCTTCATGATAGTCACTGAGTAGTTTGAAAACTACCAGAACACAATTTCTAAAACAAGTAAAAGTAATGAAAAGTAAAATGAAAGAAAAATTGAAATATTTTAGTTTATAAATATCAAAAAATTCTTACCCGAGGTCAAGATAATTGCTTCGCTGTCATATTAGTATCCATGGTGTTAATTAAATATCTTACAATGAAGATTAAGTGACTTGTGGTGTTAGATTTATATCTAAAAATTGATGTTTTCCTCTCAATTACAGGTCTCATAATATTACATGAAATCTTAGGAAAAATAAATAAGCGAGAATTACAATTTGAAATAAAATTGTGGATTCACTATAACTTTACACTATTTTAAATTGAAATTAATCAAATTAATAGAAATAAACTATTGAAATTTGATCTAGATTATTGAAAATAATAAAATATAATAATTATAAAAATAAAAAACTTGCTAAAAATATTACATTGGGATAGGGATAGAGAATGTCCTTTGAAACTAAATTATTTCTAACTACATAGACTTTATAAAACTGCTAAATGTGCAAAAGGACTAAAAAATGTAGTCATATTGTAAAACATTAATTTGATGTCCACTGGGTCAATTTCATAAGAGTTAGATAAGTACATAGTGATTCATTATCTAGCTTCTATGACTTTGTATTGTATGATTATATGCAAAAATTGATGATCTAAGCATTTGAGCCTATGTATGATGATGACCCGATTCTATTAGAGAGCCAAATTGATGCATGGAAGACTTGTAAAATATAAATCTTGGTCCTAGATAACGACTCAATAGATATCAAATATAAAAGGAGGAAAATAAGAGAAACTGGGAATGGTTGATCTATCCTTAGAAAACCTTATGTATTTTGAGTGTGACCTACATATCCCAAAAGTGCATCAGGTCGATGTAGTTCTCCCTTTAAGGAAGACCATGTGAATGCAACTAGAAGTTTTGATTAGAATGATTGACAATGGATGCCATTAACCTATAAATAAATAATGTTAGAATTGGATTATGGATGTAGAATTATAGTAGAATTGAAATTAAACATAATAGAGCTTTTTTCTCTGAAAATAGATGCTTTTAAAATCTAAAAATATATGATTTCCAAGAGAGTGTTAGGGAGTTTCAAATGTGATCCTTGATGTGAATTTATGAATGAATATTTCAAATATTTTCATTAACCAACCATTTATAATGTGCATGAAAGCCATTAGGAAGTGTGTCAATTTGAAAAAGTAACCATTAAAACATGGGAGATAAGTCTACACTACTACACAAGTATATAGTTCTCACCTGTCTCCTTAGCATAGACTTATCCTAAAAGGACATGGGATTATGAAATAGGATAGTTATGATTTTATATGTTGAATAGGAATCAAATAAGGATGTTTGGATGATACTTTTAGTAATTACAAGACAATATAGGCTTTCATAGATATTTGAAAGTTAATGGAGTGGTGAATAAGCCAAGTTAAGTAAATATGTCAGGGATAAGCACTATCAAGCATTCACTGATTAAATTTGGGTATCTACACATAAGTATAGACCAATATGTAAGGATGATTTTATCTACAAGAAGCCTAGAGTAGATTAATTTATTTAGAAATGTAATTCTATATTTTATATAGGCATATCGTTCATGATGCAAAAACATAACATAAAGATATCAATTGATGAGTTGAATGTGGTTTGGGATAAACCACTACTATTTGTTTTCCAATGGTCTCAAGATAATTATGATAATAGTTATGGAAAATAAAATCTAAATAAAACTCTAAGTAATTCATATCTTAAACCTCATAAAAAGGTTTTAATTAAAAAAAACTAAGTATTTGGGATAATAAAAATATAATAATTATTGACAAGATCTCTATCCAAAAGAGAATGGGCGGTGATGCAAATAATTTGATAACTAAAAAATGAGTTCATAAATTCTAAAGACATAAATGTTTGGTTTATCAAGTATTTAATATCAAACTTGAAAAAAATATAGAAAATATGTGTATACAATTAGAAATGCATCATGTCTATAAATTAATCATAAATCATAGAAGATAGAGCATACCTACAGTTTTAGTTGGCAATACATTTGTTAAGAGGGAGCGTGACGAATATAGGGATCCATTAGACCTAATTAGGGGATCAATTATCACAATACACTATGCTAAGAAGGGTTTCAAATCCTCCAGTCTAACATAATCATGCAACAACCCTAAGGGGTTCTTAGGTTTTATATTTCACTATGCTAATAACAAGAAATTAAATATAATCTAGTGCTCACAAAGTTTGTGGGGGTTAGAAACAATAAAAATAAACATGCTTAGAAGATATATACTCATGTCAATGTATATGGAATCCGAATACATAGAAGAGAAGAACAAATGTATTATCTATATGAACCCATTGAGACTCAATCTCTCCCTTAGCCAAGGTGATTCACAAGAGGCTGTTATGGTATGTAAGGATAACAAAGACAAATCAACTCTAGGCTATACAACCTATCAATGCATCCAAAATACTTATCCACAAGACAAGATCTGTATCTTCAAAGGAATTATGGAACCCTAAGATTTATTCCTCAAGTAGCATGGTCAATAATCAGATGTTCATTCACTCTTACTTCTTGTTTTACTTCTCATTTATAAATGGTTGGAAATGAACTTGTATTTATAGGTAGATTTGACCCTAAATCCTTTCAAAAATCCTAGCTAACAGGGTTGATCTAGTCAACCTAGAACAATTTTATAAAATAATTCACTAGGTCCTGAGCTAGGTTGACCAAAGGCTAACATAACTCCCAAGTGAAAAATACACTAAAAATATACAGGGTTGACCTAATTGACCCAGTATACTCGACTGACAAAATGAGATTTAGGTGAGGAATAGGAGGATAAAGTATAGCAAATGATTGGAATGGGTATAACTGAGAACAAGCTTAGGGTTAATGGTTTTAGGATACAAGTGTGTAGATAAAAAGTGATATAAGGGACAATAATCCTACAAATCACCAATGGTCTGCCCAACACTTTCTCAATGCACCCCTTAATCCATGCACTTAGAGAGATTGAGAATCAATTAATTTTTTTAAGATATAAAGTGTCAATAATAGATAAAAGTTTGAAAATATTATGTGTATACATATTCCTTACTTGAATATCATCATGTGTCACTTGAGTGAAATATGGAATGGTGCTTTAAGAAATAGAACATGATAACACATAATGTTGATGTTAAGTAAAGTGCAGTAAGTAAAAAATAAGATAAAGGAAAGTACAAAATTGAAAAACACATACCTTTACATATCTTAGTGTTGTAGATAAACAAGTAGACTACAAGAGAAGTGAAAGCATCCAATGTGAAGAACATTAGGTGAACTTGTAGAATTTGGTACAAAAATATCCAAAACTTTTAAATTTTTTGGAAGATAGGCATATAGTAATGAAAAATGAGTTAAGGCAAAGATATGAGGGTATTAGTAAAAAAAGGAAAATTATAATTTTTAAGACAAGGCTTAAAATATTGAAGGCATATGAATGATAAAAGGATGGAAAATGAATGACAAATTATGTTAAATTAATGACAAATGGTTGTAGAGCACAACAAATCATGTTGAAAAATATGTAAAACATAAATGGAAAAACGGAATGTAGAATACACTAAATCATGTTGGGAAGCATGTAAAACATAAATGGTGAAAAGGAATATAAATGAAAGAAAATTTTAACAAAGATATGTACGAAAATGAAAATTAACCTCATGTAAGATAAGCATGTCAAATCAAATATGAAGAAAAACATGGATGAAAAATGAAATTGTAAATCAATATGTAATACAATTATGTCAAATGAAGGTAAATAAATCATAAATAAGTAAAAATGAAATGTAATTCAATATTTAAGACAAACATTAATAAGTCATACATAAAGAGAAACATGTAAGAATGTAAAATGTCATATGTAGGATAAGTGAAATTTGCAAAAATCAGAACATGATGGAGAAATGAAAATGAAAAGCTCTAAAGGATTAAAACTCAAACTTAGTGTTTTTTCTAAGATTCAATGTAATAAAACACAACCACCTAATGACATGACTCGTATGACAATGAGATGGTGTGGTAAATGGTGTTAGGGTGTTTTCTAGGAAGGCCTAGTCCTATCCATGGTCTTACAATGTAACTCACAAATTATAAACCAAGAGGCATAATAAGGTAGATGTGATAAAGGATATGATCATCGAAAATAAATATCCAATAATGTGAATATAAGGATAATTTAATGTAAATAAGGAATGTGAGGTACCACATAGGTGATTTGAACATCCTTATCAAGAATGAGACACACTAGGCAAGAGAGACAAACTAAGAACTAACAAAACCAAGGACTTAGGACATGTTGACTAATGAACACAAAGCTTAGGCTAACAAGTGAAATATATATATTATACCATGAATGAAATATGAATGGAAATTAAAATGGACCTACCTTCCCACAATGTGTTCCTTGATCCTCAAGACTACTTATAGAGCCATCGGTCTACTATGAAGATTGGGTACTTCTATGAGAAAGTAGGTAGCACTAAAATATTTTTTTATTCTCTTTTTATAATCTACTAGCATACCACACCCCAATGGACCTCATCTCTATTGTGAGGCCAACTATGGAGTTTGAGCTTCAACTAAAAAAAAGATATGTGATTTGAATCATGTTTTTTAGTATTATTTGAGTTTTAGATTTTTTTTAATGTTGCCTTTTGGATCATTGCCTTTTTTTTATGAATTGTCTTTTTAATGTTTTTTATTTTGATGGATTTTTTCTATTCCTCCTCTATATGGATTTGGAAAACCAAACATGGGTGCTAAATATGACAAACAAAAGAGATATTATACTTGGTCACTAGAGAAAATTACCTAAAGACCAAGGTGTCTAAAGACTCCTAGACTTACCCACAAGTAAGTGTGCAATCTCAAAATTGACCAATGTGAGCTTCAAATGAAAGAAAATAAGGGAAAATTTGGGATCATGAGAGATCTGTCTATGTAATAAGTGATACAATGATGAATATGCTTGTAACCAATCATACGGAGGTAAAATAGTTCCATGAAAGGGATGAAACTATGCTTATGATAATCATGTCACTAGAAAATCCGTGTTAACCTAAAATGGATCTAATACAAGCACCAATGAATGTAGTAGTAATAAAAATAAATGGTTCAAAGATGTTCTAATGTGGTAATTTGTGAGGAATTATAGGTCCTATCCATAGTCTCACACTGCAACTCACAAGGTGAACACCAATGAGGTAAATGGTAAATAATGCGAAAAATAATAATAAAGATACTAAGGCAAAGAATGACATAAAAATACAAAAATAAAAGGGAGATATAAGAACCAAAAGGAAAACAAATGCTAAATATAATGTGTAAGAAAAATCAAATAATGTAAAGGAAAACAATGATGCTTACTAAAGTGAAACTAAAAGAAGTAAATTACACAAAAACAAAGAAACATGAGACAAAAAAAAAAGAGTAAGATCCATGCTAACATCTATATCAAAGATGAACATGTGAAATATAAGTATATAAGTCTCAGAAGGTTTCTTGAAGTTGAATGTGGTTGTTATTATGAATTGTATAATAAGAATGGGTATCATAAGATGACCCAGTGGGTAACTAGATGTAGGGATGGGCATCATAAGATGTGCTAAAGTCTGAAGGGACATGTAAGGGAGTGAGATAACATTTAATCATTAGAATGATTTGCATTGGTTTGGTAGGTTCATTTGGAGATAGGTAAATGTGTAGGCTTGTTAGATTTTAGGGAGGTTGAATGTGACATAAGATTTGTAGGAGAGGTATGAAGAGGTAAAGGAGTACCATATATGATATTCTTTGGAGTAGGAATTTGAACTAGGTACTCTTTTTATTCATATGACCTAAGAGGTTGAGGTTCAATGGATGCAATGATATGTTTAAATTTGTTCATGTTAGATATCCTTTCCCTATTGGTGTAGTAAGAAGGATCAATTATGGTTTGAATAAAATTAGTGGATGAGGTGTAGGTATGGGATAATTATTATTGTTCATTAGGTATTTGATTTTGATGTGATTGTGGTTCTTGAGATTGACTTTGAGAAGTTTTAAGATAATCTTGATAACAATTTTTTTCTAGAGTATCAAGATTGAAATGTGGACCAAGCAAGGAAGAAATAAGAAATTTATGAATATCATGACAAGACTCATGAGAATGACCTATAGTAGCATGCCACCAACACAATTTATCAATATTGTACCATTTTGGAGGAGGTTTGGAAGGATCAAAACCCATGGGTTTAGAGGGTGGAAATTTTTTCTTAAGTTATTCTAGACTCAAGGGTGGGTGGGTTGGGTTAAAATTGGTTAAATTAGATGCTCCATGTTGAAGTTGGGGAGGCTTGGATGAATCAATATTATGATAAAATGATTGGAAATATTCTTTAATAATTATGAGGTGTTTCAAATTGAGTCATAATAAAGTCTTTCCTTTTTGCTTGGTCTAAGGCTTCTTCTAAATTTTTAGGTGAAAAGATTCAAACTTTGTATTGAAGGGGAGGTTTAAGAGTAGTAAAAAAATAGTTTTAAAAGAGTATCATCATTAATGTTTTGATCCACTTTCTGAGCAAGAAACTTCCATTGTTTGATGAAATTGTGAGCAGATTCACTAGGAATTTGCTTAACCTTGATGAAATGTCTAAGGTAATTTTCAAGAAGGTCATCAAGTTGGAATTCCTTCACTAAAACATTGACTAAATATTCTAGTTTTGAGATGTAATGTCTAAGAAATTGGTTGTACCATTCAAGTGCATCACCAACAAAAGTTTTAGATAAGATATTGGTAGTAGAAAAGGTGTTAGTTTGGACCCATTCCTTATAGAGATTACCAAAAGACTTAATAAAGATAATAGGATCCTTAATCCCATTATATTTGATAGTTGGAAATATGTTTCTAATATCTATGGATGCAATTAATGGAGTTAAAGGTTCATTTTGAAGATGTTGAAGCATTTTGTTATTCATTAGCAGTTGAGGGATGATATTCCCATTGGCATATCTAAGAGGAGGGACAAAATTTTGATTTGGTTGAGACATGATGACTTGAAGTGGTTGAATAGTCATGTTTAATAAATGTTGTTGTATGTTCATCATTTGAGATTGATTGGTTATTTTCATGATGTTCATACTTGTGCAAGAAGTTGAGTTATATTAATATGTGGATTGGTGTTTGTACAAGGGGTATTAGTGTTGATAGGAGGGGGATTATTAGTGTTGGTGGGAGGAGGATTATTTTTAGGTGGATGATTCCCAACATTGGTATTGAGAGGAGGATTAGGATGAATGACCTCAATTACATTACATTGTGTAGTGATTGGTTTTGGATTAGGAGAAGATGAAGGAAAAAAGTGAATAGTTTCATCTAAAGTAATAAAATAAGTGAGTTTATGATCTAAATCCTTGATTATGCAATGTTCTTGACTAAGGGAAGTTTGAAAAGATGCCATCATTATGAGATAAGACTAGATAACCACAAAAGAAAGACGTGCAAAAAAAACAAAGAGATGGGAAGTGATATAAATAGTAAAGAGTCGATTGAATCAATATAGCGTAGGAAACAAGGCCTATAAATTATATAAGGTCGACTAGGTTGACCTAGCATAGTAAACAAAGGATAAAAAGGTTTACAGGGTCAACTGGGTTGACCTAACATAGCAGGTAGGGAAAAATAGATAGCCTATAAGAGACTGTGTCGACTGAAATGACTGTGCACTAAGATAATAATTTTTTTGTAAGTACTTAGAAAAGCAAGAAATGAAATGAAACACATAATCAATTGAGTTAATGAGGTTGATCCAATTGAGGCACACAACACAAAACCTTGCATCAATGCTAGCTAATGCAATTTTTTGTAATACAACATACAATTGAGCAAAGAAAAAACAATCAAATTAGAAAGTAAAATCTAATTAGATGGTCAACCTAAATGTTGTTAATTATTAGAATATGATTTTTAAATGTGATAGGAATTTTTATATAAGCAAGGAACTATAAATCAATGTAAAGATGGTTTCAAGATGTTTGGACTGAAAGGGATCTGTATTGGCAATGGTACATGCTTGGTATTAGGGCCTACCCCCTCACTTCACACATCATAGTGATAAAGGTGTTGGGTGCTTATCCAAAATATATCATTAACCATGTATTTATACTTGGCCAAAAAACTAAGTTGGATTCCCCCTTGGTGATGAAATCCAAGTAGGTTGGCCTTGGGTAGATAATTGTTAAAATGCTTGTTTGAGATTTTGTGATTTGGTAGTGTGTGCATAAAATAGAAAATTGTGAAACTAAATGGTATATTAAAAACCACCTAATTATAATATGTGATCTATTTTAAGCATGCCAACAATAATAAATAAAAGTGTGAACTAATTATTAACATATAAGGGTTAGTTCCAATTATGAAACATAGTAAAATGTCAATATAATCGACAATGTATACATAGACTATAGAATGGGGTTGATAGTATTACCTCTGTATAGAAAAATCAAAGGTCTAAAAATGAACAGGGTTGATAGAGTCAGGATAGTTATCTAGAAAACACATAAAATACATAATTGGGTTGATAGGGTTGATCTAGTTCACTATGCAAGGGTAGTGTTAAAGACTATAAACTATGAAAAGAAAGACTATAAGGAAAGAGAGAAAGGATAGAAAATAACCTTGGTGGGTATGAAAATGTAAATAAGTGAGATTGTTGTCAAAAAGCCTTGATAAAAGCTTACAAATCTTGCTAATAGGGTCAACTAGGTAGACCTAGCTTTACAAAACCCTATTGCTAAGTACCTAAAATGTATAGGGTCAATTGGGTCGACCTAGTATGTTGAACTGAGTGTCTAAAAATGTACTAGGTTGAATGGGTTGACCCAATATCCTGAACCTACTAAAAAACCTACATAAAAAAATAGCCATATGGATGCGACTATTCATTAAACTTGCGCAAAGAATTTAGAATTGTGTCGATGCAGTCAACCTAGTATGGCAAATATATGATAAAAATAAGGAAAAATAAGTAAATAAATCCTACAAGGGTTAGTTCACATCAAGTTCACTAGAATATATGCAATCAGAAATGCATCATGTCTATAAATCAATCTTAATTCAGAGAAGATAGAGCATACCTACACTTTTGATTGGGAATACATTTGTTAAGCAATAAAATGACCAATATGAGAATCTGCTAGACCCAATTAAGGGATCATTTAGCACAATACACAAAACCTCTAGTCTAACACAATCAAATAATAACCCTAAGGGGGTCCTAGGTTTTATATTTCACCTATGATAATAACAAGAAAGCAAATCTAATCTAGTTCTCACCAAAGCTTGTGGCATAAAGTGGGGGTTAAAAAAAATAAAACTAAACATGTATAGAATATATATACTCACATCAATTTATATGGAATCCTAATATATGGAAGATAAGCACAAATTCATTATCTATCTACTCTTACAAAGGAGAAATAAAGTTAGGAATACTTACCTTTGAAGATGAACCTGTTGAGCCTCAATCTCTCCTTTGGCCAAGGTTCTTCATAAGAGATTGTTATGTTATGTAAAGATGACAAAGAGAAATCAGATCTAGGCTACACAACCCATCAATGCATCCAAAAGACTTATCCACAATACAAGATCATTATCTTTAAAGGAAGTATAGAACCTAAGCTTTATTCCTCAAGTAGAATGGTCAATAAATAGATGTTCATTCATTCTTACTTCTTATTTTTCTTCTCATTCATAAATGGTTGGAAATGAACTTATATTTGTAAGAAGATTTGACCCTAAACCCTTCTAAAAATCCTAGTTGATAGGCTCGACCCAGTCAAGCTAGCACAATTTTAGATAATAATTCATTAGGTCCTGAGCTAGTTCAGCTAAAGGCTAACCTAACTCCTAGGTGAAAAATGCCCTAAAACTATACAAGGTTGACCCAGTCAACCCAGTACAACTGACTGAAAAAATGGGATTTAGGTGATGAATAGGAAGATAAAGTATAGCAAATGAGTGGAATGGGTATAATGAGAAGAACAAGCTTAGATTTAATAGTTTTAGGAGAAAAGTGTGTATATAACAAATGGTATAAGGGACAACAATCCTAGAAACACAAATGGTCTACCCACCCCTTTCCCAATGTACCCCTTAAAGTGTGCACTTAGATATATTAAGACTCGATAGATTCTTGCAAGATACAAAGTATCAATAATCAATAAAAGTTTGAAAATATTATGTTTATATAATATGTAATATAAAGAGATACATAGAAAAACTTCCTAAACATTTGAAATATATTATACTATTAAAATGTTATTAATGTTTGTGTATTTTAAATTTAGGGTAATTATTAAACATGTTATATCTAGTATAATATTTAAATGTTGAATATTTCAATATTTATAAAAATTGAGATGATATTTTATTAAATATTAAAACAATCAAGATTTTATATTTTATATTGGTTTATGTTCTCTTTCATTATGTAATATGAATTATTCATCAATGAAGATATCGTGGTAGGATCTACTAAATCAAAATGCGACACATTCTTACAATCATTGGAAATGTTTTTTCTTATAATGAGAAAAACTCCATTGAAGTTACATTAGAGATGGGCCAACAAAAATTGATAAATCTAATTTTACAAAAGAAATGCTTGATGTGGAGAGAGATGACAAGATAATAGTTTTTTTTCAAAAGGTAATTTGAGTGATTGTTATTTCTCATCGTTTTCCAAAAGTTTTTTTCATTATTAAATGTATGTGGTCTTTTATATTAATAATTAAAATAGTTGAAATATTATTTTGTTTAGAAAATTATAAGAAAATAATAATTTTAGTGGTGTCTATTAAGATTTTAATAATTTTTATTCAATTATTAATTATTACAAAAATAATGATATATACCAACAACTAACCAAATTTTAGATGAAAATGTAATTATAGTTAAAATTTTAAAAGACATGATTTTTAATTTATTTGGATTATAATAAGAACAATCACTTGGTGTTTGAAAATTTAGAGAAGAAAACCAAAACAAGTAGGAAACTATTCATTATTGAACTCTTTATGAATTGTTATTAGTTTTTATGAAAGATTTAAAGGATGAAAATTTATCAAAAGATATTCAGACTATTCAATTGGAAATACAATATATTATCTTTATTATAATGAGAAAGTGTTACTTGATGAATCTTGTGGGGTATTTAAAGACGTAGATTTATGGCCATCGATTCAAGAACACCTCCATGAATTGTTGAATCATTTCATTAATTTTAACATTAAAAAGTTCAAATTGTTTTGGGTTCAAACTCGATGCAAGCCATTAGACTCATTCATGTGTGTGTATGTATATATGTGTGTATATGTATATATCTATATGTGTGTGTATGCATGCATGTGCACACATAAAAACATAGTTTATAATACACAATCCTTAGTTAAAAATGATATATAACACCTAAAAAATATGACAATAATATGAACATCAGTGTTGATCAAAAGTGGGAAACTAAGACTAAAAATGTAATAATATATTTAGGTGATGAAAAATATAATTGATATATCAAATAAATAGCATTGAAACTCAAGAACTGTAGGATTCATTTATGATTAAATGAAATTATAGGTGCACCTATAAATTTTAATGTTTAATATTTTTTTATTTCTAAACAAACTAAGTGATTGTAATTTTTTATTTTGAGTAATTTATTAGGGTGTGAATTTGATAAAGCAAAATACATTTCCATTCAATGATGCACATTCATAGTTAAAAATGATGTTACAAGCATGTTGGATTCATCTCAGGATAAAATATAAGAATTTAATATTGAATACTATGATGAATATGTGAAGAAAATAAGATCACCTAGAAGTTGGGATGGAGAATATGAAATAATTATGGCTACATTTGTCTTAAAAATATCGATTGCATTTTTTGAACATAGAACAAAGCGTAATTATGTTAAATTTGTAGAGTTTATGGAAATGAATTCAATTATTCACAAATTGATAACATTATCAGGATTTTTTTTGATTGAAAGAGAAGACATTGTGATCTTTTAGATAAACACACTAAAGATACAATGAGGTTTAGAACCAATTTTTTAATAACTCCATTTTTTTTTGGTAATGGTCCAATTTATTTTGAAATAAAATCAATGTGTATTTTCTGTTTTGTTGAATGTTTTTTTTTTTGAAATATTCTTTTATATATTATATATTTTAAATTATCAAGTTAATATTATATCAATAATTATTTAATATTAATATTATTTTATTACTAATTATTTATTGATAATTTAATATATTATTAATAATTAATTAATATTATTTAATTATTATAATTGATTAATATTATTTTATTAATAATTAATAACTAGTTTTGTTATGTAATTATTAAATTTAAAAAATTGCAGTATCATTTCTTAGTAAAATACTTAGTGAATTAACTACAATCTTACCAATCAACTATATATCATAATAGTAGGAAATTGACCAAGAGTTATATATAAAAATGACTCCATAGGTCATGATACACATAATATCACTTTGGATATCATTACTCTAAAAACATATACACATCTAAAATATTACAAAATCATTTGTAGAGCAGTACATGGAGCCAAGTCTACATACATAAAAGTCAAAATTGCATGGTTCCAAATGTTGAAAATCAAAATAATGCATTTCATTTTATAATTTTCATGATGTTTCAATTGTACACACATAAGTAGGAAAACTACATACAATTTGAGCCCTCTTAAAAGTATCAGAATGTAAGAAATCTCCATCCATTCAACATGGATTGGTTGGTGCTCTCCAACACAAAGACTAACCCTTTTTAAACGTCCATTATAGTCAAACATGGAGAATTATAGTTTAAACAAAGTAGAGATAAAATAGGTATAAATGCATATGATTAAAGGGTGTATTTTCATCAAAAAATTTCATACATAGGTGAAGGTATCCTAGAAATTTTAGGCCCTAAAACATTCATGGACATTATGGATAAACTAAGGACACCCTCATTCTGTCATAAGGGCCAAAATTTACCATATGTGTCTAGGCAATGCTTCAAACCCTTATTTTCACAATAAAAGCTATTGTTTTCATTTTTATTATATATTTTTTAATTATAAATCAAGTAGTGGTAATATCTAAATATCAATTTCAATTTAGATTAATACATTTATGTCCATGTTTTATATAGTTTCATTAGTCCAAAGTTTTCCCTTATTTTAGATTACTTAAATTTAAAATAAGTAAAACATCTATATGTTTCTCAATACTATCCAATTTCAGTTATATTGTCTTTTCCATTTCAATTTTCCAGCGATAAATTTTGCATTTGCATTTTTAGAAGGTTCAATAAATGAAAACTTGGTCACCCACTCTAATCTATAATTCCTTCCCAAGTCTCATTTTATTTGCTTTTTATTTATAGTACAAATTCATGTCCTTAGAATGTTTATGGTGGCACAATTTCTTTTACTGCTATAATTTCCAATTATAACATTCAATCAGGTACATGTCAGTGCTTGAAAAGTAGATTTGAATTCAAATATTTCAAGTGATATAGATTCTAGTTCATCCAATGGGGTGTTTCCAAGCAGAGTAATTTTATTGTCATCATCATTAATAGTATCAGGCATTAAATTATCATTTAACTCATTATGAGTTTCATTTTGAATGTTATCATCATACCCTAAAAATGGTGGCCATGGATCAATTGACACTTGCTAAAAAAATATGAAATACTTTGTGTCCTAGAAGGTGATGCACTTGTTTAGTTTCCAAAGGTTTCTCAGATACCTATCATTTTCATGTAAGGATTTTTTTGTGTGTTACTATTAAAGATCAATTTTTAAATCAACATCGTTATTTATAAAATATGTGAATGCTTTTAAAAGAATTGCATACATATTAAAACATCATTTTATTAGAATAACATCACTCACCTGAGAAACCCTCGATCTTCTGCAAAAGCATTGTGGGTAGTGGAAAATAATTACATGCATTGGAAAATCATTGTGAGCATTAAATTAACATCACATACATTTAAAAATCATCGTATGCTTAAAATATATTATCATGGATATTGAAATCATCGTAAGCTTATAAAAACATCATAGGGATGGATCATCACAAGCTTATAAAATCATTACAGGGATGGAAATGCATCACAAGCATGGAAAAACACCTCATTAATGGAAAATCATCACAGAGCTTATAAAAACATCACTTATGGAAAATTGTCACATGGATGGAAACACATCACTAGCTTAGTAAAATATCATATGGATGTAAAAGCATCACAGATTTAAAAATATATCAACATATAATACAAGTTGATAAATGTATACAATTTTAGAAATGATCTCAAGCATGCTTTATATTGGATCAATAGATTTACTATAAAGTATAAGCTACAACATTGGAAGAGTTTTGAAATGGATCCATAGATTTCCTAATTTGCATCCACAATTTTATTTATTTGTTTGTATCATGATTCACTTATATATTGGATCTTTTTATACTCGTCAAACAATTTGAAACTTGTCATGTTGAAAAAAAACCTTTAATTTCAATTATATAATAATAAATTTAATACATTTAGGTTGGGAATAATTAAAATTTTATTATATTTTTAAAAAATTATTTAGAATTTTAACAAATGTAGTCCTAAAAACCATAAAATATGTGGTGATCTAAACATTTTTTTATATTTTATACTATCAATTTCTTGGCAACCTAAAAATAAAATCTCATTAAAATTATAAATTATTTAGCTATTGAAATGAAAAATAATAATGAATATGAATTGTTTGAAAAACTATTATGCAACCTGATGCTATTAATGACATGTTACATGTGTAATATCTGCTTAGCGACTCTAATTGTAGGCTCATGTTAAGTGATTTATGACTGTGTCACAGTGGAATTGGGGTTTGAAGCAACTAATCTAGGCTCGCTCAAATTCCTTGTTTAGATTAATATTTCGATCATGCCTCTCACTCTGTGGGATTTCATAAAAAAAATTAACCCCATTGGGCATGTGATGTGTCATGAGATGGAACATTTTTACTCAACTCAACCAAATAAACAAATCTATTTTGAGTTTGAAACTCAAAAAATACTTGAAAGAGTCTCTGGATATCCAAGTGGGGATTTATTATTTCACATAAAAGGTCAATTATAATAACCTACCTAAAACATTTTTCTTTTGCCATGCCCCAACCATAAGATTCACTATTGTCCTCTTATGGTCTGCCTAGATCCTAAGCAGACTAATAAACAATTGGCCACTAAAAAGGATACTAATTCTAAAAAACATGACAATGGTAATAAGAAATCAATAAGGGGAATAAAAAAACCAAATTTTATAACACACCCTCTAACTATAAATAAAAACAATATGTGAAAATGGTCGTGTATAGTCCCCCTCTTCCTATCCATATACCTCAGATGTAAGTTTCTTTAGTTAATCCTCAAATTCAAGTTTTTTTAGTTAATTATATCTCAAATGTTACTTCAAGAGTTGGGACTTCCTTAAAAAATATTCCACCCTTCAAGCATTCACATATCCAACCTTGTAGTAGTGGTGATTCACCAAGGGGGGATAATAGGGCCAAGTGCCTCTCCAATTTGTTGGAATATTTTATCTTACCAAACTAGCATGGCATTTTAAGCAACATGTTTGAAACTTTGGCCATCAAGGAATGGTATGAAGATGGCCAAGTAAAGTTACAAATGAAGGGTTCCTCCTTGTGATTATACTCCCATGTGATATGTATGTTATTAACTTAACACCTTAAACATTTTCTATATTTGTAGGATTTTAAGGTCTTAAGAATTTTTTTATAAACTTCTCTAAATTGTATCTATTCAAATTCCATACAATACTCCACCTCACACATGCGCGGACATAGAAACACTAGTATATTGATTTCCTCAATATTTTCCCCTTTAGTAATTGTTTGAGGGGCAATCTCATTGTATCATGTAATATGGGTTACCTTTGACATTGATGACCATTTGCTAGGGCTCATTAATGTGCACACACCTATGATGAACTTGAAAAGAACATCATTATGGTATTGGTTCATTGATACCTTTCTTTTTTCTAATTGGAAAATTCATGAAAATATTAATATTATTGAATCCATTGAGGATAACGAAGGTGCTCTACCAATGTGATGTTGTGTTGTGGAGAGTGAAGCCATGTTTTATTTTTAAAACTGTTAGGGGTTATCTGAACCTATCTTTTCATAGTGATCATTAATCCAAAATCATTTATGTGGTCTAGCTTACAGTCTATCTTTGATCATATTATTAGAAGGCTTCACCACGTTATGCTAATCAAGAAATTCAGGATCAATTTTCACATTTTAAGCCAAAAAATTATCACTTTCCACATGAAGGATACTCTCTCTGACACAGTCCCATCACTTTTTAGCTATAATGGGGAGGTGGCCTACATAAAATCCTTTGTATTTAATTTTCCATGAACACATCAATCCTCACTCATAAGGATACCATCCAACTCATAGCCTAAGTTAAATTGTGCCATGTGTGCTACATGATGCCAACTAGATCAAGTGGTGGAATGATGAAATCACTTGCACTACCTCCTTTAGTATGCACTATAGAAATAAAGTGGCAAGGGTTCAAAACTAGGCTATTGTAAAATTAGTCAAATAATTGTAAAGGGTTATTATACAACTTGATAAAATCCTATTATATACCTAGTTTTGGACTATGGATGCTAAACTCAAACATAAACGTAATATTGAATAATGTCATGTTGCCAAAGGCACTAAGATCTAAGCCATGTAGATGGGTTAAAAATGGAATATTGTGTGTTTAAGTTTTTTTTTTAATATTTAACGGCCAAGCAATTCAAAGAGAAAATCAAATATGTCAAAACTATGCATGTTAGACTTATCATCCTTTGGCCAAAATTTCTCGAGCCTTTCTAGACAACTATAAATTAGTGTTTTATGCCTAAGAAAATACTATAGATTGGGTTAAAGTATGTTAGGAATGTATGTATGTTGTTCCTTAAAATTTTATCCCTTGACCTAAATGACTTTGACATGCGATGTTCTCTCTAGATGAAATTTTAGTAGTGGTACATAACATGGGCAATGATAAAGCATTGGGGGTGGATGGTTTCACTTATGAATTTTATAAAGCCAATTCCAGATTGTCAAGTTATACTTGCTTTAGGGTTACCGTGAAACTCTGTACATAAATATTTAGGGATGTTTATCAATCAAGGAAATATTAAATTTATCCCTAAAGCAAGAGATTTAGATTTCATTACTAGTTAGAGATACATTACCCTATCGAATGTCATTCATAAAATCATTATTAAAGTCTTGGCATGTCATTTGTGTTATCCTTCTTACAATTTTTAGATCAGATGAAATAATTTTTATGAAAATTTGATACATCTTGGATAACATAATTATAGTCTAGGAAGGTATGGAATGGGCCTGTGCCTTTCAGCAACAAACATTATTTTTGAAACTTGATTTTGAAAAATCCTATGACCATATTGAATTGCCCTTTATCCTTACCATGTTAAAGTATTTAGTGTTTGGATATTTTTTTCTCAATTTTAAAAAATCTCTTCTCTAATGCCTAAACTTGTTTAACCATTAATGTCCACAAGTCTTATATCTTTGGCATTTTCCATTCTACGAGACAAGTATGCACTCTTACTCATGCACTCTATGTTTTAATGACCAATTTTTTTGGTTATCTTCTCACCCTTAGATCTAAGAAAGGGATTATCATAGAAATTGTACTTCCTAATAGGAAGAATCAACTTATTAATGGCCACCTTTATATGAATATTTAATTACACTTGTGAAAAATGAAGCTTATTTCAAAGAAGCATTGAATTTCCTTGAATTGTTTTGAAAATCCTTTTGATTGAATATACAATGGGTTGAAATCAAAATGCTCTCGGTAAAGCATGATGCCTATTCCAAATTGGTTAAGCAATCCAATGAAAATGGATCAATAGAGGGGAGAGGTTAAATTTATTAGACATTTTATTTTTCTTTAATGGCTTCCCCTCTAAGCTATGGGAGTATTTATTAGATGGGGTTGATAATAAAATTCACTACTATATTACCAAGCCCTTATCTCTAGTAAGAAAGTATCAAATCTACACTAAAATTATTTATATCGCTCATGTTTACTCCTCTTCATGTTGGGCACCATCTAAGGCTTCTTATGATAAGCTCACTAAATTGCTTAAAGGTTTTCCTTGTGCTAATGAAAAGAAAACAAGGGGTTTCAATAGGGTGGCATGGGATGTTTTTTGCTTCCCATAGGATAAAAGAGGTATGGGTATCATTGGCACATACAAACATATCATTTTTGTGTGTGCCAAGGTGGTTGTTCACAACATTGATGGACCTAAAGCTTGGAAAGTCATATATCAGCATTTGCATTGCCATAGGATCGCCTTATTTCAATACTAAATGTTGGATTGGATAATTTTATCATTACCTCTCTCCTTGTTAAAATTGAGTGGTCTTTTGTGGCCAAAAGTATATGTAAATCCTTTGAAATGGTTAAATAGTTCTTAAAATGGGTTGGGAATGGGTTTAGATATGGTTTTTCCTTCAGTGACCACAATATTGGGTGGCCTCCCATTATGTCCACCAATAACCTTCTACTTATTGAAACTCCTAATATTATAGCCTTGCAACTTTTCAAGAAAGACATTTGCACATAGAAAGATTTTGTCTCTTATCAAGATTGGACTCCATGGCCCATTCTTTAGAGAATGAATAATTTAATATTTTTTGATATGCTTTCTATTTTAAACATGTGAGATTTCATGCCAGATGTTATACTGCATAAACTTGGCCTTCATCAACCAATTAAATTATGGAAATATTGGCAATAGAAATGTGATATGTCTTTTAAGAAATACTCTCTAAGGTTGTCATATCATATTATGAGTCACTTCTCCTTGATTCTTGTCAAGTTAAACAATCAGTGGAGTCTCAATTCTTCTCCCTAAAAGTGGCTTGCTCATCTTAACATTACTACATAAAGTGTAATTTATGTCATATGTAAGGTTAGATTTGTATTGAAAATCAACTTTATTTTTTATTTTTTTGGACAACAAAAAATTGAAGAATGTACATCAATTTTTGTAGCAAAAAGATGGCATAAAAATGATAGAATTAAACATTTTTAGTTGTGTATCTTTTATGTTAACTTTGTACCACATTTATGTGACTTTTGAATCACCCAAAACAATTTTTTTTTAAAAAGTCACATTAGAGCTGACTATTAAAAAAATTAATTAATTTTTTTTATAATTAAAAATAAGAATAAAACACTGTTTTGCATCAATTCTGTGTCGCTTATCTAAATGGTAGCAAGTATGATGAATCACCTTTGATCACTTCAAATGTACACTGTGAAATGTGACCCTTTGAAATGTCTAATGAAATTGCCTTCTCTACATTTTATCAATCCAAATAGAGATATCCTTTATTTATTAACGAAACTAGAGTGACCTTCCTAGCTCTAGCAATTCTTTGAAGCCTTCTCATAAGTTTCTTCAGTAGAATAATATGGGATAATTAATTTTCCTTATTCTTTGCCATCAAAATATTCTACTTTCCTCAAATTTTGTATACAAAACTAAAATGAAATATGAAGCTATAATTGTTAATGGATTTGTGTTGTGAGGAAATGAAACTAGCAGCTTATCGTTATATAAATAGGAGTTATATTAATAATGTTTGCTACTAACACAATTTTGATATTTCACATGCTAATGTAACACTACTTGCTCTAGATTTGTTTAATATTTGTGCCATAATTTCAATTTATTTAAGATAAAAATTATATAAGAACATTAAAGTGATCCAAAAATTGTATAAGAATACTAAAGTGATCCAATTGGAAGTGCTAATTGCACAATATATAATAGTGCAATTGGATCTTAGATTCTAAATTTTAGTCTAAATTCATTTATTTTTTATCGTATTTTATCTATAGGATCTAATGTTATGAGAAAGGTTCACTTATATTGGTGTTCCTCATCCCAAACTTTCTACTTCTTGTAATCTTAAAACCTTCAAACATTTATTTTGAACTTTTTTTCATACTTATGAAATATGAAAATAGATACAAATTTTTTTCTACCTCCACCTAAAACCCATCAATTTTAGATGGATTTATTTATAAATCTTTCTCAATAGCCATTCATTTGAAATTTTTTGAGAGTATACTATGAACAATGATACTTCAATTTCAATTTTTCAATAAATAATACAAACAAAATATATATATATATATATATATATATATATATATAATAAAGGATATCAAAATATATAATCACTTTACCAAATATAAACATGAATATGAGTAGTGGGATCATAAAAAAACACACCCCACAAAAAAATATAGAGTGTGTATATTTGTTAACTATATTTTATAATATCTTAAAAGGAAAAGATAATTTAAACAATGTGATCAGCATTATGTGCAATAACATGTCAAATCAAATTTATTATGCTAAAACTATATTTCACTCAAAAATATTCTATTAGTATACACACAAAAATCACATGACATAGATATATAACAAATAAACTGCATAGCTAAAAATCTTGCTTGGAAATATTCTATTAATATATACACAACAAACACATGACATGGATATATAACAAACAAAATTGCACACAAAATGCATGATTCATTTATGTTAAAATATCAGTGAAAAAATATGGAGGCAAATGGTGGGATTCAAATTATCCAAACTGAAAGCAAAGCAATGAGCAAGTTGAAATTCAAGCTGAAAAAACAAACTCTCCTAATATTTAAGACCATTTCTCTATGTTCCATCAAACCTTTTCTCTGTCTACCATCACCACTAATATTTAAGACCATTTCTCTATGTTATATTAAACCTTTTCTCTATCTACCATCACCGTTATAAGTTTAACGTTGTTGGCTACCCACATAAAGCAATGCACAAAAAATCAAATAGTTACATTAGCGAGATCAGTTATCTGTCTACCATCACCATTATAAGTTTAGCATTGTTAGCTACCCACATAAAGCAATGCACAAAAAAACCAGATAGTTACATTAGCGAGATCAGTTACATTAAAACACCAAACAAGCGAGTGAATATTCTATAAGTAAACTTTAGTTATATTAAAGCACGCAAGAAGAAGAATTTTAAAAAAAAAAAAAAAAAACCCACTAAATAACAGTATAAGAAACACATGGTAAATATTCCAACTAGCAAATCACTCACCTTATTTAAGAAAGAAGACGACACAGGTGCACCCAACTTAAAAGGTACCTAAAGCACAAGATAAGATAAGGCACAAATAGGGGGAGTCTAGTACACTAGAATAAAACAAGAGGGCCTATATTACCTAATTAAACCAAATCACTCTTAAATAAAAATATATATTAAATAAACATAAATTAATGTTAAATAAATGTCATGTGGCCATTTTTACATGTCTACATTTTTTCTCACTTTGAGGTGTAGCTATAAAATATAACGTGTAAACAAGCACTACAAAGTAGAATAGAAAAAGAATATAAAAATGTATATTTTTATCTTGATCTCTAGCAGTAGAATAATGAGTCTCGAAATCCTCAAAGGATGCCCAAAATATAATATGGAACTATTTTACATAGTTAGTGACACTAGGGTACAATGTTGTCATAAATATAGTAAAAATATGCACACAAGAGGGATATACAATGATATAGTCTACAAGAATAATTAGAACCTTAATGTGCTAAAATTAATGAGTGGAAGTAAAGCTAGATGATTGAACGAGTAATTGAAATGATGAAAATATAAATAGATAGAAACAAATACACTTGGGAAGTATTATGGACTTCTAAAATTCAAAGAAGGTTATGGAAAACAATTGGATTATACCTTATAAATCTGGAACTAGTTGTTGATTAGGGTATATTTGGCTTATCATCGATGGTGTACCATACAAAATAAACATGTCATTGATTGTGTGCCTATGTTGCTGCTGACTATGTACCTAGATGTCTATTTTTTCTCTACTCTTTTCTAGTTATATAAATTTTTGGGTAGGTGAGTGGGAGGATATCAAGTAGGACCGTGCATTCGCATTGTGGAAATGGTGTAAAAAATGTGTTGAAATTCTTCTCTTTCTCTCCTTAACTTAACCTTTAAATGTAGTAACACATAAATGTGTGCATGAGAAAACATGACATGTTGTAACAAAGGGCTCACAAACAAATTAAACACTTTTAGATTATTTTGAAAGAGTTTAAGACTAATTTTAGACTATTCTAAAAAATGTCAAGATCAAAGACCAATGAAATAAAAATTGAAATGAACTGCAAGATAATTTGGTGGAATTTAAGGTCAAAAAATAATAAATATTAAGGTGTTCATGAGAAATAATAGATGATGTAAGACTATGAAGGGTCCATTGTGAAGGGAAAACATACCAATAAGATCGTAGAATAAGAAAATGAACCAAATTTACCAAAGCATGACAAAGACAATGAAAGCACATGAATTGTACTAAAATTAGGTGTCTACAATAATAATTATGTTAACTTTTCTATCCTCTTGTAGATTAGTAGTTTTTGGTTATTTGAATGGTAAGATAAATGATTGGATATTTGGTAGGTGATATATATTGAATGAGTGTAAGAGGTTATGAGTATATTACATTGGTACATGAATGAGTAGGTACTTGAATTTTGGGTGAAATTTTTTAAGGTTGTATGAACAACTTCTTTATTTGATCTTTGTGTAAACACCTGATAGATTTAAGAAGGATCTTCAACCAAGAACTCTCCATGAATCCAATATCACAACCATGAAGTTAATGCATTGCACACAAAGAATAAACTATATAGTATCCACTCTATGTCAAATAATTTACAATAGAGATGTACAAATAGGTAAAATATGAGATAATTCTAATCATCCCATGCATATGGGACTAAATTCCACAATATAAGTGGAAGTAAGGCATAATCCCATCATCCTCATAAATTTGGGATAATCATCTCAAATGAAATAACACATAAGTAAGCTAAAGAGTAAGAAATTAATATCCTATACCAAAACCCCCCTTAAGCATAACATAGGTGGGTACAATAAATTATGCAGTGTGAAATCATGCCAATCCATTTTGCCAGAGTACGTGGATGTCAAGTCATTGTAATTGCCAATTGAAAGTAAGAATGGTCTTTAAATATGAGGATCACTAAATATAAATACTACACTCGATAATACTAGATAGAATGATGAATCTGAGGAAGCATTGCCTGAACACCCTCCAACAAAATGGTGATAAGTGAGCACAAACATTAGTGGGGATGCCACACTGGTGTCACTAGTGGGGATATCACACTGGTGACACCAGTGTGACTATAAGAATCATCAAAAAGGCCATGGAGATGAGTGAAAAATCCTCATATGGGTTCCAAAAAATAAAATGTCTGAATAAGATACCCATGTACAAAGGAGAAATCTAAAAAACTACTTAAAAAATATAAAATATACATATAACTCTCATAAAGTGGAGAAAAGAGAGAAAACCGATAGGAAAAAATCCCCCCATGATCCAAAACTCAGAAGCTTTGGTTGAAATATAATTCAAGAAATAAGAACAACACAATTGTAATAATGCTATCTCTGAGAAGAGATGTTTTATTGATCAAATTTACAGATCCAAACATATGCCTATCTCTAAGAAGAGATGTATGATTTCCTTTTTGGGTTACATCTTCATTTATAAAAAAAATTGAAGGTAGGAGGAGGATGTGGAAGGTAGGTGAGAGATTAAATGGTTTGACTTCCATGATTCACAACAATATAGAATTTGAGGAATTACTATTTTTAGAAACTTATTTTTTTTAGACTACACTACTAAAATTGAAAATTATAATACTTCTATTTGGTTTTAGAGAGCCAAAACCTATCAATAAAATCTTGGTGCCATATCACGATGTTCCCCTCATTCTTATCTTTCTAACGGTTCAAACGAGGAGTCAAACAGAGCTATTGTGCAAAAGTTATGGCTCCCAAAAGTTATGCCACCAATTGGGGTAGAACCATCACCCAAATTGTCATCTGAAATATTGTTCAGATCATTCTTCCCTCCTTAAGAATCAATGGTCCCTATTGCATAAATATTTATCATCAAATGTGGAATTTGTATTTTGATTTAATTCTTGATGCATACTTGGAATGGACTATGCTTTGTAGAGCTATGTTAGGTCCAATGGTTCACCATTTTTATTTTACCATCATTCTATGGATGGAAGGCCATGAACTTCCTTAGTTTGGTATCTATTTACTTATGTTGTTTATGTAGTTAAGGTTGCAACATCAACCCTTTTAGATTTTTGTGGCTTGACCATAATGAGAATGAATTTCTTGGCACTAATCAGGGAGACAAATGTAGAAGGTGGTACCTATGGCACCCTATAACACTATGTTCCAAGAGTGAGGGTGATCCTTCAAGCTCTTGATTCATAGATGCCATGTCGATCATACATGAATGGCTAATCAAGGAGTACATCACAAACATCTAGATTTACCACATCACATAAGACCTCATCTTGGAAAGGTTTTATTCCATATGAGAGAAGACATTGGTGTGTGACACGAAGGTTTATCCCTAGACTTAGCCATCCAATACTATATGGCTTGGGTGAGGCTTCATGGATAGATTTAATCTTTTCACAACATTTGTAGAGATTAAATTCTTTTGACTCCCACTGTTAAGAATGAAATACAAAGGCTTACCTTTCACCCATAACTTAGAGTGAAACAACCTTTCCTTGTCATCTAGCCTCTCCTCATGGGTCTATGATTAAGAAATGATGGCATCAGGATCATCATATACAATATCTTCTTCATGCTCTTTGACTATAGGGTGTTTATGAGGCAAATCAATAGATGTTGAAGATTATGACTCAAAAAACATGGACTTGATGGCTTGACATTCTTCTTTAGAGTGAGTTTTAGATTTGTGGTAATCATACCATTTTCTAGTCTTCCCTTCATTTTGCTTCCAATTTTGGCCTTGTGTTTGACCTTCTTTATCACTTTTCTATTTTGAAGGTTGACTCTTTGTATTCATTCTTCCACACTTCTGCTCAATCTTCACCATGTACTTGTATGCCTCAAGGAGGATTTCTAAATTGAAGAGTTCCATCTCCCCTCGTATATACCATTGTAGTCTACCATGATATTTAAGAACTTTGTGTTTCTCACTTTCTTGGATGCCTAATCTCACAGATATAGAATGAAAAATGTTAGTGTAATCATAAATAGATTATTCCTTACCTTAGTGAAGCTATTGTCACTCTATATACAGATCATTGTATGCTCCAATGGGGTAGTATTCTTCCTTTATAGCTTCTATGAAATCATCCCAAGTAGGTTATACCTAAAGGCCAATATCATCCTGTTTCTATATGAGATTTCACTTTTTACATTCAAGAAAGGAAAAATGAGAAACTAAGAAGAAATTATGAGGGTTTGTACGTACCCGGGTTATAGACTTGCGCACCAGAATCAAACATTGTGAGAACTCCTCTTTGGTTGTGCAGGATGACACCTGAAAGAGAAAGAGACTAAAACATGAAAAATGTTAGATGACGAGAAAGTGGACTGCCAAGCAAAAGCTTGGTCTTAGAAGTGCAAAGAATTCTTAGAGGATGATAGTCCATTGTTAAAATAGAATATTTAACATAAACAAAAATAATGAAATGATAAAAGACTAAAAAGAAAGAAATAGAAAGAAAAAGCGTACTTGATATGTAGTAGTCTGCTTTGCATAGTCACCGACATCGGTGGTTCTACCGACATCGGTCAAGGAAGTCACCTACGTCGGTTAGGATGCCGACGTTGGTAGGGGTAATGGTCGAGGACGGTCGAGGTAATGGCCAGGGACAAGTTCAGGTCTAGGTTTTTGGTCTGTAAGGTGGACTGTGGTTTCTATCAGAGGGTCAAGAAGACTGTTTGAGGGTCAAAAAGATTGTTTGGGGGTTTGAGGGACTGTTTTGAGGTCTAAGGAATTGAGAATATTGTCTGGGAATGGACTGAATGGGTAACATGGCAAAAGGAGGATGAACGGGAGACAGGGATCCAAAAAGGCTTTTCAGCCTCTCAGTGAAGGACAAGGAAAGTTGTGGACAGTGGGCTGGATTAGCAGGTAAAACCAAATAAGAAATGAAATGAAAACAAAAAATTGCTTACCTCCTGCTTGCTAAAAGAAGAATGGAGGAAACCTGTTGTTGGAGCTGTTAATGGTCCTGCAAATATCAAGATCCTGGGACTATCTCTGCAGGGTACCTGTAGCTGTTGGTGTTGTTGTGTGAGAGGGAGAGAGAGAGGAATAAAATGCCAAAGTGCCAAAGAGAGTTCACATTCACGGGGGTAGAGAATAGTTGCAAAAAATGGTTTTGAAGGCAACCGATGCCGACAGAACCGTTGACATCGACCACATAATGACTGACGTCAGTGGCAGAAGAATGGGGGCAGAGGCTAAAATTAGCCTCTATCCGTTCTTGCATGCTGTCGGGTCAAAACGGTCGTGGGAAAATGGTTGAGGAGGGTATAAATAGACATGGGAGGAAGGATTAAGAGAGGATTTGGGTAATAAAGGCTAGGAGAGAGGTGGGGGCATCCAAGGAGGGGATCCAAGGTGGCATGGGTGAGGTGGAAAGGGGGCCATCAATTTAAAATATTTGATTTATTTTAATTTAAAATTGAGGGGACTTAGGACAAGTGTTAGGAAATAGACCAAGGGGGCCAAGGGGGGAGGACGACCTAGGGGGTAGACACGATTTTGGTGTCTACATTTTGCCCCTTTTTGTGTTATAGGTTGTTCTTAAGGAACTGCAAGACAAAAACAAGAGTTGGTTGCCCCAGGTATGGGATGAGGTGTTCCCCCCTCAAAGCAGGAGTTGAGGGAAGGGAACTTGAGATCGAGTGTCAATTTGATAGAGAGATGGATAGAGAGGGTGAGGATCGAGTGTGAACATTGCAAAGGGTGAGATTGCACGTGTACCACACCATGGGATGGTCAGGTCAAATTGTCACAGGTCGAGGGTCGAGGAGTGCCAAAATTGAAATAATCGGGCCCCAGCATTTGGTCGTAGCTGATCGGGTTATTCAATCTAAGCTGAAGCTCCAATGGTTGTCATGTTTTTGGTATCTCAGGCTCAGGAAGTGCTCCTGGAAACACAAAAATGTCACAAGTAGTGGGGATCAACCGGCTTGCAATCTAATACTTGTGAGGGTCATAAGTAGTCTATGCACAATTTTGATAACCATTCATGAGGTAGCATACATGCAAAAACAACCAAGGCAACGTTTGTCTTGGAAGTGGTCGGAGTCAGAGGAGATGGTCATGATCTCCAAGGTCTGGTGGGCGAGACAGGCAGAGGCAAAAGTGATCTCAAGGGTGCCCCAGGGGGCTAGGATGAGTTCTACTAGAAAGCTGACTAATTAAGGGCATGATTTTGGGGCAATGAAGAAAAATTGGAGGGTTGAAAGCCGTCGATGTCGGTGATAAAACTGATGTCGGTGGCCAAAAGGGACCGACATCAGTAGAAATCGGCCGACGTCAGTAGCCTAGGGCATGAAGATGCAGACGTCGGTGGCCTACCAAATCTGACAAAACTAGATTGGCAGCCCACCAAAAGTCATTACCGGCTTGCGTGCTGATGATGTGAGATGTACTTGATTTTTTTGAGAGAGAGAGAGGCACAGATTGTGCGATTGTATAAAACTTTGAGATATATATGATGATCATTTTGAGCATTGACATGAGTTATGGATGTTGTTATGGATGTGTTTAATGTTTATGGGACTTGGATTTGATGCATGTTTTGATATGATGTGTATGATGATAATGAATGTGATGTTTAATGAAATGGTTATATGTTGATGATGCTTTGATTTTGTTAATGATTATGAAAATAGGTGATTATTTGTGATGTGATTGACAGGTGATGAAAAAATGTGATGGAAGAAATGCGATGAAGGAATGGCCGAGCTAACCTCAGAAGACCCCATGTCAACTATGTGATGCCTACATAGCCCCTATTGTTAGGGCCTCAGGCCAATGTAGTTCTCCCAAAAAGGGAGGAAGGGTCAAAGTGGTCGATGGTCTTGGTCAAGGTCAAGTCATGGTCAAAGGAGAAGAATATGGTTTGTCCATCAGGTAGACAAACAAACGAGGGTGGTCGAGCTAACCTAGAAGAAGTCGTATCATCTGAGTGCTGCCTACATAGCCCCATTTTTAGAGCCTCAGACCAATGTAGTTCAGACTAGTTGAGAAGATTGGTCGATGATTGGTTTGGTCATGTGTCGAAATGATGAGGAGAAAAAGATGTTACAGCCTTTTCCAAATGGTGTATGTTGTAACATTGGTTGAGGGGTCTTTCATCCCTAGCAATTTTCCATATTCGTGATGGATGTATGCTAAAAATGAATTGAGGTCTATTTATTCTTCAACAAGTATTGGTTTATGCTTAACATAAATTGTGTAGTCCATAGTTTCCATATGTATTGGTGTCCATAGAAACTAGTGTGAACAGGCTATGTGAGTGGTCTGAAAAGAAATTGGGTTGAGCTGGTTTGACAAATGATGAAGTTTAAATGTGACCAAAGTGTAAGCAAAAAGCAAAAGGCATAATTGCCCTTTCATTGACAAGGACCAAAATGATAGCATAGATAGGGGTTGTTAGAACAAAGAGCCCCATTCATGCATTGCATCGTTGACCATGGTTGTGTTAAAACGGTAATCGAATCACTTTGACATTAAAGTGAGCTCGAAGTCCCTTGAGTAGGTGTTATGATAGGTGAGGATAGGGTAACCCATTTTAGAGCAGAGATAACCTTGCCCTTTTTTATAGGAGACCCTGAGACAAGTATAAGCCTAGTCCATGACCCGCCTTTTTTTTTTTTTGGTGCAGACTGATCAATGCGAGAAGTCTACATAGAGATGTCATTTTGCTTGGTGGTCATTTGTGAAGCTAATCGATGTGAGAAGCTTCTAAGAAAGTTTTGTTTGTAGCAAGATTTAGTCATAGCCATCCTTCGAGGGAGTGGTCTATATTTTTGATTTATATATTTGAGGTCTTTTGAATAGCTGTTCTTTGAGGGAGCAGTCTATTAGCTACAACAATGATAGTACAACTATCCTTCGAGGGAGCATTCTACTTTTTTAATTTGATTTGGTGACCTTGGATATTTTGACATCTTGATTTATTTTTGACAGAATTTTGAGTCATGGAAAAGACTATAGAAGTTCAAGGGCTCCCTTTTATTAGGACAAAGCATCCATACTTCATAAAAGGGTTATAGAGGATTTGTTTAGGGGAATAGGGTTGAAAGGAATGAGGATTAAGAGGACGTGGATTGCTCAAAGGACAAGCTCAAGTTAAATGTCAAGTGGATGAGTACTCGACTAACAGTAGAATGGTCACAGATGCAAGGCATTAAGAGGCTCAGGTTCTGGTCGTCCATCGAGAGAGGACAAATGATAAGTCCCTGACCCATACTTATGCGTGATGATGAAAGGTCTAAGCCAATTAGGGGCAAACTTGCCTTGTTCACTTTGCTCCATATTGGTCACATACTGAAGATGATTAAGAAGTGGGTTGATGTGGTCGTTGATTTATCGAGACTGGTCGAGGGCCAGGTCGAGATTGGTGTTTGGTCATGATTAAAAGGTTGGTTGATGATTGGTCAAAGTTTGGTTGAATGTTTGGTTGATTGATGCTTTGGTCATGCTTGGTCAATGTTTGGTCGAGGCTTGGTCGATTGATACTTGGTCGAGACTTGGTCAATGTTTGGTCGATGTCTAGTTTGATGATTGGTTGAGGTCATGGTCAATGTGTGATTGATGTTTAGTCGATGGCTAGTCGAGGTCATGGTTGCTAATATAAATTCAAACTCCCCCCAATCATTTGGTGGTAGGAAGAATGTCTAACACCTAGTGCAGATGATTAATGGGTTAGATAAATGAGATGGAGAGAAGATGAGGAGGAGAGACCTAGGTACCCCACCTGGTTGATAGGTCAGGGGTTCCCAAGTGAATGGTGTTTAGGCATTAAAAAAGTTAGGATGGATGGAAACCACCGACTCCATAGGTGAAGGGGGAAAATGGGCGAGCTTGGAGGAGATTGGTCAATGGTGGGTTCAAGGCAAAGGTCTACAGGAGCCTAAGTGGGGTCTTGGTATCCCAAGCCATACCATTTCTTGGCATCGGCATCGTCATCGTTGAGAGGCTCAATAGGCTGATGGGAGCCTTGCTCATAGCGTCTGAAACTAAAACCCTTCCATGCACACCTATAAAGGTAAGTGTCTGCAAAGGCGGGGTTGCCAAGAAATAAGAAGTTTGATGTGAATGGTTGGGGTGAAGAGAGAGGGTTTCCATCAGTAGGAGCTTGATTGAGCCCCCCATAGACAAGGTTGGTTTGGAGGTGAGGAGGACCATAAGGCATGACCATCCTGATTCGGTGATCGTAACTAGGGTTGTGGTGAAGGCATCCATACTCTTGTAGAGTTTGGAACATGTCTAAGGCCAGCAAGTGATATTACCCAAGTGAAAGTCTTTGGAAGATGTCTTCCATGGGGTCTTTGGTTATCGCTTGAAGAGGAGGGGTGAGGGCAACCACCGTTTGTGAACTGGTCGAAGCTTTCGCAGATGGAGGTGGCACCAGGGTTGATGGCTTGATAGGAATGAGGACGTCATTTGGTCTATAGGTGGTGTTACAAGTTTTGAAAGGTGATGGGTTAGCGAGAATGGTGCGGACTTGTCTGTCATGTTTGAATTTTACACAACAGTGTAGGGTAGAGGGGACACAAGCCATGGTGCAGATCTAGGGTCAGCCCAGCAACATGTTATATTGAAACTCTCCTTTGATGATATAGAAGAGCTCTAGGACTGTGCATGGGCCAATGCGAATATGAAGGATGACTGTGCCAATGGTTGTGGCAGTGGTGTCATTAAAGGATCACAAGAATGTGTCGGTTTTGGATACACAATTATTGGGGAGGGCCAATTGATCAAAGGCATGGGTGGAGATAATGTTGATGCTGGCACCTTCGTCAATCATAACATGCTTAATGCGTGTCCAATCAACATAGGCAGTGATGAAGAGAGCAGCATCCTGATCTTCCGTGTTAGATGTAGGAATCTCAGAGTCATTGAATGTGATGGAGGCAACGGGAGACAAAGAGTGGACAAGGGCAACGAGTGGTTGGGGGTACTCGGGTTGGACCTCTACTACTTGTAGGGATCTGATGAGGGCTTGATGATGCTGAGGTGAGGTTTGGATAAGGTCATAAAGGGACATCTTCACGGGCGTCTGGTGAAGTTGTTTTATCATGGAGTCATGGATCACCCTTGAAGAGGAAGAGAAGAGGGTTGAGATGTGCCAAGGATAGAAATTTTAGGCTTTGGCAGTTGAGGTGGCTTGATGAAAGGATAGGTCCAAGGAATGGCAGCTTTTTCTTTAACCTTGTCCTTTTGTGACCTAGTGGTTATGTGGATGGCATTGATTTCGAAGATAGGGGTGAAGGAGATGAAGGGGTCATGGCCTGCTGATGAGATGTTGATGTGGTTGAAGAAGTTGGAAGGATATGAGAAGGTGTTGGGGGTCGGTCGATAGTGTCCTCAAGAAGGAGAGTGTCTTTCTCCATGTAGCGATGAATGACAGCCTTGAGGGCACATCAAGTCTTGGTATCATGTCCTAACTATGATGATATAGGCAAATCTTCGTATCGTCGAACCAGGAGGGCTTAGACCTGAGAGGTTGGAAGGGCCTGATGGGCTGAAGGGTTATGCTAGAGGTCTGTAAAAGTTGGTGCAATATCAAAGAGAATGAGCCCACTAAAGGGTCCATGCTCGTTGATGTGTGTGATGCTGGTGACTTTTGCTTGGGCAGAGTTGGAGGAGGCTTTCATACCACCTTTTGGGTTGATGGTGCGGTGACAAGTGGAGACGACACTTTTTTCATGAGAAGTACTATCTTTTTGGGAGAGGGTAGGCTAGAGATAGGCAGAGGAAGTAGTGGAGGCAACTGGTTTTGATTAGAAGTTGGAATGGGGAGGACTTTGGTCAGGGTCGAAGGATGAGGGCCCAAAATGGAGGGCAATGGTGACGGGGGAGGAGGAGTTCACCTCTGTGGTTTAGCAGTCTTCTTTGATTTAGGTTGAAAACTACTATTAGTCGGGGCCTGGTCTAAGTCCACCTTCACTTGCGAATGAGCGAGGTTAGAGACAGGGCGAATGCCAAGTGGCTTGGTTGGCTTTGATGGGGTAGATGTGGGTTTTGGTCCTGATGCGGTTGGTTGAGGTTTAGAAGGTCTAGAAGTGGAAGTCTGGTCTTGGTTGGAAGTCTTGGGAGATTTTTCCATGGGAGGATTGGCAGCATGAGATGAGATGGCACAGGCATGCTAAAGAGCTTTAAGTCACTCCCACAGTACCTGATGCTCCACTTTTCTTGAAGGGAGAAGTTTGAGTTTCTCCACTAATCAAAAAAATGGCTGAGAAGATGTTGGATGAGATTTGGGTCCTTGAGAAGATGTTGACAGTTGTGGGGCCGAAGACGAGATTGATGTAGCAGTCTTGAACCCAAGGCATGATGTAGTCGTGACAGGTTCATTTTTGGTTGGAGACAGAGGAGAGACAGGTTCTTCCCTAGGTGGAGAAGAAATCGGAGAATGAGGCTCCTCAAGAGGGTAGAGGGCAGGAATGATTTCACCCTCCACTTGCGATTGAGTAGGAAGGGTTGGGTCCTCCATAGGTAGCAAGAAGGAGGATGGTGAGACCGGTGGTGCTGGTATGGTCGAGGCATCCTCCAATATAAGAGAGGTTGACGGAGAACTAACTGGAGAAGGAGGTTCATCCACATGCGATGGACTAACCTCTTGAGTTGGTGAGAGAGGTTGGTTAAGGATGAAGGGTGAGACCGTATTGACTATTCATATATTATGTTCGTGAATGTTGTCAGTCATGGTCTGGACATTGTTTTGGGTCAGAGGATGATTGGGAAATGGTTGCTTGAAGATGTCGATGCCTTGATTGGGTGGCGCATTGGGATTGTCGAGGATGCGGTCACCCTTTTCAAGCATGTCTTGGATGATGTTTTTAAGGGTCTTGTATTTTCCCGTGTCATGGCCTTTAACATGGTGGTAGTTGCAGAAATCATTTTCCCTATACCACGTAGGGATGGTGCGTGAGGGATCAAATTATAGAGGTGGTCAGATTTGGGGGAGATTGAGAACCCCCTGTTTGATAAGTTTTTCTAGCACAGATGCATATGAATCTTCAAGTGGAGTATACTGTCATTGTATGTATCTCTGCTAGAATTTGTGGGTGATGCTTTGAGACATGGATGGCTCAGGCTGGTTGGTTAAAGGCGAAGAGGATGAAGGTCTAATGACTACAGCATTTGCTGATGCCTTAGACTTAGGATTAGATGAATAAGGTTTATAAGAAGAGGAGTCATTGGTCTTGGAGTTGGGATTCTTACTCTGCAACTTGACTTTGTTCTCCTTGATGGCACGTAATTCAAGCTTGCGGGCCATCGTGAAGGCTTTGTCGAAGGTGCAAAAAGTTTGAACCTGCAAGGTGGAAGAAATATGCTTGGCACAGGCTTGGGAGAAAAGTTTGATAAGTTTGGGTTTGGGTAAGGAAAAGGAGAGCTGATTGATGAGGCCTCTCCAGCAAGCGACGAAATCGGCTATGGATTCATCCTCAAACTACCAGATAGAATAGAGGTCTGTGATTGAGACCTTTTTGGTGATGTTGATAGAAAAGTGATCAAGGAAGAGTTGGGCCAGTTGTGTGAATGTGAAGAGAGAATGGCTGGCGAGAGAGCTATACCATTCAAGAGCAGCACCAAAAAGAGACATAGGAAACATGCGTAAAAGTAATGCATCTCATGGGAAATGAGATAACAGGCATGTCTGAATGCCCGTAGGTGCTGTTGTGGGTCTTCATTGCTCTGGAAACGAGAGAATTTAGGAATCTCCCATTGACTGGGGTGCGGTCTGATCGGGACAGAAGGATGGATGGGTTCATTGCAAATTTGCTCGTATGAGAGGGCATTATGTGAACCAAAAATAGAGGTCTTGAGACTGGACATTTTGTCCATCAGCATTTTGATGATGTCTACTAACGGATTGGCAGGTGGAGCGCCTCCTAGATTATAAGGCGCTTAGAAGGTATTGAAAGGGGCATATGATGTGGTTGGTTGCATTTATGTAAATGCAACATATGGGTAGCTAGTCATTGGGGTGGAAGTTGAAGCCAAGGGCACTTGTGTTATGGGGTTGGTAGGCACAAATTGGATGGGGGCCGTCAAAGATGGTTGAGGAGTGGCCACACTTGTTGAAGGGTAGATAGTTACTCTTGTGTTGATAGGTGCAAGAGTAGGGGGGATAGAGACCACTAGGTTTTGGAAATGTGTAGGATTTGGTTGAGTAGTTTGAGGTTGAGGGGGTACCGGAACCCCCATGGAGGTAGGTCTAGAAGGAGAGGCTAAATTTTGAAGGTAGGACATGGTCGGGTTATTAGTTGAGGTGTTGGCTTGATTGTCTATAGGTTGAATTGTGGACGCTGTTGATGTGATCATTGTCTCAACTAAGGAAGTCGGCATCCCATAGATTGGGTTGCCTAAGGAGTCTCGCATTCGAATTCGCACGAGATAATGTTGAAGAGCTCTGCCATTGAGGTCCAAGAATCTTTCGAAATCTTGGTCCCCTTCGGGGATAATGGGAGACTGAGTTGGGGTCGGTCGAGTAGGAGTTATTTCAGTCTCCAAGTGGAACTCCATTATAGGACTGGTTATGGACAGGGAAGGCGGAAGCGGTTGATGCCTCACTTGGTCAAGAAGAGCCTTGGTTTGACTGCGTGTCAAAACCATTCAAGGCAAGAAGGGGCAGGTTTCAGAAACAGTGTTTTTTTAACTTCAGAAACTCAAAATGGGGTTTTGGCAAAAAAAGGGTCGGGTTTTAAGGCTGCTATTTTGAACAAAAAAAGGACTGTGACAGTGACCGACGTCGGTTAAAAAATCAATGTCGGTGAGAACAGATGGCCGATGTCGGTCAGATAACTGATGCTGGTGAGAAAAGGTTACCGACGTCGGTGGTAAAACTAATGCTAGTGACTGTGTTTTCTAGAAACCCAAAAGATTTGAGAGTTTTTGGAAAAAAGGAAGAAGAACGTCCTCACTAGCTCAAACAAGCAGATAAGAACAGAAAAGATGAAGAACACAAGTAGAGCCTAAGCGTTAAATCCCTAGGAATAAATTATTAAGCTCGTGTTGGCTTATGCCTTAGAATGTGTTTAGGAAGATTGGCTTTTAAGATGGGTCCTAGAAGAGGTAGTCTTTGGATGGTTTCAAGTTTGTTTAGGTGCTCAAGAGTCTGGGTTAGGTTCCGTACATGGCCTGGTGCTAAGGAGCAAGCTCCCCTCACTTCACGAGCCCAGTGATAAGCTGGTCTCGCTTAGCCAAAATATACTTTCCCTAGAGATTATCCTCTGCCAGAGAACAGAGTGGGCTTTCCCCTTAGTGATGAAATCCAAGTGGGATTGTCAGGACGGGTAAGGTATCCGTTGGGTGATGAAATCCCAGTCGGGCCTTATCTCAAGTAAGTTTTGATGTTTAATTTGGTGCAAGTGGTTTGGTTGTGTAACATCAAGTGGACTATGATTAATTCATGATGCGGTTTTTAATTACTAGGTGTGGACTAAGAAATGCAAGCAAGCAGAAATGAATGCAAAGTGTTTTAAGCCCAAGTCGAAATATCAGTTCAAATGAAAAAAAGTTGAGAAAGGGTTGAAGAATATGACTTTTGACTAGTCTAATGATGCAAGAAAGAAAAGAAAGGTTCCTTTTAATCCCACTAATGGTGTCATTTAGAAGAGAAGAAAGAGGTGAAAAGGGAGAAACCTAATGCACCTATATGAATAGAAAGAAAAGGAACCCAAGGAAGACCCTAAGGTCCCACTGGGTGTGCCAGAATGTTTATATACGATATTTTGCTTTTTACATTCAAGAAAGGAAAGATGAGAAACTAAGAAGAATGGACGAGGGTTTGTACGTACCCAGATTGTGGACTTGTGCACCAGAATCAGACAATAGCGGGAACTCCTCTTTGGTTATGGAGGATGACACCTGAAAGAGAAAGATACTAAAACATGAAAAATGTTAGATGATAAGAAGGTGGACTGCCAAGCAAAAGCTTGGTCCTAGAAGCGCAAAGACTTCTTAGAAGATGACAGTCCACTATTAAAATAGAATATTTAATAGAAACAAAAATAATGAAATGATAAAAGACTAAAAAGAAAAAAAGAAAAAGCAAAAGCATACCTGATATGTAGCAGTCTGCTTTGCATAGTCACCGACGTCGGTGGTTCTGCCAGCATCGTTCAAGGAAGTCACCGACGTCAGTTAGGATGCCGACGTCGATAGGGGTAATGGTTGAGGATGATCGAGGTAATGGCCAGGGACAAGTTTAGGTTTGGGTTTTTGGTCTGCAAGGTGGACTATGGTTTTTGTCAGAGGGTCAAGAAGACTGTTTGAGGGTTAGAAGGATTGTTTGGGGGTCTGAGGGACTGTTTTGAGGTCTAAGGAACTGAGAATATTGTCTAGGAATGGACTGAATGGGTAACAGGGTGAAAGGAGGATGAACGGGAGACAGGGATTTGAGAAGGCTTTTTAGCCTCTCAGGGAAGGACAATGAAGGTTATGGATAGTGGGTTGGATTAGCAGGTAAAACCAAATAAGAAATGAAATGAAAACAAGAAATTGCTTACCTCCTACTTGTTGAAGGAAGAATGGAGGAAACCTGTTGTTAGAGCTATTAACAGTCTTGCAAATGCCAAGAGCCTGGGACTATCTCTATAGGGTACTTGTAGCTGCTGGTGTTGTTGTGTGAGAGGGAGAGAGAGAGGAACAAAATGCCAAAGTGCCAAAGAGAGTTCAAATTTGCGAGGGTGGAGAATAGTTGCAGAAAATGGTTTTGAAGGCAACCAACATCGGCAAAACCACCAACATCAGCCGCATAATGACCGACATCAGCAGCAAAAGAATGGGGGCAGAGGCTAAAATTAGCCTCTATCTGTTCTTACACACTGCCGGGTCAAAACGGTCATGGGAAAACGGTTGAGGAGGGTATAAATGGATGCAGGAGGAAGGATTAAGAGAGGATTTGGGTAATAAAGGCTAGGAGAGAGGTGGGGGCATCCAAGGAGGGGATCCAAGGTGTCATGGGTGAGGTGGAAAGGGGGCAATCAATTTAAAATATTTGATTTATTTTAATTTAAAATTGAGGGGACTTAGGACAAGTGTTAGGAAATATACCAAGGGGGCCAAGGGGGGAGGATGACCTAGGGGGTAGACACGATTTCGGTGTCTACACATCCATACTAAGTCTCTTCTTTTACACTTCTCACCAATTTTTGATAGGCAATGATGCTTTCAAAAGAGTAAAAGTGATACTCTCTTTATCAGTGAATTTATTTACAAAAAAAAAGATGACAATTGATCCAACCAATTTTCTACTACATCAGCATTGATTTTGCCTTCAAATGTAGGGATATCAAAATTCATCTGAACCTTGAAGGGTGTTGGGGCACTAAAAAGATATGGGGTTACAGATGAGGAGCCAAAAATTTTCATCTGGATTTGTTAGAGAATTTGGATGAATTTTTGTAGCATCTACACTTACTACTGTTGAAGGGCTTCATTCACCATGTCCTTGAAAGGATCAGATGTCTCGATGTTGTCCACCATTCGAGATCATTTGGAGTGAATAGATAGATACTCTGTTGGTTCTATTTTCCACCCAAGCTTCCTGTAATCTAACCTCATCCTTGGGATCATACACTCTAAATAAAAACTACTCTGATACCACTGATCTAAAACTCAAAATCTTTAGTTGAAAAATAATTCAATAAACAAGAACAACATAATTGTAATAATGTTATCTCTAAGAAGAGATATCTTATTGATCAAATTTGTGGATCCAAACATATGCCTATCTTTGAGAAGAGGTGTCTGATTTCATTTTTGGGTTACATCTTCATTTATACATTTTTTGAAGGTAGGAAGATGTGGAAGGTCACCAATATCGAGGGAGATTAATTAATTTGACTTCCATGATTTACAACAATAAAAAATTTGAAGAATTTTTATTTTTAAAAACATATTGTTTTTAGACTACACTACTAAAATTGAAAATTAAGGAACTTTTGTTTGTTTTTTAGGGCTAAAGTTCACTAAGTGGAGCTCAATTCCATCTCATTATGTTCCCCTCATTCTTAGCTTTCAAACGATTCAAATGGGGAGGCAAATAGAGCTATGGTGCAAAAGTTATGGCTCCAAGAAGTTTTGCCACCAATTGGGGTAGAATCGTCACTCGAATTATCATCTAAAATGTTGCTCAAATCATTCCTTCCTCCTTGAGAAGTAATGGTCCCCATTACATCAAGATTTGTCATCAAGTGTGGCAGTTATATTTTGATTTGATTCCCAATGCATACTTAGAATCGGTTGTGCTTTATGGAGCTATGTTGGGCCTGATGGTTCACCATTTCTATTTAACCATCAGTCTGTGGATAGAAGGCCATGAAATTTCTTAACTTGGTATCTATTTGCTTCTATTATTGTGTTGTTTGTGTAGTCAGGACTACACTATCGGCCCTTTTGAATTTTTGTGGCTTGACCACCATGAGAATGAATTTCTTGGCACTAATCAGGGAGACAAATATAGAATTTGGTACCTCTGGTACCCTGTAGCATCATGTTTCAAGAGTGAGGGTGATCCTTTGAGTTCTTTATTCATATATGCCATGTTGATCATACATGAATGGCTAACCAATGAGTACATCACAAACATCTAGATTGACCACATCATATAAGACCTCATCTTAGAAAGGTTTTATTGCATATGAGAGAAGACACTAGTGGGTGACACAGAGGTTTCTCCCTGAACTCAACCATCCAATATTGTATGGCTTTGGGTGAGGCTTCATGGATAGATTTAAGATTTTCACAACATTAGTAGAGATTATATTCTTTTGACTCCCAATGTCAAGAATGAAATGTAGAGGCTTACCTTTCACCCATAACTTAGAGTGAAACAACCTTTCCTTGTCATCTGACCTCTCCTCATAGGTCTCTGATGAAGCAATGATGGCATCGAGCTCAGCATCTACAATCTCTTCTTCATCATCTTTGACTATAGGGTGTGTATGAGGGAAAGTAGTAGATGTTGAGGATTGTGACTGAGAAAGTAGGGACTTGATGGCTTGACATTCTTATTTGGAGTGAGTTATAGATTTATGGTAATCACACCATTTTCTAGTCTTCCCTTCCTTTTTCTTCCAATTTTGGCCTCATGTTTGACCTTCTTTATCACTTTTCCATTTTGAAGGCTGACTCTTTGTATTCATTCTTCCATGCTTCTACTCAATTTTTACCATGAACTTGTACGCCTCATTGAGGGTTTCCAAATTGAAGAGTTCCATCCCCCCTGTATATACCATGTAGTCCACCATGATATTTGAGAACTTTGTATTTCTCACTTTCTTGGATGCCCAATCTCACAGATAAAGAAAAAAAAAATTAGTGTCATCTTGAATAAATTATTCTTTACCTTGGTGAATTTTTTGTCACTCCATATATAGATCATCATATGCTTCAATGGGGTAGTATTCTTCCTTTACAGCTTCTATAAAATCATCTCGGGTAGGTTCTCACTCAAGGCCAATATCATCTATACTGAATCTCTTCTTATACACTTCCCACCAATTTTTGATAGGGAATGATTCTTTCAAAAGAGAAAAAGTGATTTATTTATTGGTTAATTTATTTATAGAAAAATAAGATGACAATTGATCTAACCAAATTTTTACTACATCAGCATTGATTTTGCCTTTAAATGTATGGATATCAAAATTCACCTAAACCTTGAAGGGTGTTGGGGCACTGAAAAGATGTGGGGTTGCAGATGAGGAGCCATAATTTCTCATCAAGATTTATTGGAGAATTCAAATGAATTATTTTAGCATATATGCTTGCTACTACTAGAGAACTTCATTTACCATTTCCTTGAAAGGATTAGATGTCTTGGTGTTGTCCACCATTTGAGGTCATCTGGAGTGAATAGGTAGATAGTATATTGGTTATATTTTTCACCCAAGCTTCCTATAATCTAACCTCATCCTCAAGAACATACACTCTAAAGACAAACCAATCTAATTCCACTAATCCAAAACTTAGAAGATTTGGTTTAAATATAATTCAATAAAAAAGAACAACATAATTGTAATAATGCTATCTCTGAGAAGAGATGTTTTATTGATCAAGTTTGCAAATCCAAACATATGCCTATCTCTGAAAAAAGATGTTTTATTTCCTTTTCAAGCTAAATTTTCATTTATACACATTTTTAAGGTAAGTGGAGGATGTGAAAGGTCACCAATCTAGAGGGAGATTAATTGGGTCGACTTCCATGATTCACAACAATATAGAATTTGAAGAATTATTATTTTTAAAAACTTACTATTTTTAGACTACAATACTAAAATTAAAAGTTAAAGAACTTTTATTTGATTTTTGAGGGCCAAAACCCACTTATCAAATCTTTGTGCCATTTCAAAATGTTTCCCTCATTCTTAGCTTTCCAAAGGTTCAAACGAGGAGACAAACGGAGCTATGGTGCAAAAGTTATGGCTCCTAAAAGTTATACCACCAATTAGGGTAGAACCGTCACCCAAATTATCATCTAAAATTTTGCTTAGATCATTCCCCCCTCCTTGAGAAGTAACGGTCACCATTACATCAATATTTGTATTATCTACGCTTGTTACTACTAGAGGGGCTTCATTCACCATTTCCTTGAAAGGATCAGATGTCTCAATGTTGTCTATCATTTGAGGTCATTTGGAGTGAACAGGAAGATAGTATACTAGTTCTATTTTCCACCTAAGCTTCCTTTAATCTGACCTCATCCTCAGGGTCATACACTCTAAAGACAAACCGGTCTGATACCACTGATCCAAAACTCAGAAGCTTTGGTTGAAAGATTATTCAAAAAATAAGAACAACACAATTGTAATAATCTAATCTCTGAGAAGAGATGTTTTATTGATCAAATTTATAGATCCAAACATATGCCTATCTCTAAGAAGAGATGTCTGATTTTATTTTTGGGTTACATTTTCATTTATACATATTTTGAAGGTAAGAGGAGGATGTGAAAGGTCACCAATCTTGAGGGATATTAATTAATTTGACTTCCATGATTCACAACAATACAGAATTTAAGGAATTACTATTTTTAGAAACTTATTATTATTAGACTGCACTACTAAAATTGAAAATTGTATAACTTCCATTTGGTTTTGGAGTGACAAAACCCATTGAGTAGATCTTAGTACCATCTCATGATGTTCCTCTCAATCTTATATTTCTAATGGTTTAAATGGGGAGTCAAACAAAGCTATGGTGCAAAAGTTATGGCTCCCAAAAGTTCTATCGCCAATTGGGGTAGAACCATCACCCAAATTTTCATTTGGAATGTTGCTCAGATCATTCCTCCCTCCTTGAGAAGCAATGGTCCCCATTGCATCAATATTTGTCATCAAGTGTGCTAGTTGTATTTTGATTTGATTCTCAATGCATATTTGGAATGGACTGTGCTTTATGAAGCTATGTTGGGCCCGATGGTTCACCATTTATATTTGACCATCAGTCTCTAGATTGAAGGTCATGAATTTCTTCAGCTTGATATCTATTTACTTCTATTTTTGTGTTGTTTGTGTATTCAGCGCTGCAACATCAACCCTTTTGGATTTATGTGGCTTGACCACCATGAGAATGAATTTCTTAGCACTAATCAGGGAGACAAACATAGGTGGTACCTTTGGTACCCTATAACACCATGTTTCAAGAGTGAGGGTGATCCTTTGAGTTCTTGATTTATAGATGCCATGTCGATCATACATGAATGGCTAACCAAGGAGTACATCACAAACATCTAGATTGACCACATCACACAAGACCTCATTTTGGAAAGGTTTTATTGCATATGAGAGAAGACATTGGTGGATGACGTGGAGGTTTCTCCCTAGACTCAACCATCCAATACTGTATGGCTTTGGGTGAGGCTTCATGGACAAATTTAAGATTTTTATAACATTAGCAAAGATTAAATTCTTTTAACTCCCACTGTTAAGAATTAAATACATAGGCTTACCTTTCACCCATAACTTAGAGTGAAATAATCTTTCCTTATCATCTAGCCTCTCCTCATGGGTTTGTGATGAAGAAATGATGGCATCAGGATCAACATCTAAAAGCTCTTCTTCATCCTCTTTGACTGTAGGGTGTGTATGAGGTAGAGTAGAAGATGACTCAAAAAGAAGGGACTTGATGGCTCAACATTCTTATTTGGAGTGAGTTTTAGATTTATGGTAATCACACCATTTTTTGGTCTTCCCTTCCTTGTACTTCCAATTTTGGCCTTGTGTTTAACCTTCTTTGTCACTTTTCCATTTTGAAGGTTGACTCTTCGTATTCATTCATCCATGCTTCTGCTCAATATTCACTGTGAAATTGTACACCTCACTAAGGGTTTTTAAATTGAAGAGTCCCATCTCCCCTCGTATATACTATTGTAGTCCACCATGATATTTGATAACTTTGTGTTTCTCACTTTCTTGGATGCCCAATCTCATAGATAGAGAATTAAAAATGTCAATGTAATCTTGAACAAATTATTCCTTACATTGGTGAAGTCTTTGCCACTCTATATATACATCATCATATGCTCCAATGGGCTAGTATTCTTCCTTTATAGCTTCTATGAAACTATCCTAGATAGGTTCTGCCTCAAGGCCAATATCATCCATATTGAATCTCTTCTTGTACACTTCCCACCAGTTTTTGATAGGCAATGATGCTTTCAAAAGAGCGAAAGTGATCTTCTCTTTATCAGTTAATTTATTTATAGAAAAATAAGATGATAATTGATCCAACCAATTTTATACTACATCAACATTGATTTTGCCTTCAAATGTAGGGATATCAAAATTCACCTAAACCTTGAAGGTTATTGGAGCACTGAAAATATGTGGGGTTGCAAATGAGGAGCCAAAATTTCCCATTGATATTTATTTAAAAATTTGGGCAAATTATTGTAGCATTTATGCTTGATGTTTTTGGAGGTATTCATTCACCATTTTATTGAAAGTGTCAGATGTCTTGGTGTTGTCTATCATTTGAGGTCATTTGGAGTGAAAAGGTGGATAGTTTGCTAGTTCTATTTTCACTCAAGCTTCCTATAATATGACCTCATCCTCAGGATCATACACTCTAAATATAAACCACTCTGATACCACTGATCCAAAACTCAAAATATTTAGTTGAAAGATAATTCAAGAAACATGAACAACACAATTGTAATAATTCTATCTCTGAGAAGAGATGTTTTATTGATCAAATTTGTAGATTCAAACATATGCCTATCTCTGAGAAGAGATGTTTAATTTCCTTTTTAGGTTACATCTTCATTTATACACACTTTGAAGGTAGGAGGAGGATGTGGATTGTCACCAATATCAAGGTATATTAATTGGTTTGACTTCCACGATTCACAACAATACAGAATTGAAGGAATTACTATTTTTAGAAACTTACTATTTTTAGACTGCACTACTAAAATTCAAAATTGGGGCACTTATATTTTTTTTTTGAGGTAAAAAATTAGTGAGCAGTGATGAGTGTCATCTCATGATGTTCTCCTCATTCTTAGATTTCTAATGGTTCAAACGGGGAGTCAAATGGAGCTGTGGTGCAAAATTTATGGCTCCTGAAAGTTCTACTACCAATTGGGGTAGAACTGTCACCCGAATTGTCATCTAAAATGTTTCTCAGATCACCCCAAAAGAGAGAAAAGAAAAAGAGAGACATATAAATCCCTGCAAAGATGATGTTGAAGTAGTCCACACTCCAAGTACTCAAAATTCATAAAGGAACTCAATCTGTACGAGTGGTCTGAATCCACTACTCGTTCACAAAAATAACTAACATTGGGCTTCACCAAAATAGCTTCAATCAATAATATTGTCAATGGTAATGAAAGTGTAAAATAGTACTGCATATGTAAGAAATTCTTAATGCCAAATAAGCATAATTTATAACACACCCACCCATACTGTGGACTGGGTAGAGTGATGACAAAAAAACTATATGTACACCCCCCCCCATAATGGATGGAGTGGATGAGAAAGGTATTCATGAGTGGTCTAAATTTACTACTTGAACATAAAACAATATGACATTGTATGCAGTAGAATAAATCCATATCATGTTGAAATAGATTATCGAATTGTCAAAGAAGACAAGATGACATTAGATTCCCTAGAAGAGCTATACTTCAAGATGTGGGAAACTATCAACTATCAAAAAGGTGGTGTTGAAAATATAAATAAGGTCTCTAAAAAAGGATGGCTCTGGTGATGATCGAAGAGACAAGTAACTGAATAAGTGAAAAGGTGCCCAAAATAGAGCACACAATTGCATGAAGGTAGACAAGGGTGAATCAAAAAACCCTCTTGTGGCACTTTATAAATCAGCGTGAGTATAATATATCCCATACATTAAAAAACACTAAATGAAAACAAGGAAGACACTAGGCTTCACCAGAATAGCTTCAAATAAGGAGACTATTGACCTATCAAAGAAGTTATCACCAATCATGAGAGGTGCTCTAAAAGGAAGCGTAAAAGTGTCTCCATAAAAGAAGGTAAGGTACTAAAAAAGGGGCCTTGATGGAGACATGATACAAACTACAAGTGTGTCAAAGTAACATTGCATAAACTAGAATAGAGAATGTCATGGACTGATGAAAGAGTGTGGCAAATGGTTAAAAAAACTATCAAATATGAAAAAACACATCTAAATTGATCAACTACCAAACATGACAACCTATAAAACACATGCAAAGGATGTCAGACTCAATTTAAAATGCATCTAAGATAGTGCAAAGTGCAAGAGTGGTATAAGAAATACAATGTGGGTCAAGAAAGAGTAATGTGGGCCAAAGATCATGAAAATAATATGTTGGTCATAGTAAAAAAATGCATCTAAATTTGTAATGAGAGAGAAAATCCCCCATGGTTATTGTATATCCCCCCCCTCAAATTTAACACTTTACATTTTAGTGCATTTTATAAAACAAATGACACCAATAGATCGGGCATTAAAAAACATACACTTTTAAAAAAATAACACTCAATTTCGAGTTACTAATCAAAAGATATAGTTTTTACAAGGTTATCCCATCATAAATGGGTCAAAAAGAAAACATTGCACTAAAAAATAATAAATGCTTGGAGAAGAATAAATTATTTCTACCAAATTTAGAAAAATTGGAGATGAAAGAAATTTGCAACAAAGAAAAAGAACAATCTTCCACATAGATCAATATTTCACACTAATTTTTAACTTTATATACAATATCTAATTTTTTTCCTTGATCATGCATAAAAAATCACAAAAAAATAGAACCACGTGGTCAACTTCATATCCTCATATCTCCTTGGGTATTGATCAAAGCCTTTATTATGACCACTTTTTGGAAACCTCTCGGAGTCCTCTTTCTAGTAGTGAAAGAATGTTTTGAATTAGACACCTATGTGAAGATAAAACTAATAACTTATCTAAGGTGTAAACAAACAATGTGAAAAATGGCAATTAGAGACCATTCTAACACCATGATAGAGTTAAAAAGACTCTTAAACCAAGATCTCTCCATGAATCCATTATCACGGCCATGAATCTAATGTATTACACATAAAGAATAAAGTATCTATTATCCACTCTATTCCATATCAAATAGGTTACAATAGAGATGTACCAATAGAAAGAAGATAGGATAATCTTGACCATCCCATGTATGTGGGACTAAATTCCCTAATATAGGTGTAAGTAAGACATAAACCCATCATCCTCATGAATGTGGGATAAAACATCTCCAATGAAATAACACATAGATAAGCTAAAGAGTAGGAAAGTAATATCCTACACCAATAACACCTTGTTTTCAACTTTTCTTGAAGGCTTATAGGTAGTGACTTCTATAGTTATCAACTTATTATCATGGGTGAATTTTACATTCTCATGTAGTGTTGACATAATTAATTTCATTTTATTATTCCTCCTTTATTTAACATATGCATCATATGTCCCATTATCTTGTAATATATGAAACCAAACTAAAATGGTCTCAATACCCACTTTGATAGGTAAGGTAATTCATCCACATGTTTTATTAGTTATGCCATCATATCCTTTAATAATATTAGTTGTACCATCTAAATTCATCTGTGTATCCAAGACAAGTAAAAAAAATCATTTTGCACACATTTTTACTTCAACCATTATCAATCAAAATCCTATTTGTTAGCCTTGCATTTGTATATATGAAATCTTGAATGAAGAGTGGTCCATTATTAGAATCATCCTTTAAAATGTAATGATCATAGAATTAGAGGAGGCTCTTTATGTATGACATTGAACACACCTACAAATCTATCAATTAGATGATCATTATAATATTGTGATGGTTTCTCTTGAGTTATCGTATGAACGTTGTCTTGGTCTTTAGATTGATTATCATTATTTGAAGTAGAATTGGTAAATATTTTCAAATGTTGATTTTATTATGTGATTGATTCATTCAAAGTACTATTTTGACCTTCTAATTAGATTTGACTATTTTCAATTAGGTCTTGGATCTTATGTTTCAAATTAATACATATTTTTGTATAATTTATAGGGACTCTATGATAATCACAATATGCATTAGCATCATATTTCTTAGGAAAGGGCCTTGATGTGTCAATCTCTTTCTTTGGAGACAGCTTATCAATCATACTACATTCAAGCAATCATTTATGCACATTTTGAGGAATTTTAGTTAATCATATAAATTGTCTCATAAAAATACAATAAACTATTAAATAAATACAAAAAAATCCAATTTAATATAAGGATAATTATTTTACCTTGTTTTTCATTAATCAATTTATATGTTGTACTAATGGATTTAAAAATTGAAAGAGATTAGAATGATAAATATGTATAATAATTAACAATTTTAATTTTGGAAATTGATAAATATGGAAAATTACTATTTTCAGAAAACACTAAGAATAAATGCACTTAGATTAAATATGAATTTATGTTGACTATTGCTGATGTTTGACACTAAAAACCAGCAAAAGATAGTAATGTGACTATGCTTGATCAATAGTAAAATCTGAAACTATTCTTCAACAGGTTTGCATTCCCTAGACAATGGCATAGGTTGGTCATGTATGTTGACTTCAGACTTATCGTAATTGATTGTGAATGATGAATGACAGTGAAACAAATAAAACTATAATTGTTACAGTGTAAGGCTAGAAATAGAATTTGATTATATTTTAAGACAATACTGCACTCTGAAGACAAAAGTGCTTGCTGCTCATATCACTTGGCTATGGACTTTTTGTGTTGACTATGACAAAAATCAAATTACTCACCTCCTATACCTACATTTTTTTATCATTATAATATAGATGAATTCATATTATGCCACATATATATCATTTTCTTCTTCTTTACTTTGAAACCCTAGAGTTCTTTGTTGGAGATAGAAACCTAAAAAAAAGAGAGCAGGAGTGTAATGGGTTGAGTTGACCCAATTCAACCCTTTGATGATTTAATGTTTTTTACATTTTTATATAATCATAATATTAAAATCAATCCCATGGAGTTTTCCCACCTATAGTGATTGTGTAACTTTGATCCTTGATTATATGTATACAACTATAAATATGGCTTTGATACTTGAAAATGATAGCTCTTGACTTGATTTGAAATGCTTCAAACTTGATTTGAGACTACTCCAAGTGCTTGATATTAAACTTGGAAAGAACAGAAAAAAATTTCTCAGTGTGTAATAGTGTAAAAAATAGATGTTCAATAAATAATCATCCTTTGAAATGAGGTTTTAATTTGCTTATATAGTGAAATATTTTCACAATTTCCTTTAGCCAACCTTATAAAGCATGTGAACAGGCCCAAATAATATTTCAAATTTTGAAACTAGCCATTATTTAGTGTGGAACATGGCTGCCCTAGGTGAACAGGTCCATGGATTTGCCTAGCACAAACATGTCCCAAAAAATCAAGGATAGTTGTCCCAAGTTGGATACAGTTTGAGGGGTAGCATAAATTAGTTTGAGAATTTAACTTGGAAATTTCTATGTATTAGTGACAACAAACAAAGGGTTGAGCCCACATATAGATAAATGGCTTAGAGGAATGGAGAATAAGAGTCATGTATTTTGGTACAAATCATTTGGTTTAAGATGTGTCAAGAATTATCATTTTCAAGTACATGTGGCTAGATTTATGTGTTGACATTTAACCCTTTTTTATTTTAGTAATGAAATTGATATATTAAAGGATAAATGATTAAACTTGAGTTCATACAACACACTTTTTATTTGAGAGGATACTCCAACTTTACAGGGCACTCAACTTTAGCAAACCCTGTAACAACGCATGAAGTAGTCATTTGTCCATATTTGAAATTTTGAAAATTGATAAATTGAGATGAGAGTAAGGAAGGAGTATTCCTATATGGAGATGAAATCATATTGACATGTAACTTGTAAATACTATGGAGAACTGTGCCCTCTTATTAAAGCATGTAGATAATTTGAACCATTGGAAAATTGAAAGTGATTGAGTCTCAATTTTGAATAACTAATCAATCCCTTGAGTTGGAAAGATGTATATTTTGATTCAAATGAATAGAGAAAGTACCAAATGTACTCATCTAAAGAAGGTGGAACCATGATGAGTTTTCTAAAAATGACCAAGGTTATTGAGTGTTACTAAACTCGAACATACACCACCTGTAATAGAAGATGGAACCACACAATGAGTTTGATAAAAGTGATGCCAAGGTCATTAAGTGTCACTACACTCAAACATGCATTACTCATAATAGATCAAATCACACCATTGTAGATATATTTAATTTCTATTTTCATGATCAAAAGAGAATGAAGGATATTCATGTGCCCATCATGAGCTCAGTGCCCAATGAAATGCATTTTAATCTTTGAAACTGTAACTTTGAATTTTGAAAATGTGCATGAACAAGCATCATGCCTTTGAAACTATAAATTTGAACTTTGAAATTGTGCAAGAATAAGCAGCATGCCTTCGAAATTGTAATTTTAAAATTTTAAAATGTGCATGAATAAGTATCATGTCTTTTAAACTTTGAAAATGTATATCTAAACATAAATAGGTATCATCCCCTATAAATATATGCCAAATGATATTGAATGGCATGCATCTATATGCTTAAATATAATTTTATTTGAAACATGTAACTTTGATCTTGTAACTATTTTTCATATGCATTCAAGTGTATGATTTTATACTTGAGTTATTGAAAAGTGAGTGCATATACATGTCATATGCCCCCATGAAATGTATCAATGTACCAATATATGTTGTGTGTTTGAATTATGAATTACTTTGAATCTTTGAAAACCTACACTATGTTATAGAATATAATCTTTGAATTACTTTGAATATTTGAAATCCTTATTTTGAATCTTTGAAACCTATATTTTAAATATTTGAAACTTGTACTCTGTCATAATTTTTTTTTTGTATATTCATGGATGTTTGGATATCTAAGACAAGCCCTGTATCATGCATCCATTTTTAAATGAGGGATGTATCCCCCTATTATGCCTCTATTTTGAGATGAGGGATGTAGCCTAAAAGTTACTCATCTCAAAAGAAGAGCTAACTATATCATGTGATAAATATATAGTCATGTAAATCATGTCATAATGTAGAGAGTATGTTATCATAGCAATTTAATTGTCAATGAATCATGAATGTAACACAATTGAGTGTAAGGCACATGTGTGTCATGTCTAAATAGCTATAGAAATGAAGCATGTAATAAAATAACCATCTTTGAAGTAGACTACGAAGTAACATTGCATCATATGTATCATGGAACCACTAATAAAGCTTAATAAATACAACACACAATGTCACACATAAGGCCAAGGATCACATACAAAGAAACATCACACACATAGGGCCAAGGGCCATGAGCAATGGACATGTTAAAATGTCACATAAGTAAATATTGCACACATAAGGATGAGTGAGATAAACAATGAGATTTTTTAGATGTCAAATAATAAAATAGGGCCAAGGGCCTCAAGTAATTGGACATGTTCAAATTTTTCACATACCACACACAATAAGCAAGCAATGTCAAGCTTATTGTTGATGGGTCATTTGACACACCAAATCAAAGTGTAGATGGTAACCCATAAAGACTCTCTTAAAAGGAGGCCTGTAGAGTCTCCCCAAAGTCTGTTATTATTGAGTCATGATGTACTTGATGACCTAATTGGTCTATGTAGAATAATTCCAATTCAAGAGGTCTACTAGTTTGGAATATTATAAACTAGTTTCAGTGTTGTTCTAGTCTTTAGATGGATTCAGAGGGAATGTGATTTTATTTGTTTCAGTCATGCAAGTTTTAATTAAGTGAGAGTGTAGATGATTTAAATATTTATTCATTCATTACATATGTATTCAAAGTGCATTTATGATAATGGAATATATCTTAAAATTGAGATAAAATAATAACAACATATTGCATTCACCTACACTAACATTAGCTAATAGAGACTTAAAAAATGATAAAAGAGAAGGGGAAAAGGAAAAAAACTCATCAAAATCTAATTAAATAGAATCTATTTGAATGAATGAAACCCATAAACTAATTCCCATCTGGGCAGCATTCACACAACCACAAATGGGAACTAGTGCCAGAGTCTGAGGAATAGAAAGTAAGAAGAATAGCACCACCACTATATCATAAACATAGACAATGAAATAACCACTTCACAACTTATATTATTAATAATATATGCTTGGATAACACAAACTCAAGTTTACATTTGCCATTCAATTAAATTTTTGATAGCCTAACACTAAGGAATAAGAGAGGGAGAGAGAAATAAATAAATAAGTGACTGGTCCATAATGTCTCCAATGGAGGAAAAATGAACCAACCCTTAGAATGACACCGATTTGGAAATATATAGCGAACTTGGTCCATGGAGGGAAAGGATTTTCCCTTCAAAAAAAATTCTTTGACTTTTGTTTCTTGCCACTTTTCACCAATCACCACTTTATGCTTACAAAAAGTCAAAAATGAATTAAAATATTACAATTAAAAGACTCCAAAATAAAATAATACATTAAAATGCAAATAGATTTTAGCATAAGCAAAATTTTACAAAATTGAAAACATCATTGAAACTAGGTGAGAACAAGATTTTTGACGATGCAAATGATTCAAAAACAATAACTAAGTCTCAAAATATCATCAAAAACCCAACTCGAGCTCAAAAATGGCCTCCCAGACCTAATTGGTCTTTTTGGAGGCACATGTAAGTTTAAAAATGGATTTAAAAAAAAAAACTCAATTTTAATCATGCTTCAAAATCGTGAATAGAACTAGAGGCACTTTGAATACATGTTTTATACCTAATCAAGGTATCAATTCCTAATTAGCATTATTTTTAGTTGGTTGGGGGGACCAAGACCTATTTGAATCTTAGACCCCCAATTAGCATTATCATAATTTAGCTTAATGAGCTCCCATGTTAATTAGGATTAAAATCTCACATGGCATTGTTAAAGGATGGGGATGGACCTACAGACTAGTTATGATTTATATCCTGATTAGCACTAGGATTTGGGGCCCCAAGTCCCAATGACCTAGTCAAGGCTTGGGTCCTTATTAGCATTGTGTTGAGCTCATTGGCAAGCTACCAATTAACATTATCTTGCCAATAAAATAAACTTGCAAACCTAGTCAAGGAAATAAACTTGATTACAACTAAGACTACCCCACTCATGATGAAAAGACCTAATTGGGGTTCATAGAACTAATCACAACTATTGAATGAAAATGACCCCCACCTAGACCTAATCATAATTTAAAGTCTAATTACATCTATGGGACTTATAAAAAATCCAACAAGACTGAATCATAAAAACAAATCCAATTACAACTATGAAGTGAAAGTTTTGACCTTAAAGACCTAATTGGGGGTTGAAATCCCGATTAGGTCTAGCAACTTAGAAAATTTCTCAGTGAGATACTACAAGCCTAATCGGGGAATCATAAAAATTCCTACACTAGTGCCTAATGGATATTTAGAACAATAAAATAATAATGTCCGTGTATCCTCAGTAATGTTATATACAATGAAATCATCTCTGAAAGTATCATTGAGGGGTGTTGTATCCTATAATGGGGTTGCAACTAATTGATCTATGATAACATGGCCTTTTATGGATTTATGAGATATAATATTCCAGTCAAACTGAATGAGTAACATTACCAATTTTTTATACATCTTGACAGATGAGGTTTTGACATGAGAAACTTTAATGGACCAACCCTAGTAATAACTTGGGTCTCATTACTAGTCATGTAGTGTCAAAGTTTATGTGTAGAGAAGACAAGAGCCAAACATAGTTTTTCCATTGTGTGTAATTGTAATCATAATAAAAAAGTGTGTGACTAATATAATATATTACTCATTCTCTATGATCAACATCATACTATGCTAACAAGGTGCCTAGAACATGGTCTGTATCATTTAGATATATAATAAGAGTGATTAATATGGTATTGGAGGCATGAAAATGGGTAGATTCAACAAATATTATTTAAGTTCCTCAAAAATATCTTGACATTTGATGTCTCATTCAAATTTTATAACTTTTTTGAGTAATCTTGTAAAACACTTTGTCTTATCTACTAGTTGAGCTATAAAGCAACGAATTGCTTGAATCATACCTTATAAATATTGGAGTTGCTTCAATCCCTGTGGTGGAGTCATATCAATAATAACTTTGGCCTTTTTAGGATCAAGTTCAATACCTCATTGTGAAATAATAAAACATAACAATTTGCCTAATGTTACTCCAAAAACACACTTTTTTGGAGTTAGATATACATTATAATGTCACATTTTCTCAAATATTTCTCATAAATCTATGGCATGATCTTGTCTCTATTTTGATTTTTCAAGTAAACTATCCACATAATCCTCTATTATCTTGTGAATAAGATCATGAAAAATATGTGTCATGGCTCGTTGAAATGTATCCCCAACATTTTTTTAATTCAAAAGGAATCACTATATAATAGAAGGTACCCCATGATGTGATAAATGATGTTTTCTCTTGATCTTCATCAACAATTCTAATTTGATTATAATTGACAAATCCATCCATAAATGATAGCATATCATATCATGTGGTAGAGTACATGATCATATAAATGTTTGGTAGTGGAAAATCATCTTTAGGACAAGAATTATTTAAATCTTTGAAGTCTAAACAACATCAAATATTCCCATTAGGATTTACTATCGGTACAATTTTAGACACCCACTTTAGATATACTATTGGTTGAACAAAACCCACATCAGGCAAGTGTAGAATTTATTCCTTGATTAATAGTGAAAATTTAGGATGTATTTTACATATTTTTATGCTTGATAGGTTTTTCATTAGGATAAATTTGTATCCAATGAAATGCAATTGAAGGATCAATGCCTTGCATGTTGGAGTATGCCAAAGAAAATATATCAGGGAAATCATGTAAAGCTTGCCTTAATGATTTATCCTCATCAACTTTAAGTATGGCATCTAGAAGTATTGTTCTTGGATATTTATTTGTCTCATAATTAAATATATTTATCTCTTCGTAGTTCTATTTCCAACATAAGTTGTAGTAGGAACTGCATCAGAGACATGAACTTGGAATCATTCTGTGAATGGTTAATATTCCTAAAATATGTGTGAGCATTTATGGAATGACGTAACCTATTATTATGATATAAGGGAGGGATATCCTCATATTCTCATTAAAATTCTAAGCGACACTCGTCGTGATAAAATTCATCCAATGTCATAAGTTCTAGTGATATGGTATCATCAATAAGGTTTGGATATATAGTTGATAATGTGGACATGAGATTAACTAACTATTTTGCTTATTGAATAGATTTGAAAATTGATAAATGTCTATTTTTTGATGTAATTGAGTTGGATTTTCTTGATCCCTATTTATAACTAAGGCCTTGTATACCTTTATGAGTAGATGCCTCAATAGGATGAATAATGCCTTGTGCATGCTTTCCTAATCCTTGTCTTTATAACCCATATTTTGTAATTACTTTAATCCAAAATCATATTACTTCTCATTTGTACTATTAAAGGAAGATATTTCCTATGAAACTGAAGGAGTCACTATAGAATTGTGAATAATAGGTTGTACCATTGTTTGAGTAAAAAATTCCATATAAGGGACATAATTTTGTATACACTCAGCTAGTTAACAATACTTAAATGGTTAATGATCCATAGGGCATGCATATGTATACCCATGGAAACTAAACTTTAAACATGTATGCAAAGTGGAATGGATGGCTTACATATCATGAATCCACGATCTTCAAAGAAAAATTTTGTAATTAAGGTCATTAGGCATAACTTGATATGTTGGAGCAATAGTTCTAGGAACCAATGTGAGATTCAAGGTTATCTGCCCCAATGCCTTATGAGGAATATTATCAAAACCTCTAATATCCATATCCAAATAATCTAAAATTTCAACATTTATATTGAGTAATTGAAGAAAATAAATATTTAAAATAGTCAATCCCAAAACATTATTGATTAAGGCCTACTTAACACCCATGTCATCAATTATAAGTTGAATGTGTAAAGGAAAATGTTGATTAATAATATGTTTTGGTATAAAAATATTCATTTTCAAAAGATATATCCTCTTCTATACATCATAATGTATTAATGATAGATGCGACATTATTTGGTTCAACACTGCATGGAATAATAGTGTCACATAATGCTACATACAAGGCATCCTTATACATATTTGAATGTTAGAGTACTTCCAAAATGGAGATCTTAACTATTTTATTATTAATTTGATCTATAATATTATATCCTTAGGTACTTTCATCCTACCACACATGATGGGGCTCTTTTCCTCTTTTAGTGATAAGAACATGGACTACATGATCTACTATAAATTAAGGGTGAATAGTAGAGGTGGGATGGTAGCTGAGGGAATTTAGAGGTCTAGGGTAAGGATGAATGAATGAAACCAATTGTGATCTTTGACATCTAGGAGTGATAGGTGGAAACTCAAACTAAACCATGAAACAATAAGCATAATGGAACTAGTCATTATTACGCTCTTGGTCCATATTGAATTTTTATTTTTTCATCAAATTATGAATACATAGATTCATATATAGATTAAAGATTATACATAGTATAGGAAATCAACATGTAAGGGATACTTAGAAAATTTGAACTCATAAATTGTAAATAGATCCGGTCATTAAGATCCCTTTACATAGTTTAAAATAAAATTAAAATTTGAAACCCTAAGAAAAATTATAAATAGGATAGAAGGAAACCCTAGAAACATGAATGTTTAGGGTTTTACAATATTTGACAATAAATGGGCTCACCAATATGTTTTATCAAAATTTTGAGATTAAGTGAATTAATTAAATTAAGACAAACAATTGAGTAAATTAGAATGCAATATATATACAATTATCACACATGATTTATTTGTGTCTTACTATTTTTATAAATGTGCCAAAATGGAAAAATACTAAAGATAAATAACTTAGATGGAATTCAAATCTAAGGACTACAATAAAGACTATGTAATCAGCTATGCGACAATGTGGGACCACTATGAATTAGTAAGATGGCTCTACTTTATTTTGGGATAAGGTCATGATATTTGGACCAGGTCGGCATGCTCTAGTGTTTTTAGGGTGCACCAACATCCATTAGTGTTTTTTTACCTCTGTGAAAGGTCTAATGGGTATGCCTTCACTTGTATATCCTATGTGTGTATGCAAATGTATTTGATTCATCATAAGATTTATTAAATGCCTTATTATTTACCAAAACCCTAGCTCAATGATAAAAGGAAAAAACAATGTAAAATTTAGACAACATGCAAGGGGATGGGGTTGTGCTTGACCCTAACACCCTGTGTGTTGAGAATTGCCTACATACCAATACTCTTAAGAGGGATCAAATTCCATGTATTTCTCTCATGATACCATGGTGTGTGTGAAATACTAAATTTTGGTGCAATCCTGGTGTAATTATGTGCTTGAACAATGAATTGTGACCTTTCTGGTGTAGTTAGACCTATTGCTATGCTTTTGGGGCATTTAGAACTCAGACTTGGGGAGCATGGATAATTTCATCTCAATGTGTACTTAGAATAATTTTTGTGTTTGTCATATAAAATCATCCTAGTGAACAAATGAATATAAAATGTGTTTATATACGTCATGATTTTAGAGTTTATTATAATTGGTATTTTTAAACGTGCGAACTACCTATTGGGGTGAATTTTAATTTGAGAAACTAGTCATTGTTTGGCAAGAGGATGAAACCAACAGATCTAGACACTGTTGGACAATAAGATTGTCTAGAAAGCATGGTTTCATTTGAAGAGAAAAGACAACCATATTGGAAGCATGAATCAGTCAAAGGATGCACTTAGGTTGGTTGGATTGAGGAATATAAATAATTAATATCATATTTTCCTTAAGGCAGAGGGTTATTTTGATAGAAGCAGAAGAAAATTATCTTATAATAACCATGGAATTGAGCATAGATTAAGTGTGCATAGGGGATGGACACTAGTGAATTATTTTAAAATTAAATGTTAATTTTAGTGTCTAAAACAGTGCTACCAAAATAAAGAACAACATCAGGAACTTCATATCCTACGAGCTCAATATCCATTCTAGTATCCACATCCCATAGATTCTTGGTCTAAACATACCAAACCACTTGTTATATTCTTCATTGTCCTCTTTGTGTGCAATCCAATAAATTATGTAATAGATTTTTAATATTTTGGAAGATATCCTCATTTCACAGGGTACTTACCCAATTTAGCAATTCTATTAGGGTTGTGACTACTCCATCTTGTTACAATATATGAATGATCTATCTATACATTAGGGCATTTACTATCATAGGATCTCCTTTAGTTGCATTCTAATTCTAGATTGAGTGTAATAGCTAGATTTTTTCATTCATCCTAACCTTCTCTCATAGGTTTTAGATATTTTTCTTTTTGCCCTTTTCTAAGTTAGTTTTCTATAGGCATCCCTAAAGGTGGAAGACCTTGTTCCTTGTGTTGATTTCTAGTAGTATCCTGAAAAAATCATGGTTCTTAGGATGAGAATGTACCATGTTCATATTTCTTACTATCTTCTCCTTCCTCTACTTCTTAAGAATAGGACAATCCTTAGTATTATGTTATCATAAGATCCTACAATATACATAAAAAATCCTATTTGGATTACAGGGAAAAATTTATATGATATGATTTATTTCTCCACTCAAGTAACAAGTTACCTAGGCATTTTTTCCCCTTGCCTTTAGTTTTGATTACCACCCTGATAAACTCCTTGTCTTTGAGGTGATCCCCATCCTTGTTATTGACTATTATATCCTTCATATTTCTTTTGATGTAAAGGAGGTACCAAATTCAATTGATGTTGTGGTAAAATAGGAGTCCATCCCTATTGGTACTATATAGAAGGAGGTATCCACCCTAGTTGATACCGAAGAGACAAAAGAGTCCACCCTTGAGGAGACTAAGGCATCCACCCTATTTGGCATTGAGGGGACTGATAAGTCCACCCAATAATAGGTTGTGTTGTTGAGGGACCCCATCCACCTTATGTTGCCACTTTGGCATCCTACATTGGAATGATTGGTATGGTATTGGATACTATTTTATAATGATGACAAAGACATTTCGAGTGATGTTTTATTTTAAATATTTTAGAGATTTATAATTATTTTAATCATGGTTATGGGATTTTTAAAAATATAGAATACATTGTGTAACTATTGCACATACTATTAGAATAAATTGCACTTCACAGTTGCATGTCCTACACTATGACTTACTTCATAGAACCTATCTTGATCTTTGCAAATTCATTCTAGTGGTGCCCCTCCCATCCACATTCAATGCACCATACTACCAATTTTGGTTTCTTCCCTTCCTGAAATTCATCCATCATGTGAAATATGACATCTATCTTAGAATCTATTTTTGTAATTCTAGGAGGGTATTCTCCAAAATCCTATATTTTTTTGAGTCTAGTCATAATGCATCCTGCCTCAACTTTTGTGGTGAACTAAGATTGGCCTATGGAAAACCAGATCTTGCTTCAGATGCCTTCCACAAACTAAGTAGCTTTATCAAGATCTTGAAATTGAATGTTCACCCTATTAATCACATGACAAAATTGATGATCATAATCCCATATGGATTCTCCCCCTTTTTAATTGATTTATTTCAAATCTTAAGTTTTTTTACTAACACACTTTTACATTGTTAATTGTCCTATCAATTTCTCCTTAACCTTTTGAATATTCATAGTCGCATGATTTTTTTTAGATATGAACTCTATAGTTAGACTAGTCAAAGTTCATATAAGTTCACACTTCTTATTTATGTCATTTGTCACACCCTTAACCTACCACTTCATTTCATATGTCAATAAGTAATGCTCTGGGTCAATTGACACTTCACCTATTGTTAAGGTAACAAAAGCTCCTATAGGAAATGGCATGTTTCCTACAATTATGCTAAATATGACTGGATTGATTGTTGATTATTTCACTGGTGTCTAAAAATTTACTACAAATGTGCTTGGAGTACCAAGAATCTTGGAATAAATAGTTTTGTTAGCTTCACACTCACCCATATTCCACATAACAACATTACACTTAACTATGATTGCTCTACCAAATTGCATGGGTTTTTGTATAGCTTCTACAAACCTCTTCTTAGTTGCAACTACTTCTTTGCCTTTTTCTAGACTACAATTCTTAGGTATTAAAATAGGCATAGGTGATGCATCCCCTGAAGTGAATGAACCAAGGTTAGAGTATCTTCATGCCCATTCTTGAACCTAACATGAATATGCATTTATCATTACTTATTGGAAAGACAACCCTTCTTCTTCCACATACAATTGATACATTTGTAGTTTCTCTTTAAATCTATTGCTAAGTTTTTCTAACTTCCCTTTTACAACATCTTCGTGGTTTCTCCATTTTTTTCCTTCCTCTCTTTAGAATTCAGTTTCTGATTCTCGATCAATCTCTACATTATATGTAGTTCCTACATTCCCTTCCATCTCTTCTAGTGCTCTTCTAGCTTCAAATGAAATATACCCCTAAACATAAAATTTAGTAGCATACCCATCAATTGTAGTCTTCACCCAATGTCCAATCACATGGGTCTATTTAGTGTCTAAGTTGCACAACCTTTCTAGATTTTCTTCACTCCACATAAAATGTTTTGTCTCACATGGTCTCAAAAAATAGTATTTGAATCTAAATAGTCAGGTTGCTAGTAACTTAGGAAAATTGCAAAAAAATATTTCAAAAATATATGCATGGATGTCCTCATAACTAATCACCTCTATAGATACTCTTATTATTATAGCTTCGTCCTGTACAAATGTCTAGCCAATTTTCAAGGTCCCTTTGACTAGGTAGTCATTTCAACATATTCAGTTCCAACAAATGGAACCATTGTTAGCAATGGTTCTTAGAATCACTCATCAAGACATGTTATGTGTTGTAGCTTGTGAATGTTATGACAAGACTTTAAATAGTTATAAGAAAATAAAATTAAAATTATGACAAAACGTAGTGCAGTTTCATACGCAACACTTTCTTCTTATTCATCATTAATTTATATACACTTGTGATCATTCTTAGCATTTAATGGATTCAAACTTAAGCAGTATGCAAGATAACATTTATTCTCAATGAATATTTTACTCAATTCAAGATGGTTATGTAAAAGTTTAAGAGAAGTCCAATTTCAAACTATAGGTTATATTAAGTTCCATAAAATTTTCTCTATATCCTTCTAATATTTCCTTTACAAAAGTAGGGTATATATATGTTGCATAAAGACTAAGTGTCTTCATCTTCTTTACTTTCACTTTTTTGTGCCAAAATATTCAATGTACATGTTAAATTTCCATGTGTTCCATCAACCTACATGAAACCATATTTTATACAAAATATACTATGGTGTACACTTATCACGTGTGTATCATACAAAAAAGTGTGTGAACTATACTCTGTACCTTCTTGCTAACAATGTGCACAAAAGTGCATGAAAGTGCAGACATACTATCATTGTAGGTAACTATTGGAAGTTAAAGAGTCACTAGATGAAGGTGAAACATCACATTGGGAACCAAAATGGTTTAACTTTAATAATAGTTCTTAGAATATGCTTATATAAGGAAACTAACTCATCCTTGGAAGGGATTTGATCCATATGAAATAAATAGTTAAAATAAGTAGTCCTTAGAGAGATTTATGAGTAGATATTTGTGTACAAATATGAAGGAAGGGAACTATGGGATTAAATCATGTCCTTGAATGGACTATGGGTATTGTAATGTTGAGAGTGTTTTGAGCCTAGTAAGATTGTAGGTAGTTGTGTGTGTATATTTGATTCATGGCATTTCTTTAAGATAAATAAAGATTAGTGTTTTTGTATTATGTAAGGATTGTGTAAATGTCCATTATTGTGTAGGTTTCATGGTCTAAGGTTGCCCTTTATTAGACCCCCTAACTATGATTGGATCAAATGGTATAAGAGCATGTAAAAACTCTGGGATGAGTGAGGGAGTGTTTATCCTCTATTAAGAAAGAATGGGTAGAGGGTAGTGAGAGAGAGTTGAGTTTTCTCCATCTTTTACAAGTGGGTAATGAACATAGGGTATGTATTTCATTGAGTGAACAATCGATAGAGGGTGTTTAAAGGTATTATCTATATTATGTATGTGGGTAGAGGACTAAGAATTTAGTTAAAAGGTGCATATCTTGAATATATTTACAATACATAGGTTGCAATAATGGGTTAGATGTGTGAGTGAGGAAAGTATGAGAGAGATAGAAGACAATTGAGTTGCCTAGTTAGCGAAGTTAGAATCTTTGTTAAGGGAAATACAAGATAAAGTGGAAACTATGGAAAATAAGGGAGAAGGAGAAGTTGCATCTCACCATGCATTGCAGAGATGAAGATGAGGAAATTTCCTTGGAATAAGATGACCTTGAGGTATATTAAAAAATATATATTGGGAGGAGGAGTAATAAATACATATCTTTTGAAAGACATGAATGTAGAGGTAAAGGATGTGAAAGTGAGTGCATGTGATGCTAATTTAGAGGGAGTATTGAGTGGAGAGGAAGGAGATATTCCATTATAGGAAGATGAGGAGATTGCATTAAGAGAAGATGTAGAAAATGAGAGGGATGGTTGTTGAAGTCTCATGTTTTATGAAGGAGGAGAAGAATACTATCTTGTACTTGGAGAAGAGATGAGGGTGATTGAGGGGATGTTTGACTCTATTAATGTTTATTTTATTGTAGGTAGTGAGGATAACACATGAACTGATGAAAATAGGGAAGATGAATAATGTCACACATGTGGCATTGGTGTAAGGAGTGAGACAAAAGAGTTGGATGAACTATTTGATGACATCCTAAAGGAAAAAACAATAGATAAGGATGTTGTTACAACAGATGTGGTGGAATTATTTGATGTTACAATGATGGCAACATAAGAGGTTGGCATGAAATCCATCTTGAAGATATAAATGAAGGTGATGGGTAATTGTTTTGATGCCCAAGAAAATGGGGAATCCTTCAACAAGAAAGCTAAGAAGGAAGAGGTAGTGGAAGATGAATACTCTTGGGAGGAATGAGTATATGGAGAATGTGTGGAGAAAAGTGGGTGGAGGTGGATGGCTAGTGATGGCCAAAAACCCACAAGAAGAGGAAAATTGAGAAAGAGAATATGTTCGAGAAGGTGGATGGGTTATGCCCAAGCGATGGGCAAGGAGGAGAGAAATCTAATAAAATATAGGGGTACGAGGAAGGTCTGAAATCTAGTATGTGGTTGGAAAAGGTGAAATACATCACCTAGTGGAAGGGCCCACCATGGATTTAACCTGAAAGTAAAAAATATGGTTCTACCATCTAGTCCAAATTTGTGAGCTCTATGCTCAAAAAAATCTTATCCATATTGTATGATGTAGGAGCATCTAGGTCCACAAGCAATCTTGTATCGACCAAAATATGTAGGGGTGTGTTTGTGTAGACTAATTTGTGTATTTACCATTTTGGCATGGTAGAAATGATCCTTAAAAAGCATCAAAAGTATGACTCTTAGAGGGTATAAATTATATCATAGAAGGGCTCTCTTTGGCAACAACATGGTTCTAGATGAGTTGGTTGAGTTTCTCAACAATCGGTAGAATACAAGAAGTGGTTTTGTTTGTTGAAGGCCTAAAAGTGATACGTTTTAGACCAGAAGAAAAAGGGATTCAAGAACACCTCCAAAACATATTAGTGTTTCATATTTGCACTCTCCTCCAAACATTATGTAATTTTTAAAAAAATGACACACTTCTTAAAAAAATGACATCTCATTTTGAGTTCATACACAAAAGTTATGGCCTTTCGAAGTAATCAGTTTTGCGTAGAAATTCACATAATGCGTATAAGCTCTTAAAATGCATAGAAGTCCCCTAAATGAGATTCATTGTATATAATGTGTGTGTAAGTTACCACAATGTGTAGAAATGCACAAAGAGTGCATAAAAGTTCATGTAATTTGTATATTTATGGACTCTTGTGCACACTGATGTTGATCTAGGTTTTAGCCTTGCTTCACTGATTTGACAAGCATAATTATTTTATTTGCTTATTTTTTGATCTTGACCTAATCCTCAACAATATATGCATAAAATATTGTGCAAATTAATTGGTCCAAAAAATTTCTTAAAGAATTCCAATTATATATTATGTATGTTTAAAATCGTAATTCTATAAATAAATCCCAACTTAATAATAAAAAGAATATAACATCTTTTTTGAAATAATCAAATACAACTATATTCTTCGCTATGACCTTTCCATATAAGATGTAAAAAGACTTAAATTGATATTGATGGTTTGAATTGAAAAGTCAATTTTTGAAGTCTGTCATGTGGTTATAAAAGATTTTAAGAAAATTGGGATACATTTGAATGTGTGGCTTCGTTGAATATTCCACCGAGAATTTGCGTGTCAAGTTGGTTGGTTTCATATATACAATGAATATCCATCCTTCTCCCATCGAATAAATAATATTCGTCTTCCTATTCCGTGTGGGGTGGGTCAAATATAAATGAGAATCACTTACAGTCCTGAGATCTAAGATTTTCCAGAGAGTAGTAGGTATAGCGTTTGATGAAAATTTGGCTTCATCTAAGATTTTGAAAGCTATGAAAGAGAATTCGCAACCAATGATGTTTTGTTTTTGTTTTTTTTCAAATTAGATCATGTTTATATATCTATTAATCAAATTTTAAATAAAGTATTTTAAAAATAAATGAAGATTTTTATATTTGGTTTAAAATGAGCACAATTATATAAAATATTTTTCGTTTAATTTTAAAAATGAAAACTTATAAATTATATATAATAATTTATTTCTAGACAAAATAGAGTTAAATTATATTTTATTTATAAAAATGTAGGTAGTATGAAAGTACATTATAATGTCTTTTAAGTATTTATAACGAAGAGACCAATAACAGGGGAATTTTGGTCATTTACTTTACCTTAGATAACATCTAACATGTCATCTCTGTTAAGTAAGAGATTTCAATCATTGTTTGCAATGTTCACTACCTCTACATCGTTATCAGTTATACCTTGTTCTTCATTTGCAACAGTTTAGGGGGAAGCTTTTCTAAGATGAGGTGTGCAACAATCCCAATGCCTAGGGTGTACCAGAGGAGGCAAGTGCCTATGTGGCAACAACCAAATAAGTCAACAGTGAGAGTGACAATAGGAACAAATCCTTTTGGGTCTTTGCTTCGATGTACCTTCCCTAGAATGAAAGGAGGGGCACTGGGAAACTATATAGGGCACATTACCCAAATGGTGTAGAAGTTTTCAGAGATGGGCCACCTTCAGAGCCACCTTATTTCCCCACACTTAAATCTCAATACACACTTTTGAATTAACCATTACTTTATTTTAAGTAGAAAAATGAGCATCAATTCACTATAATATTTTCATAAAATTTTGACACTTTTTGTGTCAAAAATTTATTTTCACAACTATTAATGCATTTTTTATCAATGGGTTTCCCTTACGTAAATTGTGTCAGGGAAAAATACACTAAATTGGGCAAGACAAAATTGCCCCAGTTTAGCAATTTTCCTTCAGTGATACATGTTGCATCAATATTTGCATTAAAAATGAAGCATTTTCAAAAGAACTGAATATTTTTTATTTTTTGGTTTAAAATAAGTATAAGATAAATAAATTATCTTTTAACTAAATTTAATGTTTTTTACATTATAATTATAATGAAAATTTGTAAATAATATTAACTGTATATTTAATGAAATAGAGTTATATTATTTTTTAGAATATTATAAATTATTTAAAAAATGTAAGTAATATGAAAACATATTTTAATACTAATAAATTAGATTAAAATATAAAAAAAATTAGGAAACAAACATTAGTATATATGATCGAATGCTAAAACATCCAAACAATATAAAATAAGTATTTAAGTAGTTATAGCAAGATACTACTAGAAAATGAATCTTGGTCATTTGCTTTGCTTAACTAACCTTTGACCAATCATCTTTTTCAAGTAAAGAATCTCAAAAAGTGTTTATATTATTCATTGCTTCTACATTTTCTTCAGTTATATATTGTGTTTCATTTATAGATGTTTTAGGGGAAATTTCTCTAAAATGAGGTGTGGATTCTTATAGATGCAAAGAAGATCCCAATTACTACCTTGCATCAAAGAAGGTGAGTGTCAATGTGATGCTAACCACCTGATCAACAATGAAAGTGACACTGTGAATGAATCATTTTGTCTCTTCCTCTCGATGTGCCATTCCTAAAAGAAGAGGAGGGAGCACATGGACAATTATGTAGGGAATATTACCCCAATGGTATAACAATGCTTTGAGATTGGCCACTTTTAGAGCCATCTTATTTTCCTATGGTTGAATCTCCATAAACACATTCAAGACATAACTATTTCTTTATTATAAGTATAAAAATGAGTACTTTTTATTAGTATTTTCTTAAATTTATGACTCTTTTTGTGTCAAAGTTACATTTTCACATGATCATTCATGTAAAATTTGTATCAATGGATTTTATTGATGCATATTACATTAAGAACAACCACATTAAAGTTGGAAAAATAAAATTTCTCTAATTTGGCAATTTTTCCTTTGGTGATACACATTGCATAAATGTTTGTGTCAATAATGTGCAATTATAATTTTTGTCTGACTTAAGTTTACATCATCCAATTTTAATGATGTAAATTTTGTATTAGAAATCGAAAAAGATAATTTGACCAAGGTGTTGATCATATTGATATTAACAAAAGTCCTAAGATAAAATGTGATACAAACATTTCTCACATTTTTTTGCTAAAAATTCCCTCCCAAAATTCAATTCAAATTTATAATGCAATTCTTGATGTAAACCCTATCATAAATCATGACATTATTATGTCAAACCATGGCGTATGTTAGAAAAATATTTTCCCACTATCATGAGTGTGGTTGTATATACATAAATTAATACAAAATTGTATATATTGTTTATGGATATAAATTAATTGGTTTGATTGTATTTTATGTGGAAAGCGAGTGATTTAAATACTGATTAGGAATTCCAGATTAAAGACTTTCACATTCCATAACATGAGAACAAAGCTTTTTACTAAAAAATGATGACACAAGCTAATAATATGTTAGTAAGAGTGAAATTCTTAGTTTGTTATTATATACACATAATATTTTCAAACTTTATCAATTACTAATGCTTTCTCTCTTGCAAGAACCCATCGAGTTTCAATCTCTCTGAGTGCACGCTTTAAGGGGTGCAACGAGAAAGGGGTGGGCAGATCATTGGTGGTTCGCAAGATTGTTGTCCCTTTACTACCACTTCTTATCTACATAACCATATCCTAAAAACATTCCCCTAATATTTTCCTCCTCTTTTTCATCCTCCTCTAGTCATTTTCCACCTTCATTAGCCCTTCCCTAGCCTAAATTCCTTTTTGATGGTTTACAATACAATGTTGGCCCCATCGACTCTGTACTCTAATCGACTAAACACATTTAGGGTCTAGGTTGGCTCCTAGTCAAACTAGACCAAGACCTAATTTATTTTTATTAATAACGATATAGAGTCGATTAGGCTGACCCTATTGGTAAAACCTTTAGAAAGGATTAGGGTTAGATTCAACTATACATACACATTCATTTCATCATTTATTAAGAAAAAAAATAAGAGTATTATATTGTGCACACACTTATCCACCATTCTACTTGAGGAACAAAGCTTAGGGTTTCATATTTTCTTTGGAGATACAGATCTTGTCTTATGGAGAAATCTTTTGGATGCATATATAGGTTGTGTATCCTAGAGCTAATTTATCCTTGTCATCCTTACATACCACAACAACCTCTTGCGAAGCACCTTGGCCAAGGGAGAGATTGAGGCTTAACATGTTTGTCTTCAAAGGTTACTATTCATAACTTTGTTCCTCCTTTGTAAGAATAGATATATTAGCATTTGTACTTGTCTCCCATGCATTAGGATTTCATATACATTGACGTGAGTATACATCTTCTATGTATATTTAATTTTTATGTTTATTACCCTAACTTTGTGCCACAAGATTTGATGATCACTAGACTAGACTTTACTTTACTTGTCATTTACTTTTATGAATATGAAAACATAGGACCTAGTTAATGTTATTGCATATTTTTGCTTGACTGGAGGATTTGTAACCCTCCCTAGTGATATTATTGTGGTAAGAGATCCCTTGGCTAGGTCTAGTGGATCCATCATGACCCCAAATGTCTAATGTGTCAAGAATCAAAAGTGTAAGTAAGATTTATCTTTTCTGAGCTAAGATTGATTTATAGATCAGTTGCATTTCTATTTGATTACATTCTAGTGAACTTGACTTGAAACTAACCCTTACAGGTTATCTTTCATGCCATCATTTTTATCATCATTTATATTTTTTTATATTTATAGTATTTTATCATATTAGTCGGTATAGTTATAACTTTTTGTGTGTAGGTTTAACACATAGTTGCTTTAAAATGATTATGTTCTATTTGTGTAGGTATTTACCAATTATAATTTATTAAATCAAAAAATTTGACATAGGACTCTTTTTTAGCTCTAGATTATCACACATAGTTGAACAGGTTGACTCTGTTTATTCTTTTCTTCTATCAACATACAGTTTAATAAACATAGTCGAATAGGTTGACTATGTTCGTTATCTTTTCTTCAACACACAAGGTTTTACAAACTTGGTCAAACTAGTCAACCCAATTGGTAGAATTTTTAAAGTAGCATTTGAATATCTTAACTTTAAATTTCAAGCTAAAAAATCTTCAATCCCACCAAGGGTAGAGATAGAGCATTCACGTGACACACCACCCATTTTTATAGAACCTCTTAGAAGCCTACTTATGGATCATGCTATGATCAGTCCCTATCATTTTGATAGATACTACGATCCTTATAGCCTACTTCCCCAGAGATGTTTGATAATTACTTTAATCCTTTTACACATCCTTCCCCAGCCAAGCCTAGTCCCTCAACAAAGCCTAGTCTAGATCCAACTCCCACTCTACCCTTAGTTGAGCCTCATCCTACATTTGATGTTGTTTCTCCTTGAACCGAGCCTAGACCAGTCTATCCACTAGTCATGCCTCCCCTTAGTGATTGCCTTCTTCATTTACTGTAACTTGATCCCTCACCCTCCTAATGGGTTGATCACCCTTACTATGACATTCATAAAAATTTTAGAGATTGGACTAGAAACTACCAGTTATACTAGCCTTCCCTGGCTCCTACTTCTAATCTTTCCATTAATAGCCCCAAAAATTCTACTAACAAATGTATTTTTTGTTTTTACGACACAGATAATCATTCCTATACCCACTATCAAAAGCTTTGATATTATATCGACACCTTTTGCCCTACCCTTATTTAGCCTAAAGACAAGGCTATACCTCTTCCCAAGTTGTTACCTGAGTATATTCCCAAACATGGAGAGGTATATTACATTTAGAACCAATGCACTACCCATCACACTAATCGTTATCACATCTTATAAAAATATATTCATGATTACCTCATGATCATTCCTACACCCATTCCCCTTCCCATAAGTCATCCACATAAGAAGTCTCCTCCTTCACCTATGGCTCCCACTCCACCTATGGCTCCTACTTCACCTATGGCTCTTGTGCAACTTGCATCTTATTCCCTAATCATTGTTCCTTCTCCATTAGCGGTGCCAGTTCCTTGTCCCATAGCTACCATTCCAGGATCTATTCCCCTTCTTGAGTATTCTATGCATGAGGGACCCCATGAGCATGATCCTTCCATTATACTTGCATTTTATAAATAATTTAACCATTTCAAAGGATTTATCAATAATTTTAGCCATAAAATACCATTCTATTTTAATAAAGATAGAGGTAATGAGAAAATTCTGCAATCCAAAAATTAGTCTTGTAATAAGGTGACCCTATGGCAATGCAAATGCCAATGTAGGGAATTCCAAGCTTTAAGTCCATCAATGCTATGAACAACCACTTTGGAAAACAAAAAATGATCTATATGTATATGCCAATGATATCCATACCTCATTTATGCTATGGGAGGCAAAAAACATCTTGTATAACCCTATATAAACCCCTTGTTTGCTTTACATTAGCCTAAAGAAAACCTCTAAGCAATTTAATGAGTTTATCATATGAATCCTTATATGGTTCCCATAATGAAGTGTAGTAAACATGAGGGGTAAATAATTTTAGTGTAGATTTGATACTTTCCTTCTAGAGATAAGGGTTTGGTAGTCAAGTAGTAAAATCTATTTTTAATTCTCTCTAATAAATATTTCCATATCTCAGAGGGGAAGCCATCAAAGAAAAAGGAAATATATAAAAAAAATTAGCCTATCCCCTCTATTGTTCCATTTCAATTAGAATTATTTTAGCTAATCTAAAATAGGCATCATGCTCTACTAAAATTATCAGATATCAATAGATTGTAGATTTTATCTAAAGGATTTACAAAACACTTAAAGGAAATTCAATACTTCTTTGAAAGAAGCTTCATTTTTTAGAAGTGTAAGGAAATATTCATTTGAAAGGTGGCTATTGAAATTTTTATTTTTCCTATTAGGAAGCACAATTCCTATGATAAGCCATTTATTGGATCTATGGGTGAGATGGTGTCCAAAATATTTGGTTACTAAAACGTAGAGTGTGGGAGTAAGAGGGCATCCATGACTCTTAGAATAAAAAAGGCCAAAACTCTTAGACATGTGGCCAATAAGGTTAAACTAGTTGAGGCATCAAAGGGGATATTTTTTATAATTGAGAAAAAATAATATAAACACTAAATATTTTAACATGATAAGGATAAAGGATCATTCAATATGGTCATATGTGTTATCACATAGATTTTACACCCATCTTTGTGTTGTAACGTGTTATGCAAAAATCTAATGATATAATAGGATCACCTCCAAGCTGTAGGACCCTGAAAAATTGAGGTGAACCTCTTTAGAAGGCTGACTTCCTTTCACTAAGTTTAGTGTAACTGATAAATTACCAGTTCATGTGTAAATTCTACTTCTTAGTGATCTTGCTTCTAAACTAGGGTTTGACTGTGAGGAAAAGAGTTTTAGAAATGAATTTGTAAAACTAGAAATGGTGATTGCACCAAATATTTATAGTGGATTTTAATGCTTGATTTGTATAAACACAACATAATGATAAATATATTGAAATATATTATAGTCAAAACTCATGTAAATATGAAACCAAAGTTAATATTGGGCATTCACCATATAAGGAACAAGATACTTTATTTTTAATCAAACAATCTCTCAAAAGGGTAAAATAATACCATAGATGAAATTTTGTGACTAAAATAAGAATGAAAGCATTCAAAAATTTGACAAATAGCCTTGCATACACAAAGACAACACAAACAAGGAAGGCAAATATTCAATCTATTATCATTCTCTAGGTTACAACATGTGGATCAATTGTTCAAAATGCAAAATATTTTTTTTAACAACAAAAAGATAAATGGGCTATGCCATAATACCCATATTTATACAAAATACTCTCTTGAATGAGAGGTAGTTATTAAAAACTCTATGCCCAGTTAAAGAATAAGAAAAATATGAAAACCTCATGCAAAGGGGCATGATCTTTAGCTAGAATGACATCTTTGGTAAAGTAAACGAATGGAAAAAGGAACATGAAACTATTGGGTATTCCAAAAACCTATTGGAAGCATGGAGAAAAATTGTTGAATCTTCATGCAATGTCCTCATGATCTTCAGTTGAGATGTTGTTATCTTCTTCATGAAATGAGGTGCCAAAAATGAACTCATACTTAGAATAATAGAAAGCTTTTAGATATCTTAGGTTATTTTTTGAAAAACCTAACTTGTGTTTTTTAATTGGGACTTTTACAACTTTTTATGTCCTCCAATTTTGACAAAACTAGAAATGCAATTTACATCATGAGTTTTTGAAAGTAAGCAAATCAAACTTTGTCAAAATGAAAAGTGCAATTTACAAGTTTGATTTTCATAACTTTTCAATCTGTCATAAAGGTACTTGGGAATTACAAGTGGCTCTTTCTCAAAAAGAGCTACCAAAATGATTATTGCAATTTGTAACCTACAACTTTATAATGTTTTTTACAATAAGGAAATATAATATACATAATGTATTTGATTTAAAGAAATAATCTACAACCATAACCTCTTAATATTATTTATATTTCTTTGCCTATATCTTCTCAATATAAGCATCAAAACTATTGAAGATCTCTAGGATATAATCTTCATCAAGACCTAGTGAATATAGGTTAGTAATTTCACATTTTTCAATTGTATTAGAGAGTTCCCTTTGTGAAACCCTTTATATTTGAGTGTCTTTGCCCATTTGATCTAGTGCATTATGATACCTAATAAAATGGTGGATGGAGCTCAAGTTGAATGTTGTGTCCTGTGCTGACTCTCTCTTGACCACTCCTTTGAACTTGTCTTGAACTTCCTATATTGAAAGAATTTGGTTTTGACAATCTATTGCTTCACATGACAACTTATTAAGAAAATATTCAATGTCATAAATCATATTTGTGACCTTATCATGTGTAGCCTTAGATTTAATAATACTCTTTGAGTATTCTTATTCTAAAATTAGTTGTTTTGTCCAATTCCTTATGCTCTGCATCATTTTTCAATATAGTTTCTGTAATGAGGGTATCAATTTCAATCATGTCCACAACTTGAAATTTTGGGTAGAATAAGTTAAACCATTCTATCTCTTCTTGATATTTTCTCATTGATGTCTTTAAAGACACTCAACCATCTTTCATAGCTTTATAGTAGTCCATTGCTAACTCAATTACTCTATTTCCCTTTGTGATGAGCTCCTCTACCTAGTCCTTTGTATCCCTTCCCATATTTCCAATATCTATTACTAATTCAAGTGTTTCCTTGTCAAATATCTAAGTAATATATTGTGTTGGTTGAGCTACGGGGTCAATGAATTTCTTCAATGCAGAATGTCAATTGTTCAACCTTATTCTTCAATTTATCCTTTATGAACTTGTCGCTATCCATTTTATTGAAAAGAGAGTTAATGTGTGATTGAACATCATGTTTCAATCCCTATCTTTTATGATGACCAAGGTGAACTTTAGATATTTGGTAATCCCCCACCACTAGATCTTCTTTCTATTTGTCTAGTGGGGGGGCTATAATTTATACATATTTCTCCCCTACTGAATCATATAGTATTCTAGATATGGTTATGGGAGTTACCTTTGAGTTATTTGATGCCTCTATAAGGCCAAAATATAGTGTGCTAAGGGACACTATCTATTTCCATTTCTTCCCCACTGATTTCACTAGCTAGATTGGAGTGGTATCCTATTGTCATGACGCTATCAAATATGAATCTGCAACTACAATTACTACACTGGTGGTTACAATGATGAGTGTTGTATCTATCATTGATATGGTCATTGAATCCTTGACTAATTTTTTGGAAATCTCTTCCCCATTTGTGGGTTGAGTAGCCACAATTGTATTAGTGATTTCCTCTGTCTCTACCTCCTTAGTGGGGGTTTGAGTTATTGTGAAAATGGAATAAATGGGTACAATGGATATGGGTGTACCTATTGGGGGTGTGGGAATTGGAAGTGACAAAAGTGGAGGGGTAGGCATGAGGAGTTGAAAAAGGGGAACCTATGGGAGTGTGGAATCTAGAGTCATGAATGAATCAATAAAAGTTATGGGGGCACTCAGGGTTGATGTAATGGGGAAAGTGATGGGAGATGAAAATGGAGTAGTAGATATCCTAGTTGTTAGGATGACTAGTGAGATTGTAGTCAGGATGATTGAATCCACAACCATATAGTATTGTGTGGTGTTAGTGATTAACGGGGTGGAGGTGGATATTAGGGATGAGATGGAAGGAATTATGGAAGAGATGGAAGGAATTATGGAAGATGGGATTGAAAGTAAAGCCTGAGTGTCTAATTATGTTGATTAAACTATTAGCAATGGAGTCACTAGCATAGGTGAGTTGGTGAAAATAGAGGGGGTAATTATTTGAGGTAATTATGGAGTGGATAAAAGAGGATGTGTTATTGTAGCTGGTGGAGTGATAAAGATAAGAGGAAAAACTATTTTTGCTTTAGTGGTAATTATGTCTTTAGCTAAAATTACTATTGGTCGATTCATTGTTGCTCCTTAGTTACTAGATTGCCCTCTTTTAGCCTTTTGATTTTATTTTCTCTTGTGGTATATCACTAGCCTATTTGCTTGCTCTATTTAGGTTTCACTATTGGAACCTTTTGCTATTGGTGGCACACCCTTCTCCTTAATTTCTCTTAACTTATCATCGATGCTCACAATTTCCTTAGTCACCTTGATCCCTTTGCTCCTTAACTAGTTGATAGTCCTATTGATTACATTGGCGGTCCTATCCATGAATGAGGACTCAAGAATGGACCATCAGACTGATGGAAGAGGTCAAGCAGATATTTATATATCATATTAAACTTTGTCCACTAGAGATTCATCATTTACCAGGTCCTTGGGGATTAGTGCCATGTTATAAGCTTTGATCTACTCCAAGGTCATCCTGGAATAATCTTCCAGTCTCACTTCTTCCTCATCTTGCAGGTCTTCCCAGTAGTCTTCATAGTAGGGAATGTGGGAATATGTTATGATCCTCAATATATTGGTAATACTAACATTCACATCATAAAATGGCATTACATTGAGAGATCTTAAGGTCATTTGAAGCATCTCGATATCTACACACTTGGATTTGGATAGGGAAGGGCATGTATACCTACCTATGCTAATGGGGAAATGGATTCATACCTTGTGTTTACTTGATAATAATTTACGAGTCTCTACAAGTTACCTCACAAGTTCCATTAAAGCCCATTTGTCACTTACATACCTTCGGAGGGTGTAAGGACAACCACTAAATCCTCCTACTCTGATGTGTGAGTACGTTAGGAATTAAATGAAATATGATCCCCAGTTTGTGATCTCAAAAATAATATCATAGAATCTCTTCTTTTCTATCTCTTTGTCAAACATGACTATGATGCAGTATACGAACACATCATTTACCCTTCTAAAATGTTGTATGCTTGCCTCAAGGGTGAGGTCAGGGTAATAATTGAAAACTTTGTTAACTTGGTCAAGCACTATGTTCAATCCTAGAAAATCCCTTCCCTTTGCTAATATGTAGACTATATATGAATTCATAAAGAACTTCCTTGTATTTTAGACTTCCATCAATTATTTGTGGAGGGAGTCACTTATCAACTATGCCTAGTGGATGTACTACTTATTTTGGTGGATTACCCATATGTATTGGTACATCGAATCCTAAAATTTCTTGGCATCGAGGTTATTTGTCACTCTATGTAAGAGTATGATGATGTCACCCACTTCTTCCTTAAAGTCTATTCTTGTCAAGGTTTTGGGTAATCTTGTAGATGTAGGCCTAGGGATTTTTAACCATTGTTTATTGAGGACCCTTAGACATCTAATGTTATTATCCTGATAAAAATTCTTGGATGAGTCAGGAGTTATATCGAGATAACTCTCATATTTTGGAATTAAGAATACTAAGTCTATGAAGTTGAAGTCTAGGTTCAAAATCTTTTATCCCTTATTGTTTAACACTTTTCTCTTTTTTGAATCATAGTGTTTTGCCAGTGTGATAAAAATCTTAGGGCTCTACACTGATAAGGTGAAGATTGTTGTCTAGGGTAGTCCACAATCCTAAATTCTTTGAATCCAATCATTTTTGAATTCAACACTTACCCTTGTTCAAAAATCACCTAGTTCTATGTTACCTAGGTATGTGTCCATGATTTCATTGGTGTTGGATTCTAAGCTGGGTGGGACACTAGGTCCCTTGGATTTAAACTTCATTTATTTTTTAGATATAGGTTTTATAGAATTTGAGGTGGGAAAACCAACTGCAGAGTTGGTGGTATTTGGGATTGCAAAACATTGGTAAAAGTTCTAGCAGACTTTGGAGTTACTTTTACATGGAAAATGTCTAATGAGGATTTTGGTTGCAAAATGTACTTAGAAGGTCTAATGAATACTCTAAAAAATTCAAGCTTACAATTTCAAGTAAGATCCCTGATGGACTTTGGAGTTTTAAAATACACTAGGATTGTCTATGGAGTTGTAGGGTTTCAAATGTAGGTAGAAACTCTATGGGTTTTGAAGTTCATTTTGTAGGGAAAATGTCTAGGGGACTATATAGGTAATCTCTATGTAATATGTTTCTAGTTTTTATGAATTTCATAACCCTAGATTCTCACAATCTAGAAAAATATAAGGAAATGATTATGATAATAGTTTGAGAACATAGACGATTTTGAGACTACATAAGTGAGCAAAATAAAAAAGCATGTAGGGGATAGTAAAATAAAAAAATATAATTGCTACCAGATAGGAAAAAATATGGCATGAAAATATAGATTTGATAGTGAAATTGATATACCAAAAGAACATAGGGAGCAATAGAGGAATATCGGGCAGAGGGTAGTAATGGTATTCATGATTTGAGGCATGGTGTTACTTGACATCATGGTAAGGTCATGGTTTGGCTTCGTAGAGATTTAATTATTTAATTCATAAAATAAACAATGATTTTTCATTAACTTATTTCAATTAATATAACCTTAAACCTGCATTTAATGTACCCTAGGTTGGTTGTTGGTCGGAATTTCAAAACTTTAGTGTCTTGGAGTAATTTTGTAATTTTGAAAAATTGCATTTTACACTCTGACTTCTACTTTCCGCTAGGTGGCTTGGTGTATTATAAATGAGAAAGTGAAAATTGAGGTGAAATTTACAACTTTACAAGTTGTAAATTGAAATCAGAGTTCTGATTTTCATAGGAAGGATAGTTGGTGGGAAGGAGGACTCAAGTTGCAATTTGCAACTTTGTAAGTTGTAAATTACAACTAGAGTTTCATTTTTAGTGGGAGTTGGCTAAAATAAATAGAGGTTCGATTGTAATTTGTAATTTAAAAATTTATAAATTACATCTAAATCTTTGGTTCCCATAGGGAAGGTGTTTGGTGGAAGGCAGAGCTCCAGTGATAATTTGTAACTTTTCAAGTTACAAATTATGAGTGGGGTTCAAGTTTCCAATGATCATGGGTTGTGTGAGAAGTGGACGTTGGGATGCAATTTTCATGTTATAAATTGCATAAAAATCTCCATTTTCCATTGGATATGGTGTAAAGTGGGAAGCAAAGGTCTGGATGCAATTTTCAATCTTTTAAGTTACAAATTGCACCCAGATCTTTGGTTTTCACTAGGTTTTGAAAAAATGGGGATCTAAGTCATTTTAAGGCATTTTTTCAAAAAAATAATGGGTCTCTCTTAGGCTACTAGATATTTTGACATTTTTAGGGAAAAAATATCAATAATAGGATGTTTTAAAATCAAATTTTAAAAATAATGTTCATTATCGAAAGGCACATGCCCATTCAATGCCTTCCCAGACTACAATTATGCTATCCAAAATGTATTGACTTTTCATAAAAATCATTTTATTTGGTCTAAAATTTGTAATAAGGATATAATGTAAGCAATGTGCCAAGATTTTATAAATGATTTTATGAATGACATTCAATAGGGTAAGGTATCTCTAATTGGTAATGAAATATGGATCTCTTACTTTAGGTCCATATATTTTATATTTCCTTGATTGATAAGATTCCATGAATATTTTATGTATAGAGTTTTATGGTAAACCTAAAGCAAGTCTACTTGACAACCTGCTATGTGGATTTTGAAAATTCACAAGGGAACCCATTCAGTCCCAACACTTTATCATAGGCCATGTTTTATACCACTATTAAAATATCATCTAGAGAGAGCAAAGCATCACAAATTCATTGAGGTGAAGAGATAAACTTGTGAGGAACCACATCCAAACATTCCTACAATAAATCAACCTAATTTATAATATATTCTTTGGCATAAAAAATTAAGTTATAATTGTTTATAAAGGCCCAAGAAATTTTAGGAAGAATGATAAGGCTAACATGCATAGTTTTGATGAATTTGATTTTCTAGTCTTTAAATTTCTTAGACATTAAATATTTGAAAAAATATTTGTAAGCATAATATTCCATTTTTGATCCAATGTAAATTGGCTCATATCTTAGCTCCTTTGGTAGTACGACATTTTGCAAGCTTAAATTTGTGTTGAGTGTAGCACCCATAGTTTGAAATTGGGTATCTACTAGGTTTTGCTCAAGTTTCATAATAATCATTCAAATTATTTTACCAATGTGCCATTAGCCCATTTTTTAACTCTTTCCACTTACTTTATATAATGCCTACAATAAGGAGGTAGTGTGAGTAATTACATCATTCCACCACTTAATCTAGCTAGAAACATGGACAAAACATGACACATGTTTCCAAACTTGGGGGATGAGTTAGATGGTATCCTTATGAGTGAGGAATGATGTGCTCATGGAAAAATAAGTATGGAGTATTTTATGTAGGCCATCTCTCCATTAAACTTATAAAGTGATGGGACTATGGTCAGAGAGAACAACCTTGAAGTGGACAGTGATATATTTTTGACATAAAATGTGAAAAGTGACCATGAGTTGCTCAATTGACATAATATGGTGAAGCCTTGTAAGAATATGATCAGAGCTAGATTAAAAGTTAGACCATGTAAACCAAGTATTTGATATTAATTATCATGATTGAAACATAGGTTCAAACAACCCATAACATTTTTTAAATGGTTTTACGCTTCTCAACACACCATCACATTGGTAGTTGTTATTCTCAATGGATTTAATCATATTAATAATTTCATGAATGGTCTAATTAGAAAAATGAAATTTTTCAATGAACCAATATCATAATGATGCTTTTTTCAAATCACCATATATATATATATATATATATGTATATATATATATATGTATATATATATATATGTATATATATATATATATATGTATATATATATATATATATATATGTATATATATATATATATATGTATATATATATATATATATATATATATATATATATATGTATATATATATATATATATATATATATATGTATGTATATATATATATATACATACATATATATATATATATATATATATATATATATATATATATATATATATATATATATGTATGTATATATATATATATATATATATATATGTATGTATATATATATATATATATATATGTATGTATATATATATGTATATATATATATATATATATATATATATATATACATACACCCTAGAGAATGACCAACATTATCAAATGCAAATATATTCTTCGCTATGACCTTTTCATATAAGATATGAAAGGAGAAGACTTGAACTAATATTGATGATGTGACTTGCGTGGAGGAGAGTTTGAATTGAAAAGCAAGTCTTGAATAAAACAAAAGTTATAAAATATTTTAAGAAATTATCATAAAAAAGTCAATTATTGCTGAGAATTGGGATACACTTGAATACATAAAACAATCCAAAATGCTCTTTATAGTTTGTAAGTTGTGGTTTACAAAGTTCATTATAAATACCTGGCTTTGTTGAAATTTTGAAAGTTACAAGATTTTCCACGGAGTGGTAGAAATGTACAAGATTTCATGGTAGATTTTCCACATATTACAATTGCATGTCACAATAGGAAAGGAATACACAAGATCTTCCACTGAGAATTTGCATGTCAAGTTGGTAGGTCTCATAGATACAATGAATATCTATCATTCTCCCAATCGAATAAATAATATTCCTTTTCCCATTTCATGTGGGGTGGGTCAAATATAAATGAGAATCACTTACACTCCCTATCTAAGATTTTCCAAGGGTGTTAATGAAAATTTGGCTTCATCTAAGGTTTTGAAAGCTCGTACCAAGAAGTTATGAAAGAGAATTGGTGACCAATGATGTTTTTGAAAAAAAAATTATAACATGTTGATATATTTAGTAATAAAATTTTAAATAAAATAATTTTATTCTTTTTATATATAAATAAAATATCTTTCAACTAATTTCATGAAAACTTGTAAATTATATATCATTATTTATATATAAATAGCATACAGTTAAATTATATTAAAAATATATTCATAAAAATGTAGGTAGTATGAATGTACACTACAGTGTCTTTTAAGTAGTTATAGTGAAGAGACCAACAATCGGGGAATTTTTGTCATTTACTTTACCTCAACCAATATTTGACATGTCATCTCCGTCAAGTAAGAGATTTCAATCATTTTTTGTATTGTTCACTACCTCTACATCATCTTCAGTTACACCTTATGCTCTATTGGTAACAATTTAGGGGGAAATTTTTCTAAGATGAGCTGTGGAACTATCCCAATGGCCATGTTGTAGCAAAGGAGGCAAGTGTCTATGTGGTAGCAACCACATAAGTCAGCAGTGAGAGTGACAATAGGAATGAATCCATTTGGGTCTTCCCTTCGATGTATCTTCCCTAGAAGGAAAGGATGGGACACATGGGAAACTATGCAGGGCATGTTACCTTAATGGTGTAGAAGTGTCTGGAGATGGGCCAACTTCATAGCCAACTTATTTTCCCACACTTAAATCTCAATACATACATTTGAAATAACTGTTACTTTATTTTAAGTAGAAAAATGAGCATCAATTCACTAGTATATTTTAATAAATTTGTAACACTTTTTGTGTTGAAAAATATTTTTTCACTATTATTAATGCAAATTTTCTATCAATAGGTTTCAATTATGTAAATTATGTCAGGGAAAACTACACTAAATTTGGTAAGACAAAATTGCTCAAATTTAACAATTTACCTTCAGTGATGCATGTTGCATCAATATTTGCATAAAAAATTTAAAATTATGTTTTCCTCTAACGTAAATTTGCATTATCGGATTTTCTTGATGAAAATTTGTCATTAGAAATTGAAAAGATAATTTGACTGAGGTGTTGACCATACCAATATGATGTAGGAGCATCCCAAGCATAAAATCAACCTTACATCACCTATTATGGCTAAGTCATATTATTTTTATTTTGTCAAGGGGCATAACACAAAAAAATGGATGGACCTAATCAATGCACATAGGACAAGGGCACAAAGGATGTGAAGGCTTTGAAGTAAGTGTCGATAAAATCACATACATTAGGGCAACACACAAGACCAACTTAGCATACAACTTGATCCACTAGGTTTAACTAATGTAACATAGACCTATAGGAAGCCTACTCAAATTTTAGTTCAGTGGCATAAGGTATAAGTTAGTAGGATGTGTAGAGATAGTAGTTAATGCATGCCCTATCCTGATAGGGAGTTGGGATTTAGATGATGCCATCTTAGAGGAGCCTCTAATTCTATCAACCCAAGAATCATGCATCATTAACTGAAGCAGACTATAGTTTCACGATGAAGGATCTCAAGACTTGAACTTTGAATGTCTATCTGCATGGGGTTTTTGCCACGTAAACACCATTATGAGCATATAAAGGGAAACCCTTGGGTTCATTCAAGGAGAGGATAGGAAAGAAAAATAAGAGAGGTTAAGGATGACTAAAATGATCATGTGGCTTAAGACTTCTAACAAGGGGAAGGACTCTTTGAATAACACAATAGGAGAAAGGTGGTCCAAAGGAAGGCTTAGACCCTGAATTTATATGTAAATCCAAAATAGAGCTAAAGTTTATAACTTCTACTTGGAATGAATTTGTGTAGTTGTAATGAAACCAAAAACTAACAAGAACAAAAAATTACCAATAGGCCAAGATCTTGAAATAATACTCAAAATTTATTCAAATTGATTGCTTTAAATAATTACAAATCTAAACCATGATTAAATAAGCCTTAACACAAAAATTAGAGTTTGCATACAAAATTTGAAAAAAACTAAAATCTAAAAAAATGCCTATTTTTAAAACTCTTAAAATAACCCAAAAATCCCTCTAAATATCCTAAACACTATACTTAGACTACAATACTAAATTCAACTGAAGTTGATGTCCAGTTCTAAAAATATATAATTTTAAAAAATAGAAAAAACCCAAAAAAATCATTAAATCATAATTTTAGACCCTTAGATGATCACATACAGCCTTTAAAAAATATCAAAAACACTACTAGGCTATTAGAGCTACCTAGGATAGCAACAACCTTTTTTATACGATTGTTTTAGTGCGTGGAAGAGCTCAAACGGAGCTACGGGTCAAAAGTTATGGCCTCTAGAAGTTGGCCTATTTTTTTTTGCATCATTCTCCTCTAGTTGAAAATAACTTAGCACATACGAGTTGCCCTGATTATATTTCTACCATTTTTCCTTTTCAATCTTCTTCATCTCCCATTCTATAATCCAAGTGTTGTCTTCTTGTTACAAGCCTTCCCACTACACCAAATACCTGTTATAACTCCCTTGCCTTGTGCTCACTGTCTTCATATCCAAAACATGCACTATTTTTTCTTTCTTCTTCTTTGGAACTTGATTCTCCCAATTTAATTCTTCATCTTCATCATCTTCACCATCCTCTCCATGTAATTCATATAAATCTAAAACATTAAATACTAGAGATATATCAAAATTCTATGGTAAACTCACCTCATATGCATTAGCATTGATTGTCTTCACAATTTTGCATGGTTCAATATTTTTGTACTTCAACTTGTTGTATGTGACTTTTGGAAATCTTTCTTTCCTTAATTAAACCATTTCTAACTCTCCTTCTTCAAATACCTTTGATTTTCTTTTGATATCTGATGCTGCTTTATATTTCTCATTACTTTCCTGTAACTTTCTTCTTACTCTTTCTTGCAACTACTACATATGCTCTACAAACGCTTTTGCATCATCACTAATTCAATATGCAATTGGAAATTGTACCAAATCTTAAATACCCATAGTATTTCTTCCATAAACAATTTGAAATGGTGATTTTCCTACTGATCTATTCACTAAATTGTTATATGCAAACTTAGTTTATGGTAAAGCCAAGTCCCATTGCTTTGGCTTCTCTCCCACTAAGCATCTCAATAAATTTCCCAAGCTCAAATTGACCTGCCCATCTGTTTGTGGGTGATATGCACTACTAAATTGTAGTTTAGTACCCATCTTCTTCCACAAATTCTTCCAAAAATGACTTAGAAATTTTGTGTCCCTATCTGAAGTAATAGTTTTTGAAACACCATGTAATCTCACAATATCCATAACAAATAATTTTGAAACCCTAGTGGAATAATTGGTTTTTTTACATGTAATGAAATGAAACATTTTAGAAAAAAATTCTACAACAAAAATTGAATTGTTACCTCTCTGTGTGTTTGGAAATCTCAACACAAAATCCATACTTAAATCTGTCCATGGCTTTCTTGGAACTGGTAATGGCATGTAAAGTCCAATATTTTTTGCATGTCTTTTAGCCATTTGACATATTTTGCACCTTGAAACATACCTCGCCACATCTCTCTTCATCTTTGGCCAAAAATACTTTTCCTCTAGCAAAGCTATTATCTTCATCTTACCAAAATTTCTGGCCAAACCACCACTATTTAATTTTATTATTATATTATCTTATAGAGACCCAACTAGAATGCACAATTGTTTCCCTTTGAAGAGATAACCTTCTTGCATAAGATATTCATCATGAATAACATTTGCCCCACCTATTAATGGATTCTTGCACTTCTCAACTACCTTGTTAAAATATGGATCAATATCATATAATTATTTAATTGATTCAAATCCAACTACTTCACTTACCATAGTAGTTAATAATATGACCCTCCTGCTTGATAAATTAGCTACCTGCTTTTATTTTCTTGATTTATTTTTCAATGAAAAAGTATACCCCTACAAGAAAAAATCCCACTTTGAATGCCTACTATTCAACTTCTATTGTGTATTCACATACTTCACAGCCTCATGATCTGTAAAGAGTATAAATTCCTTAGGCACCAAGTAATGCCTCCAATGTCTTAATGATTGTATAATTGCATAAAGTTCAACATCACAGGTAGAATAATTTTTTCTTAACTCATTCAATTTTCACTAAAATATTCTATTGGCTTCTCTTCTTCACTCATCATAGCACCAATTCCCACAAATGAATCATCACAATCAACCTCTAAAATATTGTAATGCTAAAATTGGTCTTTCTATAATCTTTTTCTTCAAAATTTCAAAACTTTCTGTGGCTTCTCTAGTTCATGCAAATTCTTTCCCTCTCATGCAATATTTTATTGGTACCACAATACTACTAAAAATTTTAATAAATTTTCTATAAAAAGTTGCTAAACCATGGAAAGTTCTTACCTCTATGATGCTTTTTGGAATAGGCCACTTAACAATTGGTTTTATCTTTTCTTCATCCATTTTCACACTATCTACTAAAACTAAAAATCCCAAAAATACCAAACTGTTATGCATAAACTTGCACTTCTTCAAATTTTCATACAACTTCTCCTTTCTTAATAAATCTATTACCATTCTCAAATGTTGTAAGTGTTCTTCTTTAGTCTTACTAAATATCAAAATATCATCAAAATAAACAACCATAAACTTACCAATATATTCTCATAGCATTGTATTCATCACCCTCATAAATATGTTAGGTGTATTAGATAATCCGAATGGCATAACCATCCACTCATATAAGCCATCCCTAGTCTTGAATATAGTTTTCCACTCATCTCCTTCATGAATTTGAATCTGATAATAACCACTCCTTGGACCAATCTTGGTAAAATATTTTTCTCCTACAAGCACATCCATCATATCATCTAAATGAGGTATAAGAAACCTATACTTTATTATAATTTTATTAATTGCTCTACTATCCACACACATTCTCCATCCTTCATCTTTCTTTGGAGTTAGCAATATTGGTGTTGTATATGGAATCATACTCTCCCTTATCACCTTATTCCTTAGAAATTTAGTAACCTATTTATTTAATTCCACATGTTCTATTGGACTCATCCTATAAACTACTTGATTGGGTAGTGTTGATCTTGGAATCACATCAATGTGATGTTGAATATCTCTCTTTAGTGGTAAGCCATCTGGTAACTCATTAGGCATAAAATTTTCATATTCTTTCAACACTCTTTTTGTTTTTGTTGGTATTGGTACCATTTCTATTTCTTCATTCTTTGCTACTAGTGCATAACAACATCCTGCTAGCTTCATATCTTGGATAAATCTTTAGTATAGAGCATGCTTTATATCTTTTCTTCCTATTTAAGAGGTAACAAAACTACCTTTGTCCCACCTTTCCAAAAATTATATGTGTTGTTTTCTCCATCATGAACTACTTTCCTATCAAATTACCATGACTTCCCCAATAGCACATGACTCACATCTATCGGAATAACATCACATCATATTTTATCATTATAATTTTTTCCTATAGAAAACTTGATTAAGCACCTTTTATCTACTATGACCTCATTCCCTTTCTTAAACCATGAAATCTGATAAGGGTTAGGATTCTTTTCACATTGTAGATTTAGTTTCTCAATCATTTCTTTAGAAACCATATTTTCACAACTACCACCATCTATAATTACTTTGCATACCTTTCCTCCTGAAGTACATCTTGTTCAAAAAATATTTGATCACAGCCATGCATCATCACCTTCTTTACTCTGCACTTGTTCCTTCCTTGAAGCAATCATATTTATTCTCATCATGAGATTCTCTCCTATATTTGCAGGTGCAACTTCAGTATTTTTCTCTTCTATTTCAGCCTTAACTAGATTTACTCTTGGATGATCTTATTGCCTCCTTTCTTGATCTTGATAATTTGGACATGCAAATTCTATGTGCCCTTATTATCCACATTTATAACAAACATAAGTTCTTGTGTTGATTCAAAAACCATCCTTTAGCACCACTGTAACCTCATCCTCTCTAAAATCCTCTTCCTCTTTGTTGGTATTGAAACCCTTGCTTATTATCATCTTGTCTTTCTACACCACATGATGATTCACCTTTATTAGCATTAAATCCACCTCTGTTGGTATTAAACCCACCTCATCCCCTTATTGGAGGGGATCCACCTCTTCTTGGACTAGTAGATGTCCTTTTGAAATTTTGTCTATTTTGTTTTTCTTCTGCCTTCAAAGCTAATTGATAAGCCTCTTCCATGTTAAGTATTTTATGCATGCTTAATTCATCTTAAATAGAAAATTTTAAACCATTTACATACCTTATATCCATCTTCTCTTTTGTTTCATCATGTTCCACTCATATGGAAAGTTTATAAAAATCATTTGTATAAACCTGTATACTATGATCTTTTTGCCTCAAATTATAAAATCTTCTATATAGGGTTTTTGCATAATCCAAAAGAAGAAATTACTCCCATATCTTCTTCTCCATATTTTTCCATGAATTAACCTTCTCTTTACCTTTTCTTTGTCTCTCTTTTTTTAGGTGATCCCACAAATCATTGCATGACCTTTCAATTTTGTGTATGCAAACTTTATCTTCTTATATTCTCTCATAGTCTTTCACTTGAAAAACTTCTCCATGTTATTTATCCAATCTATCAAAACCTCTAGTTTTAAATTTCCTCCATAATATAGAACATCAACCTTGATTCCTTCATTCCTTCCTTCTAAAGCTCAAATCATCTTATCTTTCATCGATGGTGGCTACTCTTACTGTTCTTCTTTTTGCTGAATTTCTTCATGATGATTTGTGTCTTCCTCATCACCACCTTCTCTTCTCTACTAATTGGTGATAACCTCTATTAATTTTCGAACTTACCTCTATATCCCTTGAATAGTTTAGTTCATCTGTGCCATACCTCTTCATCATCTTGCCATTCTTCTCTCCTCCAAGATTTGAACTTGCTCTGATACTAGATAATGAAACCAAAAACTAACAAGAAAAAAAATTACCAATAGGTAAATATCTTGAAACAATACTCAAAATTGATTCATAGTGATTTCTTGAAATAATTACAAACCTAAACCATGCTTAAATAAGCCTCAACTCAACAATTAGAGTTTACATGCAAATTTTGAAAAAACTAAAATCTAAAAAAAGCCTTTTTATAAAACTCTCGAAATAACTCAAAATATCCTAAACACTATAATTAGACTATGATATGAAATTCAACTGAATTTAATGTCTGGTTCTAAAAATATATAATTTCTAAAAACAGAAAAAAAAAATCATTAAATCATAATTTTAGACACTTAGATGATTATGTACAGCCTCTAATAATTATTGAAGACACTACTAGGCCATTATAACTACCTAGAATAGCAACAATATTTTTGATACGGTCATTTTGGCATGTGGAAGAGCTCAAACAGAGCTACAGGTCAAAAGTTATGGCCTCTAGAAGTTGGCCTATTTTTTCTACATCAACTTGTGATATTTAATTAATACAAATAGTTCTTGTTATTTCATAACTAACTGTGTAAAAAAAGGTGAAGAATAAGTGGTAGCATTTCACCATTACACCATGAAAGGCATACTTTCGTTAGGATCTAACAATGACTATACTATATTTGTATCAGAGTGGGTTAACCCTATAGAGAGATTGGTACGCAAAGGGAGTTAGTGGAATTTTAAATGAGAGGAAAATAACTAGTTCTCCACTAAAAAAAGGTGGGTAGAGAGAAGGAGAGTGAATAAATGAAATAAATAGGAATTAAATATGCCACACAAAAGAGATGTTGGTAGAGGTGTGATAATGATCAACATAGCTGGAAGACTTGACAAAGTCTTAGATGTAGTGTGTGTCCACCAAGATTGGCAATGCAAATGTCTACTTATCCACCAACCTAAGACTATTAATTATATTGCATGATATAGGAGCATATGAATCCATAAATAATCTTGAATCAACCAAAATATATAGGATTGTGTGTGTGTGTGTGAGTGAATCCTAATGTCACATCCTAATTTCCTCTCTAGACCTAATAACCAATTGATTAGTGGATTTTATGGTTATTTTATGGTTAATTATTATTTTAGTTAAGCTAGATTTTATATGCTGATGTATGGATAGTTATATGTTGCTTAATTTACATGATTTTTAATTATGGAGTTAGCTGTACTTGCATATTATGTACATGATGATCATGTTTGTTTAGTTTATTACAACAATATATTTTGGATTTTATATTGTTTTGGGCTAACTACATTTATTTTTATGAGGTGTATGCATGATAGATCCATCCCTTAGATTGTGATAGAGGGAAGAAATTATTGAAGAGGGTGGAAAATATGGAGACATTAGGGGATGATACATTAAAGACTAAAAGCCCGCACACACTGTGATAGTTTAATATGCTTTTATATTCATTGCTTGATTTGATAGCTAATATTTTCTTTCAATTATAATCATACTTATTGTGATTGAATATGGTTGTGTTATATTATGTTTTCATACTTAAATTATCTCATGTGATGGTGTTGCTATAACAAGTGATGTAATCTATTAGCTGAATTTGTGTAATTGATTAAAAAAAATTACACTATTCTAGTAAAACCTAGTGGGATTGTTACATTGTGGTATCAAAGTTGAGGTTCAAACTCTAGGACTTAATGAGTCTATTAACACAAACGTATTCTACTATTAAGCAAAAAAAAGAATGGTACACACTATACTTGGAGGTGAGGGTAACTCAAACACCAATCCTCTTGTGGATCCAAATCAGTTTACCACTAAACAAGCTACAAAGTTGGATCAGATCCTCATATCCATACATGAAACTAGGGATCAAATCATGGCCCTAGAGAATGAAGTGCATGGGCATGTTGAGGAGAATGTTTATGAATACCCTAAAGAGCATCCCATTGAGTAAGAAAATTCTCAAGAGAAGAGACATGAAGAAGTGCCACAAGATACAATGACTTGAGTAGCTACAGAGTTGGCATGAGATATGAAAATGTAAATCCACCCAAGTTCAATGGAACCATTTTAGGAGATGGATTTGAAGCATAGATGACTGAGATGGAGAAATATTTTGAGAATTTCAATTACTCTAAAGTCACCAAATTAATTTGGAGAGCATATGAACTTACTGGAAAAGTATCAACTTGGTGGGCAAACAAGAAGTTTAAGATGAACCTCAACTCTACCACCACCATTTGGGAGTAATTCATGACATTGTTTAGATCATGGTGGTTTTTTTAGCTATATTTCAATCAGAAGCTGATGGTTTTTTAGAACCTTAAGCAAGGAGACCTTTCTATGAATGAATATTTGGAGTAATTCACCAAGCTCCTAAAGTATATACCTAGTGTCAAACAAATGAGAGGTTCAAAATCAAGAAATTCATTATGGAATTAAAACCCCAAATTGGTTGTGAGATGGATGTGCATGGGCCATCTACCATGGATTAGGTCTTCGAGAAGGTAGTCAAGCATGAATAGAAGCTAAAATATCTTGGCCAAGCCATAGATAAGTACAAGAAAAAGTTTAAAAGTTCTAAAATGACTTTCAAAAAGAATAACTTGAATAGGAGTAGAGACTCCAAGAGCCAACATGCTAAGTTCAATAGTAGCTTAGGAAATAGGAAACCTAGGAATGGTTTCAAGGGAGGTTCCAAGGGAAACCAACAATCTAATGAGATAGGGCCACCTGGAGGTTTATTCATTTGTAGAGGTGACTATTACACTTGAGAATGTACTTAGGGTAAATTAGATGGAAAGATCAAGGGTTCTGATTCTCAACAGAAAAAATTTTAGCATTGGATTCATGCAGCGGTTGAAAATAATCGAGTTGAATTCCAAGCTTCTCCTATTGAACTATCAAGTATTTTGTTTGATCATCTAATTTCTATTTTGATTGACACTAGGGCTACAAAATGTTTTATTGATAATAGAATGCTTAATAAGTTTTCTATAAAAACTAGAGTTATGGCAAATGCATGGTCAATATAGTATGGGAATGAAGCAAAGGTTAATGTTGACAAGTCTCTAGTGGAAGCTAAGATTAGGTTACCTGAATTCAATATAATAGTGGATTTGTATGCTACACCATTAGGGTCATATGATGTGATCCTAAGAGTTAATTATCTTGTGGAGCATAAAGCTAAGGTTGATTGCTATCTAAAGAATATTGAGTGTCAATATGATTTTGGAAATTAGACACAACTTCAAGGTGAGAAAAAAGAGTTGAATCTTAGGTAAATTTATACAATTCAACTCAAGAAGGCTAAAAAAAAAGATGCCAATCATTTATTATTAAAATAAATGATATAGAGGAATCCAAGGAACCATCCATCAAGGATTAGCCTTTTCTAAGGAATTTTTAGGATGTGTTTCTAGAATAATTACATGGATTATCACCCAAACATGAGTTCAATTTCTCAACAGACATGATACTTGGATTTGAACCATAATCCAAGGCACCATATAAGATGATGATTATATAATTGGTTTAGTTGAAATCTCAACTTCAATATTTTTTATCAAAAAGGTTGATTCGACCAAGTGTGTCACCATGGGATGTACTAGTGGTGTTCATCATTAAAAATGATGGTACTCTTCACCTATGTATTGATTACAAGATATTGAACAAGGTGATAATAAAGAACATATATCTACTACCTTGTATTGATTATTTCTTTGATTAGATACTAGGGGCAACCATCTTTTCTAAGATGGATTTTAGAGTAAGGTATCATCAGTTGAGAAACCAAGATGAGGATATTCTAAAAATAATGTTTAGAGCTCGATATGGGCATTACAAGTTCACAGTGATACCTTTATGAATATCAATAATAGTGTGTTCAAGGATTATTTGGACCATTTTGTGTTGTTTTTTGTAGATGACATCCTCATATATTCTAAGGATGAGGAAGAACATCTTCAAAATTTATAACTAGTTTTTCAATGGTTTTGGAAGCACAAATTATATGAAAAGTTGTCCAAGTGTGCATTTTTCCAAAATAAAGTACAATATTTGGGACACATATCTCTATGGATGGAATTTCAGTGGATTTAGTGAAGATAAAATCCATAATGGAATGGCCAGTGCCTAAGAATGTGTATGAGGTAAGGATTTATATGAGATTAATGGGATATTACAAGAAACTTGTTCCAATTTTCTAAAAGATAACTAACTCAATTACATCTCTTCAATGAAAAAATTAGATTTTTGTTTGGTCATAAAAGTACAAGAAAGCCTTTTAGGAACTAAAAATGAGGCTTACTTCAGCACTAATGTTAAAATTTCCCAATCCTAATGGTCAATTTTAATGATCATGGATGCATCTAGGGATGGATTTGGAGGATTTCTTATGAAATATGGTTCAATTATAGCATATAAGTCTAGAAAACTGAATCCTTATGAGATGAATTATGCCCCTCATGATCTATAATTTCTTGTAATAGTGCATGCCTTATAAGTTTGGAGGAATTATTTATTGGGTAAACCATTTGAGCTCAGGACTGATAAGTTGGGACTTAAGTACATCTTCACCCAACTGAACTTAAATGCATGTCATAGACATTGGTTATAACTATTATTTTCATATTAACTAGATCAAGGGCAAGGAAAATAGAGTTGTTGATTCCCTAAGCCATAGAAGGTACATAGTAGCCATGGATACTATTATGAGTAATTTTCATGATCAAGGAATCAAATTCTTACCAGGAGATGAATTATATGATCAGGTCAAGGAAGCATCATTAGAGAATGCTTAGAATCCCAAGTATAAAGGATTCAAGTTGGAGAGTGATGATCTTTTAAGGTATAATGGTAGGATGTATGTGTTTGATAGAGAAAATTTGAGGAACACAATCCTAAATGAATTACACAATGCCACATATTTAGGACATCTTGGTGTAACTAAGCTCATGGTTGAGCTAAGACCTCTCTATTTCTGGAAAGGGATAAAGAAAGATGTAATAAATTTTGTGTCTCATTGTTTGGAATGTCTTGAAGACTGAGCATGTGCATCCATCAGGATTTTTATATCTTCATGATATAATGGAATGAAAGTGGCAAGTGATTATGTGGCTTAAGACTTCTAATAAAGGTAAGGACTCTTTAAAAAACATAGAGGAGAAAGGTAGTCTAAAGGAAGGCTTGGATCCTGAATTTAAATGTAAACCCAAAATAGAGCTAAAGTTTGTAACTTCTACTTTGGATGAATTTATGTAATTATGATATTCAATTAATATAAATAGTTCTTGCTATTTCATAACCAATGTGTAAAAAAAGGGGAAGAATAAGTGAGATCATTTCATCATTATGCAATGAAATGCATCCTTTCATTAAGATCCAATAATGACTGTACCATATTTGTATCAGAGTGGGTTGACCCCGTAGAGAGATTGGTAGATAAAGGGAGTTAGTGGAATTTCAAATGAGAGGAAAATAACTAGTTCTCCACTACAAAAGGGTGGGTAGAGACAAGGAGGGTGAAGAAATTAGACAACCAGGAAGTAAAGATGCCACCTAGAATAGATGTTAGTAGAGGCATGATAACAATCAACATAGCTGGAAGACTCAACAAAGTCTTAGATATGATGTGTGTCCACCAATATTGGAAAATAAAATGTCTACTTATCCACCAACCTAAGACTATTAATTATATTTTATAATATGGGAGCATCTAAATCCATAAATAATCTTGAATCAACCAAAATATATAGGGTTGTGTGTGTGTGAGTAGATCCCAACTCAATGAGTGAAAGGACCTCACCTCCTCCCCTAAATAATCAAATACAACTATATTCTTTACAATGACCTCTTTGTATAAGATATAATGATACAAGACTTAGATTGATATTAATTCAATATAGATTTAATGGGTCAAAAGTAAGTCTTCAATAAAGTTTATCCACCATATAACTCTATGATGTCTAATGAATTTTTGATTATGTTATATATTCATAAGATGTGATAATTCAAAAGTAAGTCTTCAATAAACCATGTGCACCATGTAACTTTAGGGTGTCTACTTACTATTCATAGGGTTATAAAATATTAGAATAAAATATAGTATAAAAAAGTCTAATTAGTGACCCACAAATTAATTAAAATGAGTGGACCACTTCTTATAAATTATTATTACAAATAGGTATCTAACAAAAAATTCCAAAATGATAATAAGAAGTTTCCTAATTTGGACAAAACACAATTTTTTTGGAAAGGGAAATTTATACTATGTGGTTTACAAAGTTCATTATAAAATTCTCACTTTGTTGAAAGTTTAAAAGATTTCATACATGGAAATAAGAGCTACGTAATAGTTATAGTCCCTGCTTTCAGCTTACAAGTTTTTTTCATATATATTTTAAATGATTTGATATATGGTATTAGTTATAAGTAATATATATAACAAATTTTAATTTTGATTATTTAATAATATACATATAACTGTGCAAATAAATTGTATTAGATATGCAATTACTGAGGCTATCACAATAGTAAGTCTTTTATTTTTTGACTCAGAACAAGTAACTCTTCTTGTAAATCTATTAATATTTATAGTGTACTATATAATTATTTATGTATAAAATTTTCATTGCTTTGGCATTTATATAGGAAATGAAGGAACACTAATAAAAAAGCTAAAAAACATAAATAAATCAACCAACTTAAGAGCACTTCAATAAATTATTTATCTTTAACCAAAAGACAAAGCTCTACACAATATTGACTTATCTACACAAAACCCTGATACACATCAAATACATAGTTAATAAGATGCTAGTGTTGGTGTCCTAGATTATACCCTAACTAAGCAAGGGAATTGTTCAGGTCTTCTTACTCAAATCTAGGCCAACATGGGAATGAACTTAGGTTGTGGGTCACCTAAGATTGGGTCAGACCTTTAGAAAACGCCAACTTCCTTCTTGATCTACCACCTGAGTTAGACCTAAACTAACACTTTCTTAGAAAAGGGATAGAGATTAACAAAACTCTATAAAAGCATGTGAAATGAGGTGATGCACTAGTAATTTGGACACTCATACTTTGCACAAGACACACTATAAGACACTCATGCTTAAGATTGGATAGGAGTGCCAGACTCAAGACACCCTATTACTTGGTGTTTTAGTCCACTTTTTAGAGTTATTACCCCTTTTCAGAGCTATTGTCCACTTTTGGCACTATTGTCATGGTGGTTTGGCTTTTCTAGGTTTTGTTCAACAGGACTGTAACACCCTGGTAGTGAAATATTGAAGTTTGATTATTGAAGTGATTGGTACAATTGTATGATGTATGAAACTAGATGCCAAATTAGAACGTAATTTGGATGACTAGGGACTGGTATGAGTGCTTGAATAGGCTTGAATTGGTTTAGAAGGTTGTATGTAGAGAATAGGGAAGAGTGTTTGAGTGTACTTACTTATATTCTTGCTCTTTTCCTGTGAATGAGTGTCAACCCTTATAAATGGACATTGAATGGCCTTTTATAGGGAAACTAATGATTGTGGGTTAGATGAGCTTGTATTAGGCTGATAGGGGAAAAGATAAGGATTCAAGAAAACCTAATCGTTAGAGGTAAAAATGAACTTGGATAATAACATCAAAAATAAGACACCCCTAAATTATAACACTCTTATCCAAATTGGGCACAATTATCCAAAGAGTATGATCCCTATGGGGATGGATCTGGGTCTGAGAGTGCTGCATGGGTCTCAAAAATCTAAGTTTGAGAAGCTAAGGGTGACTAGGAATCAATGAAAGTCTAGTCGAGAAGGGTTGAGTGAGCAGGAAAGAGGACTTATAGGTTGGGTGCTATTAGTCATACCTAATTTATCCAATTTTTCATTTTATATGATTGCATTCCCCCCCCCTTTATTCTAGTGATGTAAAAAAGTGAAATACTAGGATAAAGGAAAAATAGAAAGCATACCTAAACTTACCTGTAAGGGAAAAACTCATGAAGTTGTGTGATGTTGGATATTCATAGAGAGAGCATACTATGATGTGTGAATCTACAAATAAAACATTAAGTAAATCATTTCTTACTAGATACACTATTTCTAAAATAAGAACTTATAAAAACTAAGTACAGAAAGAGAGAGGAATGAATACACTTCATTGGGTACATGAACCAATACAAAACCTATTGTGACACTAGATTGTGCTGAGTATGTGCTAAATCAAGAGTAATATCATGAATAGAGTTGAGTGATCCATTCCTTAGAATGTGGCTCAAGAATGAAAAGGCTATCCCTTTGGCTCCATCATCACCAACTAAGTAAAGTTAATAAATCATGCATGTGCTAATCAATGTCTAGACTGTGTGTCCAATCCCTTTGAATTGGTGGCTCAAGATTACAAAGCCTGGCCCTTTGGCTCCATCTTTTCCCTGTGAAGTGAAGATATGAAGTAATACTGGTATAGAATAGATGTCATATGAAATGGATCATGGATCCTATGAATGTGCTAGAAATTTGACACTAGGGTGTGGATAACTAAATGTGTCTTGGAAAATAGGTCACTCTTGGCCATTTCAAAAGATGGATATTAGGCTTGTATGAAAGCCACTCTAAAACTGATGTACTAGGATTATATGAAAGCTAACTTGAGAACTCAGGTACTCAAAATGTTAAACTTGTATGAAATTTTAACTCAAATGTGATACCAACCACCTATATATGGAGTAAGGTACGCAACTACTGAGAATGCCTAGAATAAACTAAACTCATAAACAAAAGAAGATCAATGTGCCATGCACATTACCCCCAATTACTAATGTCTGGAACATGGATTTTGATCTAGAAGTTATGCCAACTACCCAATCTGACTAAAAGTGAGAACCATCATACCATGCATGATAACCCCCTATATCTGAGAAAAATATGTTGAAACTATTGAATCTAAAGGATTTGAAAGTGCAAAAACTATCTTTAAACTAAACTTTTTACCTATTTATGGAAACCTTGAGTGTTTTTCTACTTGGAAAGGAGCACCAAACTGTGGACACCCCTATTTTTGGTGCTAGTATCCAATTTATGGTGCTACTATCCATTTCTAGTGCTACTGTCCATTTCTAGTGCTACTATTTAGTGTAAAAATTGATTATTGATATGAGACTATTCATATTTCCTGCCCTAATTTGACTGGTTTGACCTCTAGACTCTGTGATGATTGTTTTGAATGCTACTATTTTGATTGCTAAGATATTTTATCTCTGTGACAAATCCCCTATTAGATTCCCCCTCTTTTGAGGGTAGGAATGATGAACCTATAATGATTACCCTTAGAAGAAAAGAGTCCTGCAAGTGTGTTAATTATGAAAAGATATATGATATAGCATTTGATGTTTGACAATATGTTTCAAGATATAGAAATGTTTATACCAAGAGATTGTTAGATCAATAGGGGTATTCCTAAATAGATGTAATAATGTGAAATCATGTGCATGATACTAAACTAGACAGGTAATGTTAAATATTAGCCATTAGTTGTTAGTTAGAGGGATGGAACATGATGTCCATCATGGCAAACAAGAAAGCAAATAAAAATGCATGATATTGATTATGGCATTATACACATTGAGGAAAAAATAATAAAACAAGCATACGAAGCAAGAATCAAGAAGCATACAAGGGTGGCAAAGGGGCCACACAAATAAAGGACATGGACACATGTCACTCAAACTAGAAGATAAACATACAAGGCATATTCACATGTCACATACACATACAAGTGAGTAAGTCAAGTTGGCACGAGGGCCATAAGCACATGAAAGAGTAAAAACAAAGGACATTGGTAGATGTCTTAAGGGACACACATGAATAGAAGCAAAGGACATTGGCAGATGTCCTAAGGCACAAATATAAGACAAGCAATAATTGGAAAGTGCAATCACACAAGCTATGTTAAACAAGAAATAAAAGAAAAAGTATGAACTAGAAGATACAAACACATATACCTAGTTAAATAAAATGTGAAAGTATGTAAAACATGTGTAGTACAAGTCTAGGTATATGTTAAGAAATACATAAGTGTTAGGTACTTGTGAAATATCGATGTCGTAATCTATGTAATCTATTAAGTAATGTGCATCAATATGATAACTCAGAGTGTGTAGTTTAGGAATGACATAACCTAGATGGTGTAGTCATGTATAAGATGCCCCCAATGGGTAAAGTGAAGAAATCAAAGAGCTAGATGTCATGATGAGTTTCAGATTAGACTCCTCATGGTGTCTTGTATCAAATAATGGGATCATGCATGATCATGAGGTACGATGGAGTGTCTGAAATTATGTAGCTAAAATCCATGTACATTGTAACCTCTCTAAAATCTCTAAAGTAAAAGCTAAATGTGGGGTCCCCCTATGACTCTGAGAAGTGGATACAACTATAGGGCTCTTTGGGACCCATCTGAAAGTAGGAGAAGAATCTCTATGAATAGGTGCTCTTTGTGTAGATATATGAGACCTCAATGTAACTACTCTAGGTGTGAATATTGTAGCTAGAAGCTATCTAGAATCTTAAAATTATGGGGCTATATGAACCCTCTGTACTAGAGATAGATGTTTTAATTGTGGTTGAACCTGAAGTGTAACTAGAACAAAAGATGGAGGGAAGCTAAAACTAGTGTAAGAATTAGATTTGGTGACTAGAATCTAGTAGATGGCTCTAAAGTGGGAGTGGTGACTCATAAGGAACTTTGTTGACTGTCATAACCTGATTAGTGTGAATGAAATTTATGCATCTATGAATTGTAGAAGGTATTTCCTTGAGTTTTTAAATCCATGGTTGACCAAGTAGTATGTCAAAAACTCCTATGCTAGGAACTATAGTGAATGGTGTATCCACATGTGTAGGACCAAACTATAGTGGAAGTGCTATCTCACCTAATAAACTCTATATATTGCCATTGAAACCACCTCTAATTTTATCAATTGGAGTGATATATTTCTTTGAATAACCCAAATGTTGTATTAGTGTGAAGGTGCACTTATTAAGACTGGAACCATTGTTAATGAGTACATTACAGATAGACTAATTATGGATATATGCTATGATAAAAAGTGCATTGTAACCTATATCATCCTCCACTATCTCCTAATCTAAAAATGATATCAAAGGCCTAGTTGGAACTCTAGAATCATGCACACCTATCATACATATCAAAAGATGTGCCTCAACTAAAGGTGCCTGGTATGTAACTAGTGGAGGATGTGTATGGTATGTATGATGAACACCTGATGTGTCCTCTTTCTCTTGTTCTGAATGTTGTGAAAATGGATCTTAAAATATTTTCAAAGCCTTATCTTGTGTTAGCTTTGTCTTTGGAGGCTCAACTGAAGAGCCTAGATCAAGTAGATTATCATCAATCAAATCCTATATCTTATGTCACAAATTGATGCATCTATTTGTTGTGTGCCCTGGTGCCCTATGTAAATCATAAAATGTATGCTAATCATATCCCCATGGAAAAGTTTTTGCTAGATCAGCTTCTTGAATAGGTTGGAGAGTTATGATTTTACATTCCAATAACTACACTAAAACTCTAGCTAGGAAAATAGGTAAATTGGTAAATGCACATTGAGTAGGTGCTAATAAAGCCACATGCTGAGGAGGCTCAAAATTTGCATTAACTATTGGTTGATTATGATTCTTGTTTTCACTAATTTTTACCTTGTATGAGACTTTTCTATTACCCCTATTAGTTGTGTCTAGAGTACTTGCATAATTGATTTTTCCTATTGAGATTAACTTGACTTCTCTTCCCTTAAGTGTATGACATAATTCGGTGAAGGAAGAGAATATTTTGAACATAATGGATTCATGTAGTGCTAGTAGAAGGCTCTATTTGAAGATGTCCTATAGCTCTTGATCAACCATGGGGCTAGTTAACTTAGCCATAATAGTCTTGTATCCAAGAACATAATCCATGAGGGGCTCATTTGACCTTTGTTTCTATTACGCAATCAATGCATATGAGACCTTATCAGTAATGTCGATACTGAAATGTGCTAGGAACATGTCTGCTAAAGGATTGAATGCTGTGACTGACTGATTCAGTAGACTATAAAACTATTATAGAGCATAATCCTTTAGGTTCAGTGGAAAGATTTTGGTAAGTAGTCAATCATTTGGTGCATAATCCAAACATGATATGTGAAAATCTCTCAAATGTGTCTCTAGATAACCTTTTCCATCATAAAGAGTAAGCTTGGATTGAACAAATCATTATGGTGAAGGTGTAGAAGAAATGTGATGTGCCAATGGTGTGTGAAGTAAATCAAAAGAATCTAATGCCTATGTAGGTCTATTGGTACCTTTCTCAAGATGTTGCACCTTGGATTGAAGAGATCATATCTCTTGCACAAGGGTTGTGACATCAGGAGATAGGTATGTACTAGCTACAACTGATGGCATAAAATAAGGTTGGGCTGCTATAGGGGTGGTTAAAACATAGTTGCCCCTATAGTGTCATTTATAACTAGCTACTCTATGGTTTGAGAAGATTGCCCATTGGTTATTTTTTGCTATTCTTCTTGTAAAATTCTAAGCATGTTATCTTGTATATCTAAATGTTTGGTTAAGAGTTATTGAAGTTATCTTTTATTAGTTTCATTAAAACTGGTATATTGGGCCATTGATAAAGTAGGAAAATAATTGAAATTTGTTTAAATGTTTTGAAATATGTGTTAATACGCAATATGCTAGAAATGGAAAGTACTGAATATAAGAAATGCAAAGTCCAAAAAATAGTGACTTTGGATTTGGGCAAAAAGGATACCGAGTTGTCAAACATGTAAGGTGATACCTCATAAGAAATTAGGTGCTAGTAAATGTAACTAGGGAATTTTTAGAAATATTATTTGCAAAATAATATGAACTTTTGAATTGATTTTATAAGTTAGATATGAAACTAAATTTTTAGAAAATTATGCAAAAAATACTAAAGAATAATTGAGAGTGTATTTGATGTAATTAGAGTTTTGAATGATTTTTTCCAAAATTAGTGTAGTAATTTAAAAAAATTATAGAAAATTTGTAGTTTTAATTTTGAAAAATTGAGGAAAATCTTAAAATATTTCTAAAATTAATAGTATAATTTTCCTAGTGGTTTAAAAGTGTTTGTATGCAAATAGGACCTAGTATGTGAAACTAGGGTTTAGGTGAATTTATTGAAAATATTTCAATTAATTTATAGTTTTATGATTTTTAAATTTACGAAAAAATAGAAAAATATTGCAAATAATCATAAATAATTATCCTTAGGGTTTTTAGGGTTTTATTTCAAAAATTCAAAGTAAGTCGGGTTTACCAAATGTTTTATTCTTTTTGGGAATTAGGTGTTTAATTCTTAAGAAAATAAAGGTCTGAGTAAATGTAAATAAGTAATTAATGTGTCTCAATTAGCATACTAATTTGTGTAAATAAATATGTATTTTATCTTCTCTAAAAATAGTAGGAAATGTAGAGAAATCAAACTTAGCTTACTCTGGGTCGAAATGGATGATTTAGGATTTGTAAATTACTATACAGGGATGGCAATATATTACAAACAAGACTCAAAAATATGTTTCTAGATTAGATAGGAATGCCAAACTTAGGATACCCTACTACTTGGCAATTCAGTCTACTTTTTGAAGTTATTGTCCCTTTTTAGAGTTGTTTACTTTTGGTGTTGTTGTCCTAGTGGTCTAGATTTTTAGGGTTTTGTTTGCCATGCTTGTAACACCTTGGTAGTGAAATATCGAAGCTTGATTCTATGTAGAGATTATTGTGTGTCTGATTCAAAATTCCAAACCCTTAGGATTTCTTGGTACTTAAACTTGAATAGTAAACTTGGGAAAGAGATAAGGGGTTAATGTGTAAAGGATACACTAGACGCACTTCACACCCCATGTGTGGGCATGTTGCCTACATACTAGTACTCTGAAGAGGGATCAAGCTAATATAGTTCTCCCATTTGAAGTGTTTGGTGTAATTGTGTGATGTATGTAACTAGATTTGAAATTGGACTATACTTTGGATGAGTAGGGACTTGTATGAGTGCTTGAATAGGCTTGAATTGGTCTTGGAAGGCTGTATGCAGAGAACAAGGAAGAGTGCTTGAGTGTACTTACTTGTATTCTTGCTCTTTTCCTATGAATGAGTGCTAACCCTTATAAATAGACATTTAATGGCATTTTACAGGGAAAATGATGATCATGGGTTAGATGAGCTTGTATTAAGCTGATAGGGGAAAAGATAAGGAATCAGGAAAACCTTATCATTCTAGGTAAAAATGAACTTGGACAATAACACCAAAAATATGACACCCTTGAATTTTGGTGCTCCTATCCAAATTGGGTGCTATTATCTATGGAATATGAGCCTTAGGGGGATGGATCTAGGTTTGAGAGTGATGCATGAGTCTCAAAATTCTAAGTTTGAGAAGCTAAGGGTAACTATAAATTAGTGAAAGTCTAGCCAAGAAGGGTTGAGTGAGTAAGAAATAAGACCTATAGGTTGGGTGCTAATAGTCATACCTAAGTCATCCAATTCCACATTTTATATGATTAAACTATGCCATTTCTTACCTAATCTACTAATGAGGAAAAAACTCTCATATCTTGGAACTGATAGAGCCATGCCATATCTGCTTTGGGTGTCTATAGGTACTTATTTGTTGAAAAGATGACTATGTCAATAGATGAAACACCTCTCCACAATCACATTTATGTTTGTATTATCTCTAACCTAAACAAAGGTATATTATAGATGAAAACCAATCAAATTTATTGGTTTTCATATAGTCACAATATCCATGAAAATCTGTCAAATGTTTAGTCTTGATTCAACAACTACTAGTCCATCTTTGATCTCTGTATGAGGCCCTAAAAGACCTATTCTACTTCTAAATCTTATGGGAGTTGAGAAGTCACTGCACATGAGGAACTTAATTCTAAAAATTAATGAACACATTAATATAATAATTATGCAACTTTTAATAACAAGGTTGATGAGTTCTAAATCATCAATTAGAGGTCTTGTCTCTATTTTAATGACGATGGAGCTTCATCATTAATCATCCTAATTGTATGACTATGTTTACCTAATGGAAATTTACTGAGATCTAATGATGGCATATATATTTGAAACACTTGTTTTGGTTTTACCTCAACCATATTCAACCTCCATTTAAAGTCCCTTAGCTTCAACTTTCAATCTTGCTCATCGATTTGCTTTACATGAAATGAATGCGAGCCATTGATTTACCTGACAGCTTAACATGCTTATGACACTTGGCAATATCTCACTCTTCCTCAAGATCTTCTTAATTATTGAATTTATTCACACCATTGATCTTGATTTGTATGAATGATTTTGTACCGTTGATCTTCTACTAGTTAATGTGGTCATAAAACTTGGTAGCTTCTCCTTTGTGCTAACCTTTTGACTTGAGCTTATACCATTGGATTGCCTTTGCATGATTAAATGTGTACCATAGATTTTATTAGACCTAATTTTTTTATCAATCAATGTGCACCATTATATCTCTACTTAGTTACCTGATATATTGACACTTGTCATCAATGTGTTCATACTAAATTTTGACTTTAACTTGTATTGTTGGATCTTTATGTACGATTCAACATAAGCCATTGATTTTATGTGTGGAACCTTTTGACCTTATTGACCTTGTGCATGCCATTATATCTACATTATATCTTCCAATCTCATGCACACCATTGATCTTCATTTAAATTAAAGCTTTGTTAAGGATTTTCAAATCTAAATGGTTATTTTATGAAGCTACAAACTTGACTTTTGCACGAATGTTTCACTCTACCTGTTCAACTTTATACACTTGTATCTTGAGATAAAAAAAATCATCAAGACAAAAAATTTGTATATAATTATATTGGCATGAATAGTTTCATGTCCATACAATATTTTGGCCTTAGAGGCTCCCTAGGTGCATTTATTAAATGCAAAAATAGCTTGCTCCTCTCATTCTTGTATGATGTGCCATGATGGTCTAGCTCCTTAAGATCATCAAATTTATAATTTAAACTTGATTAAAGTGTTTCAAAAGGTTGAAAATGATATGTTATATCCTCTTGAATTCCATATTCTCTTTATGACATTGGATCACTCTTCAATCAAGACCTTGCTCATCTTCTTATTCTAGTTTTGGTATCTAGGCCAAATTTGGCCAACATCTTTGGCAAATTAGCTAGGTAGTGTGCCTGCTATGATTGAGAACTCAGACCATTTACATGACTCTTAAACTCATAAACAATAATAAATATGATCCATGACTGTAAGAAATCTTTTGACATGCAAATACAATGAATTCCACAAGACATGGAAGGAAACAAACAAAAAAATGAAACTAACCTAACAAACAAATGTGCAAACAAATCACTTATTTAAGACAAAATAGAAATAAATTAATGTGTTAGAACAATAATTTAAGTAAAAAAAGACCAATTAACTATATATAGGGAACTTATCTTCCTCAATAGCAGTGTTTTATATGTATCCCACTAATTGAGATAGGAAGATCCTCACCATCCATCTTTGCAAGTTGGAAGGCATTGTGGGATTTGCAGCCAGAGATTTTATGTGAACCATTCCAAAGAGAGTCAAACTTTTTGTGACTTCCTATGTTATCTCTATTCTCATCACATTTGAGGACCAAATATCCTTCTTTGAAACTTCTTGAAGATGCTCCTTTGTCAAAATATATCTTCGCATGTGCTTGATGGGCTTCCATGGCTAACATGGATTGATGTCTTGTCTCTTCCAGCTCTACGAGCTTAACATCCTTACCATATACCAACATGTATGGAGAGTTGGCTATAGATCTTTTGTAGGTGATCCTATCAACCCATAGAGATAACTTCAACTTGAGATGCCATGAAATATATTGTCTTTAATAGTCCTTTTGATGATCTTTAACATATTTTTGTTAGTGGACTCAATAAGGCCATTGCCTTGTGGATAGTAATTTGTTGAAGTGTTGAGGAAAACACTATGTTGAACTACACACTGGTTGATTTTAGACATCAAAAAGGTCATAAAACAATCAGAAATAATGGTTGAATGGACTCCAAATCTAGTAACCAAACCTCTATAGAAATCTAGAACATTAGAATCATTTGCTTCTTTCAATACCACTGCTTCTATCCATCTAATGAAGTAATATATAACAATTAGTGTCCATTTATGTCATGAGACTGAAGGGGGTTTAATGATACCAATAATGTCTACTCCCCATTGAAAAAAAGGCTAATTCACTATAATTGGTTGGAGAGGTAAGGCTATAATTTTCACCTTTCCAGCAAACATAGCACACTATCTACATTTCCTAACCCATGCATGACAATCACCAAATATACTTGGCTAATAATACCCACCTCTCATGTTCTTGTGTGCCATGGTCCTTGTTGAACAATTCCCTCAACCATGTCCATCATGTAACTCTTTAAGCACCTTTTCCTTTTGATGTTGTTCAATGCATCTTAACAACATGCCATTGATATCTTTTTGGAACAAAACACCATCAACAAGAAGAAATGGAATAGATTGTAATCTAAAATATATTCTTTTTAAAGGAGTTAGGTAAGGGGGATAAATACGATCCTATAGATATATTACCATGTCTCAAGAGTAGATGGAAGATGAAATATGATTAGCTACAACTAGACTACTTACCACTCTAACTATGTCATCAATACGTACACCATTGTAAAAAGATACATGACATCAAAGCTAACTAAAATATCTTCACTTGAGACCTTCATATCTTTGATAAGGTCAACAAAATATATGGATTCTTTGATAAAGGGAGAAGTTTTTCAAATAAAAGGTTTTAGTTTTTTGGTCAGGAATGAGGCTAAGGCATACATGGGTGAGTCTATGGTATCAATAATAGGTTTTATTAGGATCCCTCTCTTATGAATTTTTGGGGAACCATGAATTCTAGGAGTGATATATTTTTTAGGGAGGAGACCTCTTTTTGTGTTTTCATCAAAAGAGGATTTATTAATAGCTTTCATAACACTTATAGATATTTTGAAAATAGAGTTAGAATTTAAAAATCTATAACTCATGCTATTTTACAAGTGGTCAAGCATCTTATAGTTATAATCACTTTTATATAAGACCACATTAGCATTCCCTTTATCTGTTTTAGTGATCATAATATTCTCATTCGAGTTAAGATATGTCAATACCATCCATTCTTCCCTAGAGATGTTAGACTTTGACGGTTTGTATTTACTCTCTAAGATTGTGCAGTGGATTTGAGGAAAGCCAAACCCCCTAAGTCTAAAATATCTAGGAATGAATAAATGGCCCTAAAAAATCTTAACTTGAATGAGAATCTTGTGACCACTAAAGAAGATGAAGGGAATGCTACGGTGGTCTTAAACAAAAGTTATTACAACTGTAAGATGCTTGACCACTTGAAAAATACTAGGAGGTATAGGTTTTCAACTTCTAACTCTATTTCCAAAATCTCTAGAAGATTTAATAATGCTCTTAATCAATCATCTTTTGATGAAAACACCCAAAAATGTCTCCTCCATACAAAATATATCACTTTTATAATGTATGGTACCCTAAAAATTCACAAATAAGGGGTCCTAATAAAACTTATCATTGACACCACATACTCACCCATGTATGCCTTAGCCTCATTCTTGGCCAAAAAATAGAAATTTTTTATGGAAAACCTTTTTCTTTTATCAAATACTCCATGGATTTTGTTGACTTTATCAAGGACATGAAGGTCTTGAATGAAAATATTTTAGTTAGCTTTGACATTGTGTCTCTTTTTACAAAGGTACCTATTAAAACCACAATTATCATGGTAAGAAGTCACCCTAATGAGGAGACTGCTTCACTATTATCAATTTGTTTGAATTCCACCTTATTCACTTTCTTAGGGGTCATTTATGAACAACCAGAAGGTGTGGCCATGGGTTCCCCTCTTTCTCCCATGGTATCCAATTTGTTCAAGGAGTAATTTTAAGACATTATTCTTAACTCTTTCCTCTTGAAACCTATTTTATGGAAAAGATAAGTAGATGATACACATTTAAACTGGCATCATGGCTTAGGGAAATTAGAAGACTTTCATAACCACTTAAATGAGATTTTTTACTATTAATTTTACCAATGAACTAGAATCTAAAGAAAACTACCCTTATTAGATGTCCTCCTTTCTAAGAAACCTAATGTATCTTTCTCATGACAAGTTTATAGAAAATATACCCATATTAATCTTTATTTACACATGAACTCACACCATCATCCTTCTAAAAAAGTAGGAGTCCTCAAAACCCTTACCACTAGAGCTTATAGAATTTGTGATGATGATCATTTAGAGGATGAGATCAATTATTTAACTGAAGTCTTTAATAAAAATGGCTACAAAAGGAAACATATTTATATAGACATCAAATCAGTTAGGAACACTCTTGTTAGACTAATTTTTTTGGCTGAAACCCCTAATAAACCCACTACTTTCCTCCCATATGTTGAAGGAATTTCCAATAAAATTAAAAAATATTAAAGAGCAAGACATCCCTATAAACTTTATCCCTCATAGAAAACATAGAATGTTGATCAAGTCATCCAAAGACAATTTAGAAGCAATTCTTAGAATCATAGTGTATAAGATGGATTGCTCTTGTGGGTTGTCATATATTGTGGAGACTAGATGTTCAATCAACACAAGGGTTAGTGAACATATTATCGACATAAATAAGTAAATAGTGATTAATTTATCTTTAGCTTAACATTCTTCTAAAATCCATCATCATATCTGCATTGAGAATACCAAAGTGTTAGGTATAGAGGACCACTACCTCAAGCATCATCTCAGAGAAGCCATTAAATTTTGAAAATATGATAATAACTTAAATCAGGATGGAGGTCTAGATCTAAACCAATCATGGGGACCAGTCATTAATTTAATTTAAAAAATGATATTTATAATCCTCTTTTCTTAGGTTTCCATTTGGTTCTCCCATGGTTGGTTGTCATCTTCATTCTCAAACTGCCTTTGTCCTTCTGCTTTCTTCCTACCCTTATCTCATTATCATATTATTTTTCTAATTTACCATTGCCTTCTTGAATCCTTACTCAAATTCATAAATTATTTAATACTCTAATTTAATTTACTTCAATTTCCTTATAGACTCTTTCCAACTAATCTCTTATAGTTTAATTTTCTTCCTCTCTTTTGATGAATCAATGTGAATATTCTCTTAATAGTTCCCTTCTTCAACTAATTTATTACTAACGTGATTAGGAGCATATACTATTTAATTTTTAAATAGTCACCAACTAACATATTTATAGTTTTATTCATCTTTTCTTGTCTTCTATTATAGTGTCCTATCTCCTTATTAATTTTCTTCCTCATATTAATCTTTTAGTGTCTTCTATTATAGTGTCCTATCTAGATTATTGAAAATAGTAAAATAGATTAAAATATAAATTTATACTAATTAGAAACTTGCTAAAAATAGTAATCTAGTTTAGGGTTAGAGAATGTCCTTTGAAACTAAATTATTTTTTATTATGCAGACTTTCTCCAACTACTAACTATGTAAAAAGACATGAAAACACAACTATATCATAAAAAAGTATATTTTTCATTTAGGACAAATCCAAAATAGGTAGATATGTGTGCAGTGTGTCATTAGCTAGCTTTTGTGACTTTTCCATGTTTGACTATATATTGAAACCAATGATCTTGTTAGTTAACCTATGTCTATTGATGTTATCTTTATGTTTGGGAGCTGAATTCATGTACTGAAGACATGTAAAATCTAAACCCTAGTCCTTCACAAACACTTAACAGATATAAAATACCAAAGGGGGAAATTTGGGGGGAAGTTATAATGTCCAATCTATCCTTAGAAAATACTGTGTAGCCTGAGTGTTGTATACATAGCTTTAAAAGGCCTCAGGGCCATGAATTTCTCCCTTTAGGGAAGATCATGTGAATGCAAATAGCATATTTGATTAGAATGATCGACAATAGATGTCCTTCACTTGTAATAGAACAATTTTAGACTTAGCCTATGGCTGTAGAATTATATAAAAATTGAAATTGGATAGAATGTGTCTGCTTATAAAATAGATGCTTTTGAAATAATAAAATAGATGATTACCAATAAAGTGATAGGGGGTTTCATGTGTGACCCTTGATGTGATTTTATATAAGAATATTTAAAAATATTTTCCTTAACTAAAATTTTAGAATGCATGGGAAATCTGTTAGGAAGCATGTCAATATGAAAAATTGATCGTTAGAGTGCGAGAGACAAATCCGTACTACTAGACAAGTGCACGGTGCACATATGTCTCCTTATTGCAAACTTGTATTAAAAGCTCAGAAACTTCTAAAACATGAATATTATGAGTTTTTAAGTTTCATACAGACAAATAAGGATGTCTATATGATATGATTAATATTCAAGAGATAATAAAAGCTTTCATAGATATTTTCAAGTTAACAAAATGGAAAATAGGCAAAGCAAAGTAAATATGTCAAGAATAAACATTGTTAAGTATTTATTGATTAAATTTGAGTGTCTACATTCCCTCCCTTATTATAGTGATGCATGGAATGAAATTATTAGAGTAAATGAGATAAAAACTTAAGTGTGTACACACATTTTTCCATTTGATGGGGATAAATGCATTCTCCTTAATGAGTCATGTGTAAAAATGTTGAACCTGTGGTGAATTGAGAGTGATAAACTCTCAATTTTAAAACAAATGAAGATGATTGAGTTAAAAAATATTATATTCTAAAACCCTCATAGAGTACTCTTTAATTTTTTTCATAGATGTGGAACCCAAAAACTAGTTCACTAAAGTACAACCAAGATGTGGATCATCAATAGGTTCAAACATGGATCACTTGTTGAATGGAAAAGGGGTAGAATGAGTGTTAGGAATAAAATAGATTTGATACTACATGTCAAGATCAATAAGCTATATATCATAAAGTGAAAGTAAATAATTTGGAAAAATAAGCGAAAAATAAGAGACAAAAAGGAAACACATTACATAGAGATTACGTGGAAAACTCTTGTAAATAAGCAAAGGAAAAAAGTAAGGGAAAAATGGTAGATTCTAGAATTCATATTAATCTCAACATCAATACTCTTCTACAATAGCTCCTCTAGAAACTCAATGCTTATACTTGAAGCATTCAAGTTATGAAACAAGCATAAAAATACCTCCAGGATCCAACCTCTAACAAAAGATTGTATGGATCCTCTAATGGGATGAATTACAATGAGAAAGCTTGTGCTATTATTAACATTTACAACATAGAGAGAATAATAAGAGAGAAGAGAAAATGCACCATCATAGAAGTGGGTGCACTATTCATGAATAGGGAACCATGTCTCCCCCATGTGCTAAGTTAAGTTTTGATTAACATCTCATAATTCCCCCTTGACCACTCCATGTGTACACCAAAGTGTTATGTCCCACTCCACATATGATCTTAATTTAGCATAGTGATCTTTGTCCCCCACTTTTCCATTTGATTTCACATGATTCAAAATATTTACAAATTTTGACCTCATCCAACAATATCCCACAGACAAACCATGCCCCATAAGCACATTCTTAAATGGAATCATGAGATCCACTATCATTATATCCTCACATGCATCCAAAAAATCCAACCTATGTGAGTAAGTGGAGAAATGTACCCCATTTATCTCTCTTCATCTTTTCAACTTGAAAGATGCTTCGTGGGCCATACCACCCACCGTAGGCCACACCAAATCACAACCCAACCACACCACTAACCATCCATATCACTAGTATGCAATATCACCATGAATAGTGGTCGTGAACCATGATTATGAATAGTGATTCATGAATAATGATTGTGAATAGAGACTTCACATCCCAACATACTCCCACTTGAAGTTAATATATATATATGTTTTTACCACACCTAAGTATTCTAAAGCCAACTGTCCATCTATGCCCTTTATTGCCCTGACACAAACCTAGTAGAAGTTTTATGCACTATTAAAACTTATTTATCTTGACCAACTTTGTCAAAATTTACTTCTCGATAGTATATTATAGCACCTAAAGTCACTTTAATTTCTCCACAGACAAATCCTCTAATAAATAATATGCCATGAACCATCTCACAACTCCCACTACTTGGGAATATCCAATTTAGTGCTCACTATGGCATCATGACGCTTTATATTGTTGATGAATCCAATACATAAGACATAATAACATGTCCTCTCCTCTATTATAGGATGTTCCTAGTAAGACAACTTAACAATGGAAGAAGTGGGTTAATTCCTTGATTTCATGTCCTTATGCATTTCCATCCTTGGTTTTATCCTCATGTCACCTTAATCACATCCTTATCACCTGATCCATCACAATAGTGATCATATTGGGGCCTACTTCCAACATGTCATCATCACATAGTAGCAACATCTACTAACCATTTTGGCTCTCCATGAAGGTATTGAATATACTTTACTACATGTGTTGTGCCTACACAAACCTATATAGTGATTAAATTTATCATGCAAAACAATAACTCTTTGACTCATCAATGTATCTATATTTCCCTAAGAGAGATCACCATGTAGGAATAATGCTACTCCAAATCCTTGAACAATAATTAGTGCACATAACACTATTGATATTAGTGAGGAGAGAAGATCTCAAAAAATTCAAAACTATACTTATCCATATAACCACTAAGCTATCAACATGTCACAAGTTCACTAGACTAATCATAGCTCCTAAGAAGTCATCATGCTACTCGGTGCACTAATGCACCTACTAATTTTTCAAGCCTAAAAATGCATCCAAAATGCATCACTACTATACTAAATGTCTAAACACATGGCCTTCTCCTTCTAGGAACACTTGGTCTCATTTGTTCATTTGCATGTTCACCTTCTTTATCCTCAACTACTTCAAATTAGGTATAGCTTCAAGTTTCTATGTACCTCCTTCATTTGCATGGATTTTTATTTTTTAGCATCTCGGCTAATAACATGTGGTTAGTAGGATACCACATCATACACCACTTTTATTTGTTGCTAAGAACCATAATAAGGTCATGCCTTGTCTTCAACTTCCTCCAAAGGAGACTAGCTTAATCCTCAAGCTTTAGAGTTACTTCTATATCATGAATATTATATAGGTTGATGACTTGTCTAGCAAAGCTTATTAAGATTTCTCTTTCAACTCTCATGTGAGCTTTTCCTTAGAAAAATGAAGAGAATAGGATCTTTTACAAGAGACCCTCAACCTTACTCCACAGAGAGATACTTTCCATTTTTCTTCTTCTTTAATCTCCAACTTTGTCTCTCATCTTGTCACAGTAGCTTTGACTTGCGCACAACCAGCCAACAATAGAAAACACTCATACATGGAGTTTTTCACCATGTCTCTGATACCAAATTTTATAAATCAAAGCTTCACAACCAAATCTATGATACCAATTGTAAGGAATAAAATAACTCTGATACTACATGTTAAGATCAATAAGTTATATATCTTACAATGTAAGTAAATAATGAAGAAAATCATGCTACAAAATAAGAGACAAAAGGGAAATACATTACATAGACATTACGTGGAAAACCCTTGAAAACAAGAAAGGGAAAAAAAGTATGAGAAAAATGGCAGCTTTCAAACTTTGTATTAATCTCAACATAAACCCTCTTCTATAAAATCTCTTCCAACAATTCAATTCTTACACCTGAAGCATCTAGATTGTGAACCAGGCATAATAATTCCTCCAGGATCCAACCTCTAAGCATGTGAGCACAATCTTTCATAAATCCTCTAAAAAGATGAATTACAATGAGAAATCTTATGCTATTAATAGCATTTATAACATAGAAAGAATAATAAGAGAGAGGAAAAAATGTGCTATCCTAGAAATGGGTGCACTATTCATGAATGGGGAACCATGTCTCCCTCATATGCCAAGTCAAGATTTGAATGGAATATAATAATTCCCCCTTGCCTAATCCATGTGCACACCAAAGTGCTATTTCCCACTCCACATGTGACCTTAATTTAGCATAGTGATCCTTATCCCCCATTTTCCCATGTGATTTCACATGAGTTAAAAGATTCCCAGCTTTTAAACTCATCCAACATGAGCCCACAAACAATTGCACCCCATAAGCACATACCTAAATGGAATAATGAGATCCACTATCATCATGTCCTCACATGCATCCACAAAATCCAACCCATGTGATTAAGTGGAGAAATGTGCCCCATTTCTCTATCCTCATCTTTTCAACATGAAATATGCTCTATGGGACATACCACCCACCATGGGTCATGCCAAATCACCACCCAACCACATCATTAACCATCCACATCACTAGCATACCACATCACCATGAATAGTGGTCATGAATAGCAACTATGAATAGTGATTTATGAATAGTGACTTCACATCTTAATAATGAGTACATGGCTCTATAAAGTACAACCAAGAAGTAGAGTGTCACTAGGATCAAACGTGGTCCACGTGAAAAAGATGAAACACACCACTGTAGATATCTCTATTTAAACTATAACTTATTGAAACTTTGAAACTTGAAAAAGAGCTATTTGAGATTTTCAAAGTAGTAGCTTGGACATGAATGAATATCATATCCCATATAATGTATATATTACCTTTTTAAATTTGTATCTATTTTTACACATGTGCATCTATGCTAAAGTAAATTATAAGAATGAAATGCATATTACAGCCATATTCCCACATAATCTAAAAATTATAGAAATTTTCATAATTTATGTTATCATAAATATGAAATATGTTTCTTATAAGTGATTGAATTCAAGATAATTCCATTATGATTCCCCATTTTTATATGAGGTATGTTTCCTATATACTCAGTTGTCTCAAAAGTGTTATAGAATATGTAAACAATGTAATCATGTAATAGCATTTGAATAATTGAATTGTATGAAGATGTATAATTGAATCCCCTGAGAAGCTTCTATGCATAGAAATTATATGGCATCAAGAAATTTAATATGTCATTGAATTATCATATGAAGCATGTAAATAGATTTTAAGCATTAATATTATATTGTGAGCATAGGATGAATGATTTAAATCATTTAAATAAATGATCAGGTAGTGCATGCCACCATGTGTGTGTGTGTGTGTGTGTGTGTGTGTGTGTGTGTGTGTGTGTGTGTGTGTGTGTGTGTGTGTGTGTAGTATTAGTGCACAATAGGAATCATGACACCATAGTAGAAAGTAATGATCAAGTAAGTAAAATAAACCATTATCACATAAAAAGGATAAAATTTAGCATACAATGCACATGCAAATGTTGTATCAAGATTGAAATTTATTGCATGAAATGTCACACACAAGACCAAAAGTTTACATACAAGGGACATGTAAATGTCACACAAACATAGAAGGCTGAAAACTACACTCAAATGGCACGATGATGTTCTAAAAATAAGAGGGTATATGTTGAAAATACACAAGGCCAAGGGCCACATATAATAAGCAAGTTAAAGCATATCATATAATGAATTTAAAATATGAAAGAGTCATAGAGCACATGAAACTAGAATATGTTTATCATATGTATATATGTCATTGTTAGAATATAGTATATCCATTGTAACACATTTAAAGAATGAGTGAATAGAAATATAATTGTATGATATATAGATCAACATGGAAAATATATTATGAATGATTAAAACTTGTAAAATAGGTCATATATAATGATGAGATACCCCCAACTTAGCAAGTGTGTTGGGTGAAAGGCCAACTTGATATAAAATCCATGTAAAAGTATATCATGTATCACACTCACATACCTTGTGAAAATAATTTTATATTAAAAATTAATGAAATATGTTATCTACCAATCATGGTATATATGACATATATAAATATGTAAACTAGTAACATGAGCAAATTCTTAAAGATATATTTTGGATTTTTGTAAATATTTTGATTTTTATTTTATTTTTGAAATATATGAATGTTTTTGTATTTTTTCCATATTTGAAATGTGAATGTGTAAAAGGGACATTGAAAAAGTATGAAGAGATAATAATAAAGTCTTTAAAGGTATATAATAAGTAGGAGGAATTGGAACATCTTCACCAATGTGATAAATCAAAGCATTGCAAGATAGAAGGTGATTGACATTCCCCTAATGTATGTGAAAATGAATCGATAAAAATGTAGTATAGATGACAAGTAGGGCCATGTGTACTCATGTAAAGTAGATATATGTAATCATGTAAGTGAAAATGAGAGATAAAATCATGTATAAATATGTAATGATAAGAAAATGAGTTTACATAATTAATGTGCATTAACATCTTTGTAAGATGGTTGTCTTAGATTGTTTGAATTGGGTTGAAAAAGTCAAGGAAGAAAGTGCCCCAAAATGAAATATAGAGTCAAGAGCTACAATAAAATTTGGATAAGATGCATAATAAATAACAAAAATTCAAGGACCAAGAATCTATGTACAATTAGGAACTATGCAAGGGAGCTAACCAATCACTAGGTTAGAGGAAAGCTCCCATGAGGTGCTTGCATAAATAATATATCCTCCTACTTCATTTTTTTATAAACCACATATTGGAATGGGTTTATTATGTGTATAAATTTCTAACCCATTACATTGAATTTTATGTGTTGTATTAATTATAATTTAATTAGATGTTCTTAATGGAGTATGCCCTACTTTGTGCTCTTTGATGGAAATAATGTTCTGCTTTGAAATTCTGACCATTGCACTATTTGGATAAAATTGAAGTGAATCATAATTAGTGATATGTTTGACTCCCATTGATCTTCTAAGGATTTCATTGTATTACTCTAAATTAGGATAAATGTGAAATAATATTGAACATTATTTTGGACCAAGTGTAAATGGTAATGTAATAGATCCTATGTAGTGTTGTGGTCTTAGAACTTGATGAAAATTTTGTGTAACATACCCAATATATTTGAGAAGAGATAGGCCACACATGTTGGCATATTTTATGTGAGTAAAAGTAATAGTATTTCATTGCTTACCATCCATAATTGGTTTGATAAGGTCTCTAAATATGAAGAATGTTGCTTTGGAAATTATTTTATGACCACATTTAAATGATGATTTTCAGATATTTATTATTTGTTTAAAATCATTTTTTTGTAAATTATTTGTTGAATATACTATGTTCATATACTTTTTCCTTTTGATTAATTTGAGTGTTTATTTTTTTCACTTGCACTTTTTATTTTGGAGATATTATCATTGTATTTTTATAAGTTCTTGAATCAATGGACCATGAAATAATTTATGATATAGTATTGGAAGTATTTAATAGATCCTCTTGATCAGATATTCATTTTTTACCTTTATCTTGTAAAGGAGAGAGAATCCAATATTCACCCACCCCAAGTGATGTGAACTAAGAATTGGATAAGCACTCATATTCCTCAACACGATTGAAATTTAGTTTGAAAATTTTCTCATATATCAACTCGTATATATTTTCATCATCACTATTATAGTAATCTTCTATTTTACAATAAGATTATTCTATATTAACTAATAATGGTAACTCTGTAATATGTTTGGTTAATTCCATAGGAAGTAAATCTTGTTATTTTATTTCCATGATAGTATCTTCAAGTTGTGTGGAAAGTGATATTTTTGGTGAACTTTCCTTGATAGGTTCATACATATGCATAGGAATTAGAGAACCTTTTGAAATATCATTTACGTTACTTGATTCACCCACCTCATAAATATGAATTTGTGCAATTAGAACTGGCTGGTTAGAGGGCATGATAAAAACCTTATTGGGTTATATTTTTTTCATTTGAAAATATTAAGAAGGTGAATTATCATCTAGAATTGTATACATATGTGTATTATGTAAAAAATGATGTATTTATGAAATGTAGAAGGCATAATTTCCATTGCATGAATCCATGGATGCCTTACTAATAAATTGTATTGCAATTGATCAGGTATGACTTGAAACACAATAAATATAATCCTAGGGCCCAATAATAAATATAATGTGATAGTACCCATTATTTGTTTATGAGTACTATCAAATCCATGTATAGTTTCCTTGGTTTTTTGAAGATTATATTTATTGAGGCCTTGATTATGTATAAAGTCATAACTACAAATATTTATCCCATAACCATTATCAACTAATGCCCATTTGATTAGCTTTCCATATATTTGAACCTGAATAAATAAGGGAAGATAATGTGCACTGATATCCTTTGGAGGTATGTCATATTTTTCAAATGTAACAATATTTTATTTTTCCTTGAAGGTGTTTATGATATAAGCAAATGAAGCTTCTTGAATGTCGATGGGGAGAGTAATATCTCACAACATTACATATAAGATACATTTATAAGTTGGTGATTTTTTTAATAATTTGAGATTATAAATTTTGGATTTGGTGTTATGTAATTGATCAATAATATTTTACCCTTTTAGATAAGATGTTTTCCTTGAATAAGGTTCAATAGGAGGAGGAATAATAGGATTTGGTTATAAAGGCATAGTTAGTCACCCTCTTCTAGTTTGAAAGTCACAGACTTAGGAATTTATAATGAGCCTTGGTTGAATAATTGGAATATATGAAGGTAAAGGAGTCGATCAAGGATGAATATATGGAAGCACAAAGGGTTGTGCATAAGATATTTAGTGTCTAGTGGTGATAGGAAGTAAATTAGATTGATATTACAATAATATTAATGACAACATGCTTGTGATTTTTAGAAGGTAAGTTTGGGAATATTACTAAATTTAAACCATGTACAAATATTACCCATGGCATTTTTGAGAGGAAGAGAAAATTTCACAAGGAATTTTATGTTCAGCTAGATAATGTGTGAATTTGTGTCCATTCATCATGATAAAAGAGAGGAAAAACATGAGTGAGTAACAATTGATCTATAAAATGTACATAACTAATAGATTTACCTTGACTATCTATAAGATATATAATGAATGTAAATTTTACAAAAAGGAATAAAATAAACCACTAATCTAGCATGCATAAATGATGAAGAAAATGATTTTTAGGCTCTCAAACACACTCATTCTTTGATTAGTGTCGACCCAATGTTTCATTCCACTAAATATAGAGGTATAACCATGCCTATATCCCACTCACCTTAGTTTTGATGTTATAATAAGGGTAACTTCCATAGGAAATATGCTCCTCATAGGTGCTCTAAAAATAAAATGGCTAAAATAAGTTTTCTATTGTTGTAAACAAGGGGATCTTAGGTGTTTATAATACACTGTGAAGCACATGGAAACTAAAATATATGTTTAATTTTTTACTATGGTATTGATTATTGGATTAAAAACCCTTATGTCATGGTTTCTTTAAACATATACCACATATCCCTTCATGATAGTCATTGAGTAGTTTGAAAACTACCAGAACACAATTTCTAAAATGAGCAAAAGTAATGAAAAGTAAAATGAAAGAAAAATTGAAATATTTTAGTTTATATATATCAAAAAAATCTTACCTGAGCTCAAGATAATTGCTTCACTGTCATATTAGTATCCATGGTGTTAATTAAATATCTTACAATGAAGATTAAGTGACTTGTGGTGTTAGATTTATATCTAAAAATTGAAGTTTTGCTCTCAGTTACAGGTCTCAGAATATTACATGAAATCTTAGGAAAAATAAATAAGCAAGAATTACAATTTGAAATAAAATTGTGGATTCACTATAAATTTACACTATTTTCAATTGAAATTAATCAAATTAATAGAAATAAACTATTGAAATTTGATCTAGATTATTGAAAACAATAAAATATAATAATTATAAAAATAAAAAACTTGCTAAAAATATTACATTGGGCTAGGGTTAGAGAATGTCCTTTGAAACTAAATTATTTCTAACTACAAAGACTTTATAAAACTGCTAAATGTGCAAAAAGACTAAAAAACATAGTCATATTGTAAAACATTAATTTGATGTCCACTGGGTCAATTTCATAAGAGGTAGATAAGTACATAGCGATTCATTGTCTAGCTTCTACGACTTTGTATTGTATGATTATATGAAAAAATTCATGATCTAAGTACTTGAGCCTATGCATGATGATGACCCGATTCTATTAGAGAGCCAAATTGATGCATGAAAGACTTGCGAAATATAAATCTTGGTCCTACGTAACCACTCAATAGATATCAAATATAAGAGGAAAATAAGAGAAAGTGGGAATGGTCGATCTATCCTTAGAAAACCTTATGTATTTTGAATGTGACCTACATATCCCAAAAGTGCATCAGGTCAATGTAGTTCTCCCTTTAAGGAAGACCATGTGAATGTAACTAGAAGTTCTGATTAGAATGATTGGCAATGGATGCCATTAACCTATAAATAAATAATGTTAGAATTGGATTATGGATGTAAAATTATAGTAGAATTGAAATTAAACATAACAGAGATTTTTTCTCTGAAAATAGATGCTTTTAAAATCTAAAAATATATGATTTCCAAGAGAGTGTTAGGGAGTTTCAAGTGTGAGCCTTGATGTGAATTTAAAAATGAATATTTCAAATATTTTCATTAACCAACCATTTTTAATGTGCATGAAATCCATTAGGAAGTGTGTCAATTTGAAAAAGTGACCATTAAAGCATGGAAGATAAGTCTACACTACTACACAAGTATATAGCTCTCACCTGTCTCCTTAGCATAGACTTATCCTAAAAGGACATAACCTTATAAAATAGGATAGTTATGATTTTATATGTTGAATAGGGATCAAATAGGGATGTTTGGATGATACTTTTAGTAATTACAAGACAATATAGGCTTTCATAGATATTTGAAAGTTAATGGAGTGGTGAATAAGCCAAGTTAAGTAAATATGTCAGGGATAAGCACTATCAAGCATTCATTGATTAAATTTGGGTATATACACGTAAGTATAGACCAATATGTAAGGATGATTTGATCTACAAGAAGCCTGGAGTAGATTAATTTATTTAGAAATGTAATTCTATATTTTATATAGGTATATTGTTCATGATTAAAAAACATAACATAAAGATATCAATTGATGAACTAAATGAGGTTTGGGATAAAACACTACTATTTGTTTTCCAATGGTCTCAAGATAACTATGATAATAGTTATGGAAATGAAAATCTAAATAAAACTCTAAATAATTCATATCTTAAACATCATAAAAAGGTTTTAATTAAGAAAAACTAAGTATTTGGGATAATAAAAATATAATAATTATTGACAAGATCTCTATCCAAAAGAGAATGGGTGGTGATGCAAATAATTTGATAACTAAAAAAAGAGTTCATAAATTCTAAAGACATAAATGTTTGGTTTATCAAGTATTTAATATCAAACTTGAAAAAAATATAGAAAATATGTGTATACAATCAGAAATGCATCATGTCTATAAATTAATCATAACTCATAGAAGATAGATCATACCTATAGTTCCAATTGGAAATACATTTGTTAAGAGGTAACATGACCAATATAGGGATCCATTAGACCTGATTAGGGGATCAATTATCACAATACGTTATCTTAAGGAGGGTTTCAAATCCTCCAGTCTAACATAATCATGCAATAACCCTAAGGGGTTATTAGGTTTTATATTTCACTATGCTAATAACAAGAAATTAAATATAATCTAGTGCTCACAAAGTTTGTGGGGGTTAGAAACAATAAAAATAAACATGCATAGAATACATATACTCATGTCAATGTCTATGGAATCCTTATACATAGAAGAGAAGAACAAATGCATTATCTATATGAAACTATTGAGACTCAATCTCTCCCTTGGCCAAGGTGAGTCACAAGAGGCTGTTATGGTATGTAAGGATAACAAAGACAAATCAGCTCTAGGCTATATAACCTATCAATTCATCCAGAATACTTATCCACAAGACAAGATTTGTATCTTCAAAGGAATTATGGAACCCTAAGATTTATTCCTCAAGTAGAATGGTTAATAAGCAGATGTTCGTTCACTCTTACTTCTTATTTTACTTCTTATTTATAAATGGTTGGAAATGAACTTGTATTTATAGGTAGATTTGATCCTAAACCCTTTCAAAAATCCTAACTGACAGGGTCGATCCACTCAACCTAGAACAATTTTATAAAATAATTCACTAGGTCCTGAGCTAGGTTGACTAAAGGCTAACCTAACTCCCAAGTGAAAAATACACTAAAAATATACAGGGTTGACCTAATTGACTCAGTATAGTCGATGGACAAAATGAGATTTAGGTGAGGAATAGGAGGATAAAGTGTAACAAATGATTGGAATGGGTATAACTAAGAACAAGCTTAGGGTTACTGGTATTAGGATACAAGTGTGTAGATAAAAAGTGAGATAAGGGACAACAATCCTACAAATCACCAATGGTCTACCCAACACTTTCTCAATGCACCCCTTAAGGCATGCACTAAGAGAGATTGAGAATCAATCAGTTTTTTTAAGATATAAAGCATCAATAATCGATAAAAGTTTGAAAATATTATTTGTTTACATATTCCTCACTTGAATATCATCATGTGTCACTTGAGTGAAATATGGAATGGTGCTTCAAGAAATAGAAGATGATAGCACATAATGTTGATGCTAAGTAAAGTGTAGTAAGTAAAAAATAAGATAAAGGAAAGTACAAAATTGAAAAACACATACCTTTACTTATCTTAGTGTTGTAGATAAAGAAGTAGACTACAAGAGAAGTGAAAGCATCCAATGTGAAGAACATTAGGTGAACCTGTAGAAGTTAGCACAAAAATAGCCAAAACATTTAAAATTTTTGGAAGATAGGCATATAGCAGTGAAAAATGAGTTATGGCAAATATATGAGGTTATTAGGAAAAAATGGCAAATTAGAATTTTTAAGACAAGGATTAAAATATTGAAGGCAAATGAATGATAAAAGGATGGCAAATGAATGAAAAATTATGTTAAATGAATGACAAATGGTTGTAGAGCACAGTAATTCATGTTGAAAAATATGTAAAACATAAATGGAAAAAGGAATGGAGAATATACTAAATCATGTTGGGAAGCATGTAAAACATAAATGGTGAAAAGGAATATAAATGAAAGAAAAATTTAACAAAGATATGTACGAAAATGAAAATTAACTTCATGTAAGATAAGCATGTCAAATCAAATATGAAGAAAAACATGGATGAAAAATGAAATTGTAAATCAATACGTAATACAATTATGTCAAATGAAGGTAAATAAATCATAAATAAGTTAAAATGAAATGTAAGTCAAGATGTAAGACAAACATGAATAAGTCATACATAAAGAGAAACATGTAAGAATGTAAAATGTCATATGTAGGATAAGTGAAATCTGCAAAAATCAGAACATGATGGAGAAATGAAAATGAAAAGCTCTAAAGGATTAAAACTCAAACTTACTGTTTTTTATAAGATTCAATGTAATAAAACACAACCACCTAATGACATGACTAGTATGACAATGATATGGTGTGGTAAATGGTGTTAGGGTGTTTTTTAGGAAGGCCTAGTCCTATCCATGGTCTTATAATGTAACTCACAAATTATAAACCAAGAGGCATAATAAGGTAGATGTGATAAAGGATATGATCATATAAAATAAATATCCAATAAGGGGAATATAAGTAAAATTTAATGTAAATAAGGAATGTGAGGCACCACATAGGTGATTTGAACATCCTTATCAAGAATGAGACACACTAGGCAAGAGAGACTGACTAAGAACTAACAAAACCAAGGACTTAGGACATGTTGACTAATGAACACAAAGCTTAGGATAATAAGTGAAATATATATATTATCCCATGAAGTAAAAATGAATGGAAATTAAAATGGACCTACCTTCCCACAACGTATTCCTTTATCCTCAAGACTACTTACAAAGCCATCGGTCTACTATGAAGATTGGGTACTTCTATGAGAAAGTAGGTAGCACTAAAATATTTTTTTATTCCCTTTTTATAATCTACTATCCTACCACACCCCAATGGACCTCATCTCTATTGTGAGGCCAATTATGGAGTTTGAGCTTCAACTAAAAAAAATTTGAATCATGTTTTTTAGTATTATTTGACTTTTAGATTTTTTTTAATGTTGCCTTTTGGATCATTGCCTTTTTTTTAATGATTTGTCTTTTGAATGTTTTTTATTTTGATGGATTTTTTCTATTCCTCCTCCATATGTATTTGGAAAACCAAACATGGGTGCTAAATATGACAAACAAAAGAGATATTATACTTGGTCACTAGAGAAAATTACCTAAAGTCCAAGGTGTCTAAAGACTCCTAGACTTACCCACAAGTAAGTGTGCAATCTTGAAATTGACCAATGTGAGCTTCAAATGAAAGAAAATAAGGGAAAATTTGGGATCATGAGAGATATGTCTATGTAATAAGTGACACAATGATGAATATGCTTGTAACTGATCACAAGGAGGTATAATAGTTCTATGAAAGGGATGGAACTATGCTTATGATAATCATGTCACTAGAAAATCCATGTTAACCTACAATGGATATAATACAAGCACCATTGAATGTAGTAGTAATAAAAATAAATGGTTTAAAGATGTTTTAATGTGGTAATTTGTGAGGAAGTCTAGGTCCTATCCATGCTCTCACACTGCAATTCACAAGGTGAACACCAATGAGTTAAATGGTAAATAATGGGAAAAATAATAATAAAGATACTAAGGCAAAGAATGACATAAAAATATACAAATAAAAGGGAGATATAAGAACCAAAAGGAAAACAAATGCTAAATATATTGTGTAAGAAAAATCAAATAATGTAAAGGAAAACAATGATGCTTACTAAAGTGAAACTAAAAGAAGTAAAGTACACAAAAACAAAGAAACATGAGACAAAAAAAGAGAGTAAGATCCATGATAACATCTGTATCAAAGATGAACATGTGAAATATAAGTATATAAGTCTCATAAGGTTTCTTGAAGTTGAATGTGGTTGTTATTATGAATCGTACAATAAGAATGGGTATCGTAAGATGACCCAATGGGTAACTGGATGTAGGGATGGGCATAGTAAGATGTGTTAAAGTCTGAAGGGACATGTAAGTTGGAGTGAGATAACATTTAATCATTAGAATGATTTGCATTGGTTTGGTAGGTGCATTTGGAGATAGGTAAATGTGTAAGTTTGTTAGATTTTATGGAGGTTGAATGTGACATAAGATTTGTAGGAGAGGCATGAAGAGGTAAAGGAGTACCATATATGATATTTTTTGGAGTAATAATTTAAACTAGGTACTATTTTCGTTCATATGACCTAAGAGGTTGAGGTTCAATGGATGCAATGATATGTTTAAATTTGTTCATGTTAGATATCCTTTCCCTATTGGTGTAGGAAGAAGGATCAATTATGGTTTGAATAAAATTAGTGGATGAGTTGTAGGTATGGGATAATTATTGTTGTTCATTAGGTATTTGATTTTGATGTGATTTTGGTTCTTGAGATTGACTTTGAGAAGCTTTAAGATAGTCTTGATAACAATTTTTTCCTAGAGTATCAAGATTGAAATGTGGACCAAGCAAGGAAGAAATAATAAATTGATGAATATCATGACAAGACTCATGAGAATGACCTATAGTAGCATGCAACCAACAAAATTTATCAATATTGTACCATTTTGGAGGAGGTTTGGAAGGATCAAAACCCATGGGTTTAGAGGGTGGAAATTTTTTCTTAAGTTATTCTAGACTCAAGGGTGGGTGGGCTGGGTTAAAACTGGTTGAATTAGATGCTCCATGTTGAAGTTGGGGAGGCTTGGATGAATAAATATTATGATAAAATGATTGGAAATATTCTTTAATAATTATTTGAGGTGTTTCAAATTGAGTCATAATAAAGTCTTGCCTTTTTGCTTGGTCTAAGGCTTCTTCTAAATTTTTAGGTGAAAAGATTCGAACTTTGTATTGAAGGGGAGGTTTAAGAGCTGTAAAAAAATAGTTTTAAAAGAGTATCATCATTAATGTTTTGATCCTCTTTCTGAGCAAGAGACTTCCATCATTTGATGAAAATGTGAGCAGATTCATTAGGAAGTTGCTTAACCTTGATGAAATTTCTAAGGTGATTTTCAGGAAGGTCATCAAGTTGGAATTCCTTCACTAAAGCATTGACTAAATATTCTAGTTTTGAGATGTAATGTCTAGGAAATTGGTTGTACCATTCAAGTGCATCACCAACAAAAGTTTTGGATAAGATATTAGTGGTAGAAAAGGTGTTAGTTTGGACCCATTCCTTATAGAGATTACCAAAAGACTTAATAAAGATAATAGGATCCTTAATCCCATTATATATGATAGTTGGAAAAATGTTTCCAATATTTATGGATGCAATTAATGGAGTTAAAGATTCATTTTGAAGATGTTAAAGCATTTTGTTATTCATTGGTAGTTGAGGGATGATATTCCCATTGGCATATCTAAGAGGAGGAGGGACAAAATTTTGATTTGGTTGAGACATGATGACTTGAAGTGGTTGAATAGTCATGTTTAATAAATTTTGGTGTATGTTCATCATTTGAGATTGATTGGTTATTTTCATGATGTTCATACTTGTGCAAGAAGTTGAGTTATATTAATATGTGGATTGGTGTTTGTACAAGGGGTATTAGTTTTGATAGGAGGGGGATTATTATTTTTGGTGGGAGGAGGATTATTTTTAGGTGGATGATTCCCAACATTGGTATTGAGAGGAGGATTAGGATGAATGACCTCAATTACATTACATTGTGTAGTGATTGGTTTTGGATTAAGAGAAGATGAAGGAAAAAAGTGAATAGTTTCATCTAAAGTAATAAAATAAGTGAGTTTATGATTAAATCCTTGATTATGCAATGTTCTTGACAAAGGTAAGGTTGAAAATATGCCATCATTATGAGATAAGACTAGATAACCACAAAAGAAAGAGGTGCAAAAAAAACAAAGAGATGGGAAGTGATATAAATAGTAAGGAGTCAATTGAATCAACCTAGCATAGGAAACAAGGCCTGTAAATTATATAGGGTTGACTAGGTTGACATAGCATAGTAAAAAAAGGATAAAAAGGTGTACAAGGTCAACTGGGTTGACCTAACATAGCAGGTAGGGAAAAATAGATAGCCTATAAGAGATTGTGTCGATTGAAATGACTGTGCACTAAGATAATATTTTTTTTGTAAGTACTTAGAAAAGCAAGAAATGAAATGAAACACATAATCAATTGAGTTAATGTGGTTGATCCAATTAAGGCACACAACACAAAAACTTACATCAATGCTAGCTAATGCAATTTTTTGTAATACAACATACAATTGAGCAAAGAAAAAATAATCAAATTGGAAAGTAAAATCTAATTAGATGGTCAACCTAAATGTTGTTAATTATTAGAATATGATTTTTAAATGTGATAGGAAGTTTTATATAACCAAGGAACTATAAATCAATCTAAATATGGTTTCAAGATGTTTGGACTGAAAGGGATCTGTATTGGTAATGGTACATGCTTGGTATTGGGGCATACCCCCTCACTTCACACATCGTAGTGATAAGGGTGTTGGGTACTTAGCCAAAATATGTCATTAACTATGTATTTATACTTGTCCAAAAAACTAAGTTAGCTTCCCCCTTGGTGATGAAATCTAAGTAGGTTGGCCTTGGGTAGATAATTGCTAAACTGCTTGTTTAAGATTTTTTGATTTGGTAGTGTGTGTATAAAATAGAAAATAGTGAAACTAAATGGTATATTTAAAACCACCTAATTATATTATGTGATCTATTCTAAGCATGCGAACAATAATAAATAAAAGTGTGAACTAATTATTAACATATAAGGGTTAGTTCCAACTTTGAAACATAGTAAAATGTCAATACAATCGACAATGTATACATAGAATATAGAATGGGGTTGATAGTATCACCTTTATATAGAAAAATAAAAGGTCTAAAAATGAAGAGGGTTGATAGAGTCGGCCCAGTTATCTAGACAACACATAAAATACATAATTGGGTTGATAGGGTCAATCTAGTTGACTATACAAGGGTAGTGTTAAAGACTGTAAACTATGAAAACAAAGACTATAAGGAAAGACATAAAGGATAGAAAAGAACCTTGGTGGGTATGAAGATGTAAATAAGTGAGATTGTTGTCAAAAAGCCTTGATAAAAGCTTACAAATCTTGCTAATAGTGTCAACTAGGTAGACCTAGCTTTACAAAACCCTATTGTTAAGTACCTGAAATGTATAGGGTCAACTGGGTCGACCTAGTATGTTGAACTGAGTGTCTAAAAATGTACTAGGTCGACTGGGTTGACCCAATAGCCTGAACCTAGTAAAAAATCTACATTAAAAAATAGTCATATGGTGCGACTGTTCATTAAACTTGTGCAAAGAATTTAGAACTGTGGTGATGCAGTCGACCTAGTATGGCAAATATATGATAAAAATAATGATAAAATAATGAAAAATAAGTAAATAAATCCTACAAGGGTTAGTTCACATCAAGTTCACTAGAATGTATGCAATCATAAATGCATCATGTCTATAAATCAATCTTAATTCAGAGAAGATAGACCATACCTACACTTTTGATTGGGAATACATTTGTTAAGCAGTAGAATGACCAATATGAGAATCTTCTAGACCCAATTAAGGGATCATTTAGCATAATAAACAAAACCTCTAGTCTAACACAATCAAATAATAACCCTAAGGGGGTCCTAGGTTTTATGTTTCACCTATGATAATAACAAGAAAGTAAATCTAATCTAGTTCTCACCAAAGCTTGTGGCACCAAGTGGGGGTTAAAAACAATAAAACTAAACATGCATAGAATACATATACTCACATCAATTTATATGGAATCCTAATATATGGAAGATAAGCACAAATTCATTATCTATCTACTCTTACAAAGGAGAAATAAATTTAGGAATACTTACCTTTGAAGATGAACCTATTGAGCCTCAATCTCTCCTTTGGCCAAGGTTCTTCGTAAGAGATTGTTATGGTATGCAAAGATGACAAACAAAAATCAGATCTAGGCTACACAACCTATCAATGCATCCAAAAGACTTATCCAAAATACAAGATCAGTATCTCCAAAGGAAGTATAGAACCTAAGCTTTATTCCTCAAGTAGAATGGTCAATAAATAGATGTTCATTCATTCTTGCTTCTTATTTTTCTTCTCATTCATAAATGGTTGGAAATGAACTTATATTTGTAAGAAGATTTGACCCTAAACCCTTCTAAAAATCCTAGTTGATAGGCTCAACCCAGTGAACCTAGCACAATTTTAGATAATAATTCACTAGGTCCCGAGTTAGTTTAGCTAAAGGCTAACCTAACTCCTAAATGAAAAATGCCCTAAAACTATACAAGGTTGACCAAGTCAACCTAGTACAACCGACTGACAAAATGGGATTTAGGTGATGAATAGGAAGATAAAGTGTAGCAAATGAGTAGAATGGGTATAATGAGAAGACCAAGCTTAGAGTTAACATTTTTAGGAGAAATGTGTGTATATAACAAATGGTATAAGGGACAACAATAATATGAAACACAAATGGTCTACCCACCCCTTTTCCAGTGTACCCCTTAAAGTGTGCACTTAGATATATTAAGACTCGACAAATTCTTGAAAGATACAAAGTATCAATAATCAATAAAAGTTTGAAAATATTATGTTTATATAATATGTAATGTAAAGAGATACATAAAAAAACATCCTAAGCATTTGAAATAAATTATACTATTAAAATGTTATTAATGTATGTGTATTTTAAATTTAGAGTAATTATTAAACATGTTATATCAAGTATAATATTTAAATGTTGAATATTTCAATATTTATAAAAATTGAGATGATATTTTATTAAACATTAAAACAATCAAGATTTTATATTGGTTTATGTTCTCTTTCATTGTGTAATATTAATTATTCATCAATGAAGATATTGTGGTAGGATCTACTAAATCAAAATGTGACACATTCTTACAATCATTGGAAATGTTTTTCCTTATAATGAGAAAGACTCCATTGAAGTTACATTAGAGATGGGCCAACAAAAATTGATAAATCTAATTTTGCAAAAAAAATGCTTGATGTGGAGAGAGATGACAAGATAATATTTTTTTTTTAAAGGTAATTTGAGTGATTGTTGTTTCTCATCATTTTCCAAAAGTTTTTTTCATTATTAAATGTATGTGGTCTTTTATATTAATAATTAAAATAGTTGAAATATTATTTTGTTTAGAAAACTATAAGAAAAAAAATAGTTTTAGTGTTGTCTATTAAGATTTTAATAATTTTTATTCAATTATTAATTATTACCAAAATAATGATATATACCAACAACTAACCAAATTTTAGATGAAAATGTAATTATAGTTAAAATTTTAGAAGACATGATTTTTTATTTATTTGAATTATAATAAGAACAATCACTTGGTGTTTGAAAATTTAGAGAAGAAAACCAAAACAAGTAGGAAACTATTCATTATTGAACTCTTTATGAATTGTTATTAGTTTTTATGAAAGATTTAAAGGATGAAAATTTATCAAAAGATATTCAGACTGTTTAATTGGAAATATAATATATTATCTTTATTATAATGAGAAAGTGTTACTTGATGAATCTTGTGGGGTATTTAAAGATGTAGATTTATGGCCATCGATTCAAGAAGAACACTTCCATGAATTGTTGAATCATTTCATTAATTTTAACATTAAAAAGTTTAAATTGTTTTGGGTTCAAACTCAATGCAAGCCATTAGACTCATTCATGTGTGTGTGTGTATATATGTGTGTATATTTATATATCTATATGTGTGTGTATGCATGCACGTGCACACATAAAAAAATAGTTTATAATACACAATCCTTAGTTAAAAATGATATTTAACACCTTAAAAATATGACAATAATATGAACATCAGTGTTGATCAAAAGTGGGAAACCAAGACTAAAAATGTAATAATATATTTAGGTGATAAAAAATATAATTGATATATCAAATAAATAGCATTGAAACTCAAGAACTGTAGGATTCATTTATGATTGAATGAAATTATAGGTGCACCTATAAATTTTAATGTTTAATATTTTTTTATTTCTAAACAAGCTAAGTGATTGTAATTTTTTATTTTGAGTAATTTATTAGGGTGTGAATTTGATAAAGGGAAATACATTTCCATTCAATGATGCACATTCATAGTTAAAAATGATGTTACAAGCATGTTGGATTCATCTCAGGATAAAATATAAGAATTTAATATTGAATACTATGATGAATATGTGAAGAAAATAAGATCACCTAGAAGTTGGGATGGAGAATATGAAATAATTATGGCTACACTTGTCTTAAAAATATCGATTGCATTTTTTGAACATAGAACAAAGCTTAATTATGTTAAATTTAGTAGGGTTTATGGAAATGAATTCAATGATTCACAAATTGGTAACATTATTAGGATTTTTTTGATTGAAAGAGAAGACATTGTGATCTTTTAGATAAACACACTAAAGATACAATGAAGTTTAGAACCAATTTTTTAATAACTCCATTTTTTTTTGGGTAATGGTCCAATTTATTTTGAAATAAAATCAATGTGTATTTTTTGTTTTGTTAAATGTTTTTTTTTTGGAATATTGTTTTATATATGATATATTTTAAATTATCAAGTTAATATTATATCAATAATTATTTAATATTAATATTATTTTATTACTAATAAATTATTGATAATTTACTATATTATTAATAATTAATTAATATTATTTAATTATTATAATTGATTAATATTATTTTATTAATTATTAATAACTACTTTTGTTATGTAATAATTAAATTTAAAAAATTGCAGTATCATTTCTTAGTAAAATACTTAGTGAATTAACTACAATCTTACTAATCAACTATATATCATAATAGTAGGAAATTGACCAAGAGTTACTTATATATAAAAATGACCCCATAGGTCTTGATACACATAATATCACTTTGGATATCATTACTCTAGAAACATATACACATCTAAAATATTACAAAATCATTTGTAGAGCAGTACATAGAGCCAAGTCTACATACATAAAATTCAAAATTGCATGGTTCCAAGTGTTGAAAATCAAAATAATGCATTTCATTTTATATTTTTCACGATGTTTCAATTGTACACACACATAAGTAGGAAAACTACATACAATTTGAGCCCTCTTAAAAGTATCGAAATGTAAGAAATCTCCATCCATTCAACATGGACTGGTTGGTGATCTCCAACACAAAGATTAACCCTTTTTAAAGGTCCCTTATAGTCAAACATGGAGAATTATAGTTTAAACAAAGTAGAGATAAAATAGGTATAAATGCATATGATTAAAGGGTGTATTTTCATCAAAAAATTGCATACATAGGTGAAGGTATCCTAGAAGTTTTAGGCCCTAAAACATTCATGGACACTATGGATAAACTAAGGACACCCTCATTTTGTTGTAAGGGCCAAAGTTTACCATATGTGCCCAGGGAATGCTTCAAACCCTTATTTTCACCAAGAAGATTGGTGACACTTTTACAAGCATTTTGATATCCTAAACCCACCACTATGGTTAAAAATAGACAATAAAAGCTATTGTTTTCATTTTTATTATATATTTTTTAATTATAAATCAAGTAGTGGTAATATCTAAATATCAATTTCAATTTAGATTAATACATTTATTTCCATGTTTTATATAGTTTCATTAGTCCAAAGTTTTCCCTTATTTTAGATTACTTAAATTTAAAATAAGTAAAACATTTATATGTTTCTCAATACTATCCAATTTCAGTTATATTGTATTTTCCATTTCAAGTTTCCAGCGATAAATTTTGCATTTGCATTTTTTGGGGGATTCATTTTTATTTTCATTTTTAGAAGGTTCAATAAATGAAAACTTGGTTACCCACTCTAATCTATAATTCCTTCCCAAGTCTCATTTTATTTGATTTTTATGTATAGTATAAATTGATGTCCTTAGAATATTTATGGTGGCACAATTTCTTTTACTACTATAATTTCCACTTATAACATTCAATCAGGTACGTGTCAGTGCTTGAAAAGTAGTTTTGAATTCAAATATTTCAAGTGATATAGATTCTAGTTCATCCAATGGGGCGTTTCCAAGTAGAGTCATTTTATTATCATCATCATTAATAGTGCCAGGCATTAGATTATCATTTAACTCATTATGAGTTTCATTTTGAATGTTATTTATCATCATACCCTAAAAATGGTGGCCATGGATCAATTGACACTTGCTAAAAAAAATATGAAATACTTTGTGTCCTAGAAGGTGATGCACTTGTTTAGTTTCCAAAGGTTTCTCGGATACCTATCATTTTCATGTAAGGATTTTTTTGTGTGTTACTGTTAAAGATCAATTTTTAAATCAACATCGTTATTTATAAAATATGTGAATGCTTTTAAAAGCATTGCATACATATTAAAACATCATTTTATTAGAATAGCATCACTCACCTGAGAAACCCTCGGTCTTCTGCAAAAGCGTTGTGGGTAGTGGAAAATAATTACATGCATTGGAAAAGCATTGTGAGCATTAAATTAACATCACATACATTGAAAAAGCATCCTATGCTTAAAATATATTATCATGGGTATTGAAATCATCGTAAGCTTATAAAAACATCACAGGGATGGATCATCAAAAGCTTATAAAATCATTACAGGGATGGAAATGCATCACAAGCATGGAAAAACACCTCATTGATGGAAAATCATCACAGAGCTTATAAAAACATCACTTATGTAAAATGGTCACATGGATGGAAACACATCACTAGCTTAGTAAAATATCATATGGATGTAAAAGCATCACAGATTTAAAAATATATCAACATATAATACAAGTTGATAAATGTATAAAATTTTAGAAATGATCTCAAGCATGTTTTATATTGGATCAATAGATTTACTATAAAGTATAAGCTACAACATTGCGAGAGTTTTGAAATGGATCCATAGATTTTCTAATTTGCATCCACAATTTTATTTATTTATTTGTATGATGATTCACTTATATATTGGATCTTTTTATACTCGTCAAACAATTTGAAACTCGTCATGTTGAAAAACAACTTTTAATTTCAATTATATAATAATAAATTTAATACATTTAAGTTGGGTATAATTAAAATTTTATTGTATTTTTAAAAAATTATTTAAAATTTTAACAAATGTAATCTTAAAAACCATAAAATATGTGGTGATCTAAACATTTTTTTATATTTTATACTATCAATTTCTTGGCAACCTAAAAATAAAATCTCATTAAAATTATAAATTATTTAGCTATTGAAATGAAAAATAATAATGAATATGAATTGTTTGAAAAACTATTATACAACCTGATGTTACCCACATAACCAATATTGAGTCTATAAATCCCTAATATTAACCTAACAAACAAATATTTTGTGCTAAAATTTCCCCCGCTTCTAATGAACACAAAGACAATTTAATCTTAATATTGAACAAAATATATAATGGTGGGGAAGAGATGATATTAAATGATGCATAAAAAATTTCCTTTTAAAGTTTGCCCCAATGACACAAAGGCCAAATATTTTCCCCAATGAAAAAAGTAGCACTCCAAATAAAAAATAGATTTTTAACCATTTATTCAAAGTCAATCCAAATCGTTTGATACATTTATAAAATATTATAAACCACTCTAAATACATTCGTAGAATGTATGATATAATTTAAATTAAATTTATATCACCTTTTAAAATTTTGATTTTTTTGGGAGTGTTAATTTGCAACATGGACAGCCACTACCATGTTCATTAACATTATATGGTATGTGACCTTTCTCTCATACACATTGTTTTGATTTTTATGATAAATAATCTTGATTTAATATTCATATGTTGTTAATATATGGTTGAGAAATAAAAAAGATTGAAAAGGAAAATATAATGAAATTTGAAATAACTTTCATTTATTAGGGTCTTGTATGTATTATTAAGTTATTTTCTATTTTCAAGCTGTCAGAATGCCATTATGAAATTTTTTATGCTTGATCCACATTAATTATGGTATTAATCTGAATCCATTTAGGTTAATTTAAGCTATATAAATGGTTATTAACTAGCTAGACACAACTATTGTTGTAGTCAAGAGGAATATGCAACTAAAGCAGGGTTTATTTTTCTTTATGAATGTTTGTTATAAGGTAATGATTTTTTTAATCCTCCTCAACTTGAATATGTGTTATTATCTTATGATATTATTTAATATATTTTAAAATTGTTTGAATCTCATTTTCTTATTATATATTATGTTAGTGGTATTTTCTCTTAAAATACTCTCTGGGTTAAACACTATTGGGAAACCAATTGGATTAATTTGAGATGGATTTAGAACCCTAAAAAAGGATTATTTTTGTTCTCCTTTAAAGACATCCTACATGTGTAATATCTGCTTAGCGACTCTAATTGTAGGCTCATGTTAAGTGATTTATGACTGTGTGACAGTGGAATTGAGGTTTAAAGCCACTAATCTGGGCTTGCTCAAATTCCTTGTTTAGATTAATATTTCAATCATGCCTCTCACTCTATGGGATTTCATAAAAAAAATTAACCCCATTGGGCATGTGATGTGTCATGAGATGGAACATTTTTACTCAACTCAACCAAATAAACAAATCTATTTTGAGTTTGAAACTCAAAAAATACTTGAAAGAGTCTCTCGATATCCAAGTGGGGATTTATTATTTCACATAAAAGGTCAATTATAGTAACCGACCTAAAACATTTTTCTTTTGCCATGCCCCAACCATAAGATTCACTATTGTCCTCTTATGGTCTACCTAGATCCTAAGCAGACTAATAAACAATTGGCTACTAAAAAGGATACTAATTCTAAAAAACATGACAATGGTAACAAGAAATCAATAAGGGGAATAAAAACAACTAAATTTTATAACACACCCTCTAACTATAAATAAAAACAATATGTGAAAATGGTCGTGTATAGTCCCCCTCTTCCTATCCATATACCTCAGATGTAAGTTTCTTTAGTTAATCCTCAAATTCAAGATTTTTTAGTTAATTATATCTCAAATGTTACTTCAAGAGTTGGGACTTCCTTAAAAAATATTCCACCCTTCAAGCATTCACATATCCAACCTTGTGGTAGTAGTGATTCACCAAGGGGGGATAATAGGGCCAAGTGCCTCTCCAATTCGTTGGAATATTTTAACTTACCAAACTAGCATGCCATTTTAAGCAACATGTTTGAAACTTTGGCCATCAAGGAATGGTATGAAGATGGCCAAGTAAAGTTACACATGAAGGGTTCCTCCTCATGATTATTCTCCCATGTGATATGTATGTTATTAACTTAACACCTTAAACATTTTCTATATTTTTAGGATTTTAAGGTCTTAAGAATTTTTCTATAAACTTATCTAAATTGTATCTATTCAAATGCCATACAATACTCCTCCTCACACAAGGGCGGACATAGAAACACTAGTATATTGATTTCCTCAATATTTTCCCCTTTAGTAATTATTTGAGGGGTAGACTCATTGTATCATGTAATATGGGTTACCTTTGACATTGATGAACATTCGCTAGGGCTCATTAATGTGTACACACCTATGATGGCTTGAAAAGAACATCATTATGGTGTTGGTTCATTGATACCTTTCTTTTTTCTAATTGGACCATTCATGAAAATATTAATATTATTGAATCCATTGAGGATAACGAAGGTGCTCTACCAATGTGATGTTGTGTTGTGGAGAGTGAAGCCATGTTTTATTTTTAAAATTGTTAGGGGTTATCTGAACCTATCTTTTCATAGTGATCATTAATCCAAAATCATTTTTTTATGTGGTCTAGCTTACAGTCTATATTTGATCATATTATTAGAAGGCTTCACCATATTATGCTAATCAAGAAATTCAGGATCAATTTTCACATTTTAAGCCAAAAAAATATCACTTTCCACTCGAAGGCTACTTTATCTGACATAGCCCCATTACTTTCTAGCTATAATGGGGAGGTTGCCTACATAAAATCCTTTGTATTTACTTTTCTATGAACACATCAATCCTCACTCATAAGGGTACCATCCAACTCATAGCCTAAATTAAATTGTGTCATGTGTGCTCCATGATGCCAACTAGATCAAGTGGTGGAATGATGAAATCACTCGCAGTACCTCCTTTAGTACGCACTATAGAAATAAAGTGGCAAGGGTTCAAAATTGGGCTAATGTAAAATTAGTCAAATAATTGTAAAGGGTTACTATGCAACTTGATAAAATCCTATTATATACCTAGTTTTGGACTATGGATGCTAAACTCAAACATAAACGTAATATTGAATAATGTCATGTTGCCAAAGGCGCTAAGATCTAAGCCATGTAGATGGGTTAAAGATGGAATATTATGTGTCTATGTTTTTTTTTAAAATATTTAAGGGCCAAGCAATTTAAAGATAAAATCAAATACGTCAAAACTATGCATGTTAGACTTATCATCCTTTGGCCAAAATTTCTCGAGCCTTTCTAAACAACTATAAACTAGTGTTTTATGCCTAATAAAATACTATAGATTGGGTTAAAGTATGTTAGGAATGTATGGATGTTGTTCCATAAAATTTTATCCCTTGACCTCAATGACTTTGTGATGTTATGTTCTCTCTAGATGAAATTTTAGTAGTGGTACATAACATGGCCAATGATAAAGTGTTGGGGGTGGATGGTTTCCCATATGAATTTTACAAAGCCAATACTAGATTGTCAAGTTGTACTTGTTTTAGGGTTACCGTAAAACTCTGTACATAAATATTTAGGGATGTTTATCAATCAAGGAAATATTAAATTTATCCCTAAAGCAAGAGATTTAGATTTCATTACTAGTTAGAGACACATTACCCTATCGAATGTCATTCATAAAATCATTATTAAAGTCTTGGCATGTCATTTATGTTATCCTTCTTACAATTTTTAGATCACATGAAATAATTTTTACCAAAATTTGATACATCTTGGATAACATAATTATAGTCTAGGAAGGTATGGAATGGGCCTGTGCCTTTCAGCAATAAACATTATTTTTGAAACTTGATTTTGAAAAATCTTATGACCATATTGAATTTCCCTTTATCCTTACCATGTTAAAGTATTTAGTGTTTGGATATTTTTTTCTCTCAAATTTAAAAAACCTCTTCTCTAATGCCTAAACTTGTTTAACCATTAATGTCCACAAGTCTTAGATCTTTGGCATTTTCCATTCTACGAGACAAGTATGCACTCTTACTCATGCACTCTAAGTTTTAATGACCAAATTTTTTGGTTATATTCTCGCCCTTAGATCTAAGAAAGGGATTATCATAGAAATTGTACTCCCTAATAGGAAGAATCAACTTATTAATGGCCACCTTTAGATGAATATTTAATTACACTTGTGAAAAATGAAGCTTATTTCAAAGAAGCATTGAATTTCCTTGAATTGTTTTTAAAATCCTTTTGATTGAATATACAATGGGTTGAAATCAAAATGCTCTTGGTAAAGCATGATGCCTATTCCAAATTTGTTAAAAAATCCAATGAAAATGGATCAACAGAGGGGAGAGGTTAAATTTATTAGACATTTTATTTTTCTTTAATGGTTTCCCCTCTAAGCTATGGGAGTATTTATTAGATGGAGTTGAAAATAAAATTCACTACTAGATTACCAAGCCCTTATCTCTAGTAAGAAAGTATCAAATCTACACTAAAATTATTTATATCGCTCATGTTTACTCCTCTTCATGTTGGGCACCATCTAAGGCTTCTTATGATAAGCTCACTAAATTGCTTAGAGGTTTTCCTTGGGCTAATGCAAAGAAAACAAGGGGTTTCAATAGGGTGGCATGGGATGTTTTTTGCTTCCCATAGGATAAAAGAGGTATGGGTATCATTAGCACATACAAACATATGATTTTTGTGTATGCCAAGGTGGTTGTTCACAACATTGATGGACCTAAAGCTTGGAAAGTCCTATATCAGCATTTGCATTGCCATAGGATCACCTTATTTCAATACTAAATGTTGGATTGGATACTTTTATCATTACCACTCTCCTTGCTAAAATTGAGTGGTCTTTTGTGGCCAAAATTATATGTAAATCCTTTGAAATGGTTAAATAGTTCTTAAAATGGGTTGGGAATGGGTTTAGATATGGTCTTTCCTTCAACAACCACAATATTGGGTGGCCTCCCATTATGTCCACCAATAACCTTCTGCTTATTGAAACTCCTAATATTATAGCCTTGCAACTTTTTAAGAAAGACATTTGCACATAGAAAGATTTTGTCTCTTATCAAGATTGGACTCCATGGCCCATTATTTAGAGAATGAATAATTTAATATTTTTTTATATGCTTTCTATCTTAAACATGTAAGATTTCATGCCAAATGTTATACTGCATAAACTTGGCCTTCATCAACCAATTGAATGGTGGAAATATTGGCAATAGAACTGTGATATGTCTTTTAAGAAATACTCTCTAAGGTTGTTGTATCATATTATGAGTCACTTCTCCTTGATTCTTGTCAAGTTAAACAATCAGTGGTGTTAGGATCTTGCTCCCCAATAAGAGAACATATGATTACTTCTTGTATTAGCAACTAAACACGAAATTTAACCAGAATGATAAGTAACTAGAAATATGAAACAACATAGGAATATGAGAGACAATACACAATTGTATTAATAATCACTCAAAAGAAAATACAATAAAGAAGATGCCACTTCTTCTTCCACCTTAAAGGCTCGCCACACCTCAAGACCTTCTTCCCTCTCTCTCTCGGTCCCAACAATCAACTCCAATATAGAATTGATGTTCACCTCTACCAGTCAGTAACATGCTGCCAGTACAGCAAGCACACAACCGTACTCTAAGTAGATCTCCTGCTCTCTGCTGCTACCTGCAAATCACTAGACCTTACTGACCATTGTAGATCTCCAAAAGAAGCCATGCACACCTGCTGACCAAGATCATAAAAATACGAAGAACCCTTCTGATTCTCCAAACTAGCACCCACCTTGGTACTGTGGCACTAGGAGGAACACACCATTGCTCTCCTCTCTCAGAAGGAGCTTATTTAGCTCTCTTACTCCCTAGAACTATTTTACAATACAGCCCATGAGTTATATATAGATCTCATGCTTACAATAATTAGACTATCTTAATTACAATAATTAGATGCGCAACTCAAGACTATAGCTAGCCTTTAACATGCAAACTAATAGTCCAAAAATAGACTCTCCAGAATCAACATGCAAACTGCATGTCGTACAGGCTGCCGATGTCAGCTCCTCCCTGACCGATGTCAGCCGACTGGTAACTGACGTTGGTTGCTTCTTCACTACTATCTGACCGACATTGGTTGATCAAACTGACATTGGTTGCCCTGCAACTCATTCTGTAACTCTCTACAACCTCCGTAACCTCCATAACTCCTCTTGTTTGCATCTTGGTGAAGCTTTTAGCTCCACAACCTAACAATCTCCCACTTGGAGATAAACAGTTGCACCTATACCTATACCTGTACACTGTCTAAATTATTCCCTGGCTTGTATCCCTCTTCAAGATCAATCTTGAAGACCACCCACCACACAACCTGTGATGCTACACCTGTCATCCAAGTAACCTGCCACATCCAAACCTACAACCCATGTAGTGAAGACCTTGACCCTACATAACAAGAATCCCTACTGTTGATCCCTCTCAGATACCTAAGAATCCACTGAACTGCCCTCCAGTACTCCTTCCCTGAATTGGCTCCATACTTTCTGACAACTCCCATTGCTTGGGAAAACTCAGGTCTACACTAGACCTCATGTGATTTTGAACCCTGTTCTAAGCTCAGCTTGAACTGTTCAGCCCTTGGTGTGCTTTCTGATTCTGCATCCTGCATCTTAAACCCCGCCAACACCATCTTCACATTAGCACCCACTGGAGATCAACCTGTGATCTTCCATGTCTCTTATGCCAAAGAATTTCACTTCTCCCAAATTCTCCATGACATACCTCTGAACTAACCTTACCTTTAGCTCAACAAAACCCTGTATGTACAAACCTGCTCCAAGCTCATCCTCCACATATAGTAACAAGATGATGTTGCGACCATCATCCACCTGGTAAGAAAAACACAATGGTTATACTGACATTGACAAAATCTCTACTTTGTCATCCACTTGGTACCACCTGTCAACCCTATACCACTGTCTTGCAACTTCCTCAAGACCATATACCTTGGCCTTCCATCTCACGTGTCCATCCACTCTCTTCTTTAACTTGGGAATCCATCCATCTCTCAATGCTTTCTTCTAGCTGACAACTCCACCAACAAATACCTGTTTGGTTCTTTTCCAAGGACTCACACTCCTTATCCATGCCAAGATCCCACTGTATCTAGATTCTACCTGCATTGCCTCTTCACGTCTTCCTGGTTCTTGACCATCAATAAGCAATATAAAGAAGGTGAACAAAGAATATGAGGTTCACTTACCCTTTCTGACCTCCATATGAGCATTTGAGACTTGTTGACAGCTTGCTGTCCACCCACCATCCATTCCAGTGACTGATCTCGGCCATCTCCCAGTCTGCATCTGACTGATGTTGGTTCCCTGCACTGACCCTGATTGCCGACATCATCTCCCTGGCCGATGCCAATATCCCTTCTACTGATGTCAGTTCCTTCCTGACCGATGTTGGTCTTCCTATTACCGACGTCAATTACTGTCTGACTGATGCTAGTACCTGTGTTCACCTGTGAGTGATAACTTTTTACCCGCAAGCTCTCCATGGATCAAAACCCTGTTCAAATCAACACAGCCCTGCTCAGAATAATTTAGTCCCCTCAGCTGATCTCTATCCATCATCTCCTCCATGAACACCAAGGCCTTCCAGTTCTTAAGTTTATCAAAGATATCTAGCTTTCGCTTAAGAACATGCATTCCCCTCCTACATATGTGACCAAGCCTACAAAGCCACGTCTCTACAACAGAAGGTGAATCAGTAATATAAGTAGATAGATAAAGGATACCTACTTTCTTACCACCATCTAATTCAAGTGCATCCACTGTGAGAGTTACAGTGCATCTCCCATCACCCAACTTTCCTAAAGAAATTAGACTCATCTCTAAGACTAGAACCTACATGACCTTCTTCAACACCTGTGTGTTATCTGTCTGCAATTTCAGCTTCACTTCCCCTTCATCAATAATCTGACAAGGCTCACCAACCCCTAAATAAATCTCTCTAAAGTCTCCAAAGACATACCTATGAAAAGATGCTCTATTTCGGGCTGCATGGAAAGAGGCAAAAGAATCTATAAACAAAGATTCTACTTTATCCAGAGCAACCTATGCAACAACCCTTGCAACATTTGCTTCTACATGCTGATCTTCGATCGACCAATAATCTCCTTTTACCTGCTCTTTCTTTCCATCAATCAGACCATTCATGCTATTCAGTTTCTCCATTCGTAGCTTACTTTCTTCTACCATTGCTATACTCCCACTCAATTTGAAACACCTGAGAGTGACCTGTAATCAAAAACACTACCAGATCTAAAACCACCTGTTAGTCAACCCAACCAAAGGCTCTGATACCATCCAACCTGGCTCTGATACCACTTGTCAGGATCTTGCTCCCCAATAAGAGCACATATGATTACTTCTTTTATTAGCAACTAAACACGGAATTTAACCAGAATGATAAGTAACTAGAAATATGAAACAACACAGGAATATGAGAGACAATACATAATTGTATTAATAATCACTCAAAAGAAAATACAATAAAGAAGATGCCACTTCTTCTTCCACCTCAAAGGCTCGCCACACCTCAAGACCTTCTTCCCTCTCTCTCTCGGTCCCAACAATCAACTCCAATATAGAATTGATGTTCACCTCCACCAGTTAGTAACACGCTGCCAGTACACCAAGCACACAATCGTACTCCAAGTATATCTCTTGCTCTCTGATACTATCTGCAAATCACTAGACCTTATTCACCATTGTAGATCTCCAAAAGAAGCCATGCACACCTGCTGACCAAGATCATACAAATATGAAGAACCCTTCTGATTCTCCAAACCAGCACCCACCTTGGTACTGTGGCACTAGGAGGAACACACCATTGCTCTCCTCTCTCAGAAGGAGCTTATTTAGCTCTCTTACTCCCTAGCACTATTTTACAATACAACCCATGAGTTATATATAGATCTCATGCTTACAATAATTAGACTATCTTAATTACAATAATTAAACGTGTAACTCAAGACTATAGCTAGCCTTTAACATGCAAACTAACAGTCTAAAAATAGACTCTCTAGAATCAACATGCAAACTGCATGTTCACGTACAGGCTACTGACGTCGGCTCCTCCCTGACCGATGTCAGTCGACTAGTAATCGACGTCGGTTGCTTCTTCACTGCTATCTGACTGACGTCGGTTGATCAGACCGACATCGGTTGCCCTGCAACTCATTCTGCAACTCTCTGCAACCTTCATAACCTCTGTAACTCCTCCTATTTGCATCTTGGTGAAGCTTTTAGCTCCACAACCTAACAAGTGGAGTCTCAATTCTTCTCCCTAAAAGTGGCTTGCTCGTCTTAACATTACTACACAAAGTGTAATTTATGTCATATGTAAAGTTAGATTTGTATTGAAAATCAACTTAATTTTTTATTTTTTGGACAACAAAAAATTGAAGAATTTACATCAATTTCTGTAGTAAAAAGATGGCATAAAAATGATAGAATTAAACATTTTTAGTTGTGTATCTTTTATGTTACCTTTGTACCACATTTATGTGACTTTTGAACCACTTGAAACAAAAACTTTTTTTTAAAGTCACATTAGAGCTGACTATTAAAAAAAATAATTAATTCTTTTATAATTAGAAAATAAAAATAAAACATTGTTTTGCATCAATTCTGTGTCGCTTATCTAAATGGTAGCAAGTATGATGAATCACCTTTGATCACTTCAAATGTACACTATGAAATGTGGCCCTTCGAAATGTCTAATGAAATTGCCTTCTCTACATTTTATCAATCCAAATAGAGATATCCTCTATTTATTAACGAAACTAGAGTGACCTTCCTAGCTCTGGCAATTCTTTGAAGCCTTCTCATAAGTTTCTTCAGTAGAATAATATGGGATAATTAATTTTCCTTGTTCTTTGCCATCAAAATATTTTACTTTCCTCAAATTTTGTATACAAAACTAAAATGAAATATGAAGCTGTAATTGTTAATGGATTTGCATTGTGAGGAAATGAAACTAGTAGCTTATCGTTATATAAATAGGAGTTACATTAATAATGTTTGCTACTAACACAATTTTGATATTTCACATGCCAATGTAACACTACTTGCACCAGATTTGCTTAATATTTGTGCCATAATTTCAATTTATTAAAGATAAAAATTGTATAAGAACATTAAAGTGATCCAAAAATTGTATAAGAATACTAAAGTGAACCAATTGGAAGCGCTAATTGCAAAATATATAAAATATGAAAATAGATACAAAATTTTTTCTACCTCCACCTAAAACCCATCAATTCGTAGATGGATTTATTTAGAAATCTTTCTCAATAGCCACCATATGTGGTATTCATTTGAAACTTTTTGAGAGTATACTATGAACAATGATACTTCAATTTCAATTTTTCAATAAATAATACAAACTATATATATATATATATATAAACAATATATATATATATATATATATATATATATATATATATATATATATATATATATATATATATATATATATATATATGTAAAGGATATCAAAATATATAATCACTTTACCAAATATAAACATGAATATGAGTAGTGGGATCATCAAAAAACACACCCCACAAAAAATATAGAGTGTGTATATTTGTTAACTATATTTTATAATAACTTAAAAGGAAAAGATAATTTAAACAATGTGATCAGCATAATGTACAATAACATGTCAAATCAAATGTATTATGCTAAAACTATATTTCGCTTGAAAATATTCTATTAGTATATACACAAAAAGCACATGACATAGATATATAACAAATAAACTGCGTAGCTAAAAATCTTGCTTGGAAATATTCTATTAATATATACACAACAAACACATGACATGGATATATAACAAAAAAAATTGCACACAAAATGCATGATTCATTTATGTTAAAATATCAGTGAAAAAATATGGAGGCATATGGTGGGATTCAAATTATCCAAACTGAAAGCAAAGCAATGAGCAAGTTGAAATTCCAGCTGAAAAAACAAACTCTCCTAATATTTAAGACCATTTCTCTATGTTGCATTAAACCTTTTCTCTGTCTACCATCACCGCTAATATTTAAGACCATTTCTCTATGTTCTATTAAACCTTTTCTCTATCTACCATCACTGTTATAAGTTTAACATTGTTGGCTACCCACATAAAGCAATGCATAAAAAATTAGATAGTTGCATTAGCGAGATTAGTTAGCTGTCTACCATCACCATTATAAGTTTAGCATTGTTAGCTACCCACATAAATCAATGCACCAAAAAAATAGATAGTTACATTAGCGAGATCAGTTACATTAAAACATCGAACAAGTGAGTGAATATTCCATAAGTAAATTTTAGTTATATTAAAGCACGCAAGAAGAAGAATTTTTTTTAAAAAAACCCACTAAATAACAGTATAAGAAACACGTGGTAAATATTCAACTAGCAAATCACTCACCTTATTTAGGAAAGAAGATGACACAAGTGCACCCAACTTAAAAGGTACCTAAAGCACAAGATAAGATAAGGCACAAATAGGGGGAGTCTAGTACACTGGAATAAAACAAGAGGGCCTATATTACCTAATTAAACCAAATCACTCTTAAATAAAAATATATATTAAATAAACATAAATTACTGTTAAATAAATTTCATGTGGCTATTTTTACATGTCTACATTTTTTCTCACTTTGAGGTGTAGCTATAGAATAGAAAGTGTAAACAAGCACTACAAAGTAGAATAGAAAAAGGATATAAAAAAGTATATTGTTATCTAGATCTCTAGCACTAGAATAATGAGTCTCAAAATCCTCAAAGGATGCCAAAAATATAATATGGAACTATTTTACGTAGTTAGTGACACTAGGGTACAATGTTGTCATAAATATGGTAAAACTATGCACACAAGAGGGATATACAATGATATAGTCTACAAGAATAATTAGAACCTTAATGTGCTAAAAGTAGTGAGTGGAAGTAAAGCTAGATGATTGAATGAGTAATTGAAATGATGAAAATATAAATAGATAGAAACAAATACACTTGTGAAGTATTATGGACTTCTAAAATTGAAAGAAGGTTATGGAAAACAATTGGATTATACCTTATAAATCTAGAACTAGTTGTTGACTAGGGTATATTTGGATTATCATCAATGGTGTACCATACAAAATAAACATGTCGTTGATTGTGTGCCTATGTTGCTACTGACTATGTACCTAGATGTCTATTTTTTCTCTACTCTTTTCTAGTTATATAATTTTTTGGGCAGGTGAGTGGGAGGATATCAAGTAGGGTCGTGCATTCGCTTTTTGGACATGGTGTAAAAAATGTGTTGAAATTCTTCTCTTTCTCTCCTTAACTTAACCTTTAAATGTAGTAACACATAAATGTGTGCATGAGAAAACATGACATGTTGTCACAAAGGGATCACAAACAAATTAAACACTTTTAGATTATTTTAAAAGAGTTCAAGACTAATTTTGGACTATTCTAAAAAATGTCAAGATCAAAGATTCATGAAATAAACACTGAAATGAACTGCAAGATAACTTGGTGGAATTTAAGGTCAAAAAATAATAAATCTGAAGGTGTTCATGAGAAAATATAGATGATGTAAGACTATGAAGGGTCCATTGTGAAGGGAAAACATACCAATAAGATCCTAGAATAAGAAAATGCACCAAATTTACCAAAGCATGACAAAGACAATGAAAGCACATGACTTGTACTAAAATTGGGTGTCTACAATAATTATTATGTTAACTTTTCTATCCTCTTGTAGATTAGTAGTTTTTACTTATTTGAATGGTAAGATAAATGATTGGATATTTGGTAGGTGATATATATTGAATGAGTGTAAGAGGTTATGAATATATTACCTTGGTACATGAACGAGTAGGTACTTGAATTTTGGGTGCAATTTTTTAAGGTTGTATGAACAACTTCTTTATTTGATCTTTGTGTAACACCTGATAGATTTAAGAAGGATCTTCAACCAAGAACTCTCCATGAATCCAGTATCACAACCATGAATTTAATGCATTGCACACAAAGAATAAACTATATATTATCCACTCTATGTCAAATAATTTACAATAGAGATGTACAAATAGGTAAATTATGAGATAATCCTAACCATCCCATGCATATGGGACTAAATTCCCCAATATAAGTAGAAGTAAGGCATAATCCCATCATCCTCATAAATTTGGGATAATCATCTCAAATGAAATAACACATAAGTAAGCTAAAGAGTAAGAAATTAATATCCTATACCAACACCCCCCTTAAGCATAACTTAGGTGGGTACAATAAATTATGTAGTGTGAAATCATGCCAATCCATTTTGCCAGAGTACATGGATGTCAAGTCATTGTAATTGCCAAGTGAAAGTAGGAATGGTGTTTAAATATGAGGATCGGTAAATATAAATACTACACTCGATAATACTAGATAGAATGATGAATCTGAGGAAGCATTGCCTGAACACCCTCCAACAAAATGGTGATAAGTGAGCACAAACATTAGTGGGGATGCCACACTAGTGTCACTAGTGGGGATATCACACTGGTGTCACTATAAGAATCATCAAAAAGGCCATGGAGATGAGTAAAAAATCTTTATATGGCTTCCAAAAAATAAAATGTCTGAATAAGATACCCATGTACAAAGGAGAAATCCAAAAAACTACTTTGAAAATATAAAATATACATATAACTCCCATAAAGTGGAGAAAAGATAGAAAATAGATAGAAAAAATCCCCCCATGATCCAAAACTCAGAAGCTTTGGTTGAAATATAATTCAAGAAATAAGAACAATACAATTGTAATAATGCTATCTCTGAGAAGAGATGTTTTATTGATCAAATTTACAAATCCAAACATATGCCTATCTCTAAGAAGAGATGTTTGATTTCCTTTTCAGGTTACATCTTCATTTATAAAAAAATTGAAGGTAGGAGGAGGATGTGGAAGGTCACCAATCTTGAGAGAGATTAAATGGTTTGACTTCCATGATTCACAACAATATAAAATTTGAGGAATTACTATTTTTAGAAACTTATTATTTTTAGACTACACTACTAAAATTGAAAATTATATAACTTTTATTTGGTTTTAGAGAGCCAAAACCTATCAATAAAATATTGGTACCATATCATGATGTTCCCCTCATTCTTATCTTTCTAACGGTTCAAACGGGGAGTCAAATGGAGCTATGGTGCAAAAGTTATGGCTCCCAGAAGTTCTACCACCAATTGGGGTAGAACCATCACCCGAATTGTCATCTAAAATATTGCTCAGATCATTCTTCCCTCCTTAAGAATCAATGGTCCCTATTGCATAAATATTTGTCATCAAGTATGGTAGTTGTATTTTGATTTAATTCTTGATGCATACTTGGAATGGACTGTGCTTTGTAGAGATGTGTTAGGTCTGATGGTTCACCATTTTTATTTGACCATCAGTTTGTGGATGGAAGGCCATGAACTTCCTTAGTTTGGTATCTATTTACTTCTATTTTTTATGTATTTAGGGTTGCAACATCAAACCTTTTAGATTTTTGTGGCTTGACCATCATGAGAATAAATTTCTTGGCACTAATCAGGGAGACAAATGTATAAGATGGTACCTATGGCACCCTTTAACACTATGTTCTAAGAGTGAGGGTGATCCTTCAAGTTCTTGATTCATAGATGCCATGTTGATCATACATGAATGGATGATCAAGGAGTACATCACAAACATCTAGATTTACCACATCACATAAGACCTCATCTTGGAAAGGTTTTATTGCATATGAGAGAAGACATTGGTGTGTGACACGAAGGTTTCTCCCTAGACTCAACCATCCAATACTATATGGCTTGGGTGAGGATTCATGGATAGATTTAATATTTTCAACTCATTTGCAGAGATTAAATTCTTTTGACTCCCACTGTCAAGAATGAAATATAAAGGCTTACCTTTCACCCATAACTTAGAGTGAAACAACCTTTCCTTGTCATCTAGCCTCTCCTCGTGGGTATATGATTAAGAAATGATGGCATCGGGATCATCATATACAATCTCTTCTTCATCCTCTTTGATTATAGGGTGTTTATGAGGCAAATCAGTAGATGTTGAAGATTGTGACTCAAAAAGCATGGACTTGATGGCTTGACATTCTTCTTTAGAGTGAGTTTTAGATTTGTGGTAATCATACCATTTTCTAGTCTTCCCTTCCTTTTGCTTCCAATTTTGGCCTCGTGTTTAACCTTCTTTATCACTTTTATATTTTGAAGGTTGACTCTTCATATTCATTCTTCCATACTTCTACTCAATCTTCACCATGAACTTGTATGCCTGAAGGAGGATTTCTAAATTGAAGAGTTCTATCTCCCCTCGTATATACCATTGTAGTCTACCATGATATTTAAGAACTTTGTGTTTCACACTTTCTTGGATGCCCAATCTCACAAATATAGAATAAAAAATGTTAGTGTAATCATGAATAGATTATTCCCTACCTTAGCGAAGCTGTTGTCACTCTATATACAGATCATCATATGCTCCAATGGGGTAGTATTCTTCCTTTACAGCTTCTATGAAATCATCCCAGGTAGGTTCCACCTAAAGGCCAATATCATCCATACTAAATCTCTTCTTTTACACTTCCCACCATTTTTTGATAGGCAATGATGCTTTCAAAAGAGTAAAAGTGATCTTCTCTTTATTAGTGAATTTATTTACAAAAAAATAAGATGACAATTGATCCAACCAATTTTCTACTGCATCAGCATTGATTTTTCCTTCAAATGTAGGGATATCAAAATTCATCTGAACCTTGAAGGGTGTTGGGGCACAGAAAAGATGTGGGGTTATAGATGAGGAGCCAAAATTTCTCATCTAGATTTGTTAGAGAATTTGGATGAACTTTTATAGCATCTACCCTTGCTACTATTGGAGGGCTCCATTCACCATGTCCTTGAAAGGATCAGATGTCTCGATTTTATCCACCATTTGAGATCATTTGGAGCGAACAGATAGATAATCTATTTGTTCTATTTTCCACCCAAGCTTTTTATAATCTGACCTCATCCTTGGGATCATACACTCTAAATAAAAACTACTCTGATACCACTGATATAAAACTCAAAATATTTAGTTGAAAAATAATTCAATAAACAAGAACAACATAATTGTAATAATGTTATCTCTAAGAAGAGTTATCTTATTGATCAAATTTGTAGATCCAAACATATGCCTATCTTTGAGAAGAGGTGTCTGATTTTCTTTTTGGGTTACATCTTCATTTATACATATTTTTAAGGTAGGAGGATGTGTAAGGTCACCAATATCTAGGGAGATTAATTAATTTGACTTCCATGATTTACAACAATAAAAAATTTAAAGAATTGCTATTTTTAAAAACATACTATTTTTAGACTGCACCACTAAAATTGAAAATTAAGGCTCTTTTATTTGTTTTTGAGGGCCAAAACTCACTAAGTGGAGCTGAGTTCCATCTCATGATGTTCCCCTCATTCTTAGCTTTCAAACGGTTCAAATGGGGAGTCAAACAGAGCTATGGTGCAAAAGTTATGGCTCCCAAAAGTTTTGCCACCAATTGGGGTAGAATCGTCACTCGAATTATCATCTAAAATGTTGCTCAAATCATTCCTTCCTCCTTGAGAAGCAATGGTCCCCATTGCATCAATATTTGTCATCAAGTGTGGCAGTTATATTTTGATTTTATTCCCAATGCATACTTAGAATCAGTTGTGCTTTATGGAGCTATGTTGGGCCTGATGGTTCACCATTTCTATTTGACCATCAGTCTATGGATAGAAGGCCATGAAATTTCTTAACTTGGTATCTATTTGCTTCTATTGTTGTGTTGTTTATGTAGTCAGGACTACAACATCGACCCTTTTGAATTTTTGTGGCTTGACCAACATGAGAATGAATTTCTTGGCACTAATCAGAGAGACAAATATAGAATTTGGTACCTTTGGTACCCTGTAACATCATGTTTCAAGAGTGAGGGTGATCCTTTGAGTTCTTTATTCATAGATGCCATGTCGATCATACATGAACGACTGACTAAGGATTACATTGCAAACATATAGATTGACCACATCATATAAGACCTCATCTTAGAAAGGTTTTATTGCATATGAGAGAAGACATTGGTGGGTGACATAGAGGTTTCTCCCTGAACTCAACCATCCAATACTATATGGCTTTGGGTGAGGCTTCATGGATAGATTTAAGAATTTCACAACATTAGTAGAGATTAAATTCTTTTGACTCCCAATGTTAAGAATGAAATGTAGAGGCTTACCTTTCACCTATAACTTAGAGTGAAATAACCTTTCCTTGTCATCCGACCTCTCCTCATAAGTCTGTGATGAAGCAATGATGGCATCGAGCTCAGCATATACAATCTCTTCTTCATCATCTTTGACTATAGGGTGTGTATGAGGAAAAGTAGTAGATGTTGAGGATTGTGACTGAGAAAGTAGGGACTTAATGGCTCAACATTCTTATTTGGAGTGAGTTATAGATTTATGGCAATCACACCATTTTCTAGTCTTCCCTTCCTTTTTCTTCCAATTTTGGCCTCATGTTTGACCTTCTTTGTCACTTTTCCATTTTGAAGGATGACTCTTTGTATTCATTCTTCCATGCTTCTGCTCAATTTTTACTATGAACTTGTATGCCTCATTGAGGGTTTCCAAATTGAAGAGTTCCATTTCCCCCTGTATATACCATTGTAGTCCACCATGATATTTGAGAACTTTGTATTTCTCACTTTCCTGGATGCCCAATCTCACAGATAAAGAAAGAAAAATTTTAGTGTCGTCTTGAATAAATTATTCTTTACCTTGGTGAATTTGTTGTCACTCTATATATAGATCATCATATGCTTCAATGGGGTAGTATTCTTCCTTTATGGCTTCTATAAAATCATCTCAGGTAGGTTCTCCCTCAAGGCCAATATCATCTATACTGAATCTCTTCTTATACACTTCCCACCAATTTTTGATAGGGAATGATGCTTTCAAAAGAGAAAAAGTGATTTATTTATCAATTAATTTATTTATAGAAAAATAAGATGACAATTGATCTAACCAATTTTTTACTACATCAGCATTGATTTTACCTTAAAATGTATGGATATCAAGATTCACCTAAACCTTGAAGGGTGTTGGGGCACTAAAAAGATGTGGGGTTGCAGATGAGGAGCCATAATTTCTCATCAAGATTTATTGAAGAATTAAAATGAATTGTTTTAGCATATATGCTTGTTGCTACTAGAGGGCTTCATTCACCATTTCCTTGAAAGGATCAAATGTCTTGGTGTTGTCCACCATTTGAGGTCATTTAGAGTGAATAGGTAGATAGTCTATTGGTTTTATTTTTCACCCAAGCTTCCTATAATCTGACCTCATCCTAAAGCACATACACTCTAAAGACAAACCGATCTGATTCCACTGATCCAAAACTTAGAAGCTTTGGTTTAAATATAATTCAATAAAAAAGAACAACATAATTGTAATAATGCTATCTCTGAGAAGAGATGTTTTATTGATCAAATTTGCAAATCCAAACATATGCCTATCTCTAAGAAAAGATGTTTTATTTCCTTTTCAAGTTACATCTTCATTTATACACATTTTTAAGGTAAGTGGAGGATGTGAAAGGTCACCAATCTAGAGGGAGATTAAATGGGTCGACTTTCATGATTCACAATAATATAGAATTTAAGGAATTATTATTTTTAGAAACTTACTATTTTTAAACTGTAGTACTAAAATTAAAATTTAAAGAACTTATATTTTATTTTTGAGGGCCAAAACCCACTTATCAAATCTTGATGCCATCTCACAATGTTTCCCTTATTCTTAGCTTTCCAACGGTTCAAATGAGGAGTCAAACAGAGCTATGGTGCAAAAGTTATGGCTCCTGAAAGTTCTGCCACCAATTGGGGTAGAACCATCACCCGAATTATCATCTGAAATGTTACTTAGATCATTCCCCCCTCCCTGAGAAGTAATGGTCACAATTACATCAATATTTGTCATCAAGTGTGGTAGTTGTATTTTGATTTGATTCCTAATGCATACTTGGAATGGATTGTGCTTTGTAGAGCTGTGATGGGCTTGATGGTTCACCATTTCTATTTGACCATCAATCTATGGATGGAATGCTATGAACTTCCTCAGCTTGGTATCTATTTGCTTTTATTATTGTGTTATTTTTGTAGTCAAGGCTGCAACATCAAACTTTTTGGATTTATGTGGCTTGACCACCATGAGAATGAATTTCTTGGCACTAATCAGGGAGACAAATGTAAAAGGTGGCACCTCTGGTACCCTATAACATCATGTTCTAAGAGTGAGGGTGATCCTTAGAGTTCTTGATTCATAGATTCCATGTCAATCATACATGAATGGCTGACCAAGGAGTACATCACAAACATCTAGATTGACCACATCACACAAGACCTCATCTTGGAAATGTTTTATTGCATATGAAAGAAGACATTGGTGGATGACACAGAGGTTTCTCCCTAGACTCAACCATCCAATACTATAGGGCTTTGGGTGAGGCTTCATGGACATATTTAAGATTTTTATAACATTAGTAAAAATTAAATTCTTTTAACTCCCACTATTAAGAATGAAATACATAGTCTTACCTTTCACCCATAACTTAGAATGAAACAATCTTTCCTTATCATCTAGCCTCTCATCATGGGTCAGTGATGAAGAAATGATGGCATCGAGATCAACATCTAAAATCTCTTCTTCATCCTCTTTGATTATAGGGTGTTTATGAGGCAAAGGAGTAGATGTTGAAGATTGTGACTCAGAAATAAGGGACTTGATGGCTCAACATTCTTCATTGGGGTGAGTTCTAGATTTATGGTAATCACATCATTTTCTAGTCTTCCTTCCTTTTGCTTCCAATTTTGGCCTCAAGTTTGACCTTCTTTTTCACTTTTCCATTTTTAAGGCTAACTCCTTGTATTCATTCTTCCATGCTTCTATTCAATCTTCACCATGAACTTGTACACCTCATTGAGGATTTCTAAATTGAAGAGTTCTATTTCTCCCCATATATACCATTGTATTCTACCACAATATTTGACAACTTTGTGTTTCTCACTTTCTTGGATGCCCAATCTCATAGATAAAGAATGCAAAATATGTGTAATCTTGAATAAATTGTTCCTTACCTTGGCAAAGTTGTTGCCACTCTATATACAGATCATCATATGCTCCCATGGGGTAGTATTCTTCTTTTACAACTTTTATGAAATCATTCTAGGTAGGTTCTACCTCAAGGCCAATATCATATGTACTGAGTCTCTTATTGTACACTTCCTACAAATTTTTGATAGGCAATGATGCTTTCAAAAGAGATAAAGTGATCTTCTCTTTATCGATGAATTTATTTACATAAAATAAGATGACAATTGATCCAACCAATTTTCTACTACATCAGCATTGATTTTGCCTTCAAATGTAAGGATATCAAAATTTACCTGAACCTTGAAGGGTATTGGGGCACTAAAAATATGTGAGGTTACAGATGAGGAGCCATAATTTCTCATTAATATTTATTGGAGAATTCAGGGGAATTGTTGTAGCATCTATGCTTGTTGCTACTAGAGGGGCTTCATTCACCATTTCCTTGAAAGGATCAGATGTCTCAATGTTGTCTATCATTTGAGGTCATTTGGAGTGAACAGGAAGATAGTATACTGGTTCTATTTTCCACCTAAGCTTCCTTTAATCTGACCTCATCCTCAGGGTCATACACTCTAAAGACAAACCAGTCTGATACCACTGATCCAAAACTCAGAAACTTTGGTTGAAAGATAATTCAAAAAATAAGAACAACACAATTGTAATAATCTAATCTCTGAGAAGAGATGTTTTATTGATCAAATTTATAGATCCAAACATATGCCTATCTCTAAGAAGAGATGTCTGATTTTATTTTTGGGTTACATCTTCATTTATACATATTTTGAACGTAAGAGGAGGATGTGGAAGGTCACCAATCTTGAGGGAGATTAATTAATTTGACTTCCATGATTCAAAACAATACATAATTTAAGGAACTACTATTTTTAGAAACTTATTATTATTAGACTGCACTACTAAAATTGAAAATTGGAGAACATTCATTTGGTTTTGGAGTGACAAAACCCATCGAGCAGATCTTAGTACCATCTCACGATGTTCCTCTCAATCTTAGATTTCTAACGGTTTAAATGTGGAGTCAAATAGAGCTATGGTGTAAAAGTTATGGCTCCCAATACCACCAATTGGGTTAGAACCATCACCCAAATTGTCATCTAGAATGTTGCTCAGATCATTCCTCCCTCCTTGAGAAGCAATGGTCCCCGTTACATCAATATTTGTCATCAAGTGTGCTAGTTGTATTTTGATTTGATTCTTGATGCATATTTAGAATGGACTGTCAATCTCTAGATTGAAGGTCATGAACATCCTCAGCTTGGTATATATTTACTTCTATTTTTGTGTTGTTGTGTATTCAAGGCTGAAACATTAGCCCTTTTAGATTTATGTGGCTTGACCACCATGAGAATGAAATTTTTAGCACTAATCAGGGAGACAAACATAAAAGGTTGTACCTTTGGTATCCTATAATACCATGTTTCAAGAGTGAGGGTGATCCTTTGAGTTCTTGATTTATAGATGCCATGTCGATCATACATGAATGACTAACCAAGGAGTACATCACAAACATCTAAATTGACCACATCACACAAGACCTCATTTTGGAAAGGTTTTATTGCATATAAGAGAAGACATTGGTGGATGATGTGGAGGCTTCTCCCTAGACTCAACCATCCAATACTATATGGATTTGGGTGAGGCTTTATGGACAAATTTAAGATTTTTATAACATTAGAAAATATTAAATTCTTTTAACTCCCACTGTTAAGAATTAAATACATAGGCTTACCTTTCACCCATAACTTAGAGTGAAACAATCTTTCCTTATCATCTAGCCTCTCCTCATGGGTCTGTGATGAAGAAATGATGGCATCAGGATCAACATCTAAAAGCTCTTCTTCATCCTCTTTAACTGTAAGGTGTGTATGAGGTAGAGTGGAAGATGTTGAGGATTGTGACTCAAAAAGAAGGGACTTGATGGCTCAACATTCTTATTTGGAGTGAGTTTTAGATTTGTGGTAATCACACCATTTTCTAGTCTTCCCTTCCTTTTACTTCCAATTTTGGCCTCGTGTTTGACCTTCTTTGTCACTTTTCCATTTTGAAGGTTGACTCTTTGTATTCATTCTTCCATGCTTCTGCTCAATATTCACCATAAACTTCTACTCCTCACTAAGGGTTTTTAAATTGAAGAGTTCCATCTCCCCTCGTATATACCATTGTAGTCCACCATGATATTTGATAACTTTGTGTTTCTCACTTTCTTGGATGCCCAATCTCATAGATAGAGAATAAAAAATGTTAATGTAATCTTGAACAAATTATTCCTTACCTTGGCAAAGTTTTTGCCACTCTATATACAGATCATCATATGCTCCAATGGGCTAGTATTCTTCCTTTATAACTTCTATGAAACTATCCTAGATAGGTTCTACCTCAAGGCCAATATCATCCATATTGAATCTCTTCTTGTACACTTCCCACCAATTTTTTATAGGCAATGATGCTTTCAAAAGAGCAAAAGTGATCTTCTCTTTATCGGTTAATTTATTTATATAAAAATAAGATGATAATTGCTCCAACCAATTTTCTACTACATCAACATTGACTTTTCCTTCAAATGTAGGGATATCAAAATTCACCTAAACCTTGAAGGTTATTAGAGCACTGAAAAGATGTGGGGTTGAAAATGAGGAGCCAAATTTTCTGATCGAGATTTATTTAAAAATTTGGGCAAATTATTGTAGCATTTACGCTTGATGTTGTTGGAGGGCTTCATTCACCATTTTCTTGAAAGGATCAGATGTCTTGGTGTTGTCTATCATTTGAGTTCATTTGGAGTGAAAAGGTAGATAGTTTGCTAGTTCTATTTTTCATTCAAGCTTCTTGTAATCTGACCTCATCCTCAAGATCATACACTCTAAATATAAACCACTCTGATACCACTGATCCAAAACTCAAAATTTTTAGTTGAAAGATAATTCAAGAAACAAGAACAACACAATTGTAATAATGCTATCTCTGAGAAGAGATGTTTTATTGATCAAATTTTTAGATCCAAACATATGCCTATCTCTGAGAAGAGATGTTTGATTTCCTTTTTAGGTTACATCTTCATTTATACACATTTTGAAGGTAGGAGGAGGATGTGGATGGTCACCAACATCAATTTATATTAATTGGTTTGACTTCCACAATTCACAACAATACAGAATTCAAGGAATTACTATTTTTAGAAACTTACTATTTTTAGACTGCACTACTAAAATTTTTAGACAAGTAACTGAAGAAGTGAAAAGGTGCCCAAAATAGAGCACACAAATGCATGAAGGTAGACAAGGGTGAATAAAAAAAATCTCTTATGGCACTTTATAAATCAGTGTGAGTATAATATATCCCATACATTAAAAAAACACTAAATGAAAACAAGGAAGACAATAGGCTTCACCAGAATAGCTTCAAATAAGGAGACTATTGACCTGTCAAAGAAGTTATCACCAATCATGAGAGGTGATCTAAAAATAAGGGAGCATGAAAGTGTCTCCATAAAAGAAGGTAAGGTGCTAAAAAATAGGCCTTGATGGAGACACGATACAAACTACAAGTGTGTCAAAGTAACATTGCATAAACTAGAATAGAGAATGTCATGGACTGATGAAAGAGTGTGGCAAATGGTGAAAAAAACTATCAAATATGAAAAAACACATCTAAAATGATCAACTACCAAACATGACAACCTACAAAACACATGCAAAGGATGTTAGACTCAGTTGAAAATGCATCTAAGATAGTGCAAAGTGCAAGAGTGGTATAAGCAATACAATGTGTCAAGAAAGAGTAATGTGGGCCAAAGATCATGAAAATAAGATGTTGGTCATAGTAAAAAAATGCATCTAAAATTGTAATGAGAGAGAAAATCCCCCATGGTTATTGTATAGCCCCCTCCTCAAATTTAACACTTTACATTTTAGTGCATTTTATAAAACAAATGACACCAATAGATCGGGCATTAAAAAACATACACTTTTGAAAAAATAACACTCAATTATGAGTTACTGATCAAAAGATATAGTTTTTACAAGGTTATCCCATCATAAATGGGTCAAAAAGAAAAAATTGCACCAAAAAATAATAAATGCTTGGAGAAGATTAAATTATTTCTACCAAATTTAAAGAAATTGGATTTGAAAGAAATTTACAACAAAGAAAAAGAACAATCTTCCACATAGATCAATATTTCACACTAATTTTTAACTTTAAATACAATATCTAATTTTTTTCCTTGATCATGCATAAAAAATCATTAAAAAATAGAACCACATGGTCAACTTCATATCCTCATATCTACTTGGATATTGATCAGAGTCTTTATTATGACCACTTTTTGGAAACCTCTCGGAGTCCTCTTTCTAGCAATGAAAGAATGTTTTGAATTAGACACCTATGTGAAGAGAAAACTAATAACTTATCTAAGGAGTAAACAAACAATGTGAAAAATGGGAATGAGAGACCATTCTAACACCATGATAGAGTTAAAACGACTCTTAAACCAAGATCTCTCCATGAATCCATTATCACAGCCATGAATCTAATGCATTGCACATAAAGAATAAAGTATTTATTATCCACTCTATTCCATATCAAATAGGTTACAATAGAGATGTACAAATAGAAAGAATATAGGATAATCTTGACCATCCCATGTATGTGGGACTAAATTCCCTAATATAGGTGTAAGTAAGACATAAACCCATCATCCTCATGAATGTGGGATAAAACATCTCCAATGAAATAACACCTAGATAAGCTAAAGAGTAGGAAAGTAATATCCTACACCAATAACACCTTGTTTTCAACTTTTCTTGAAGGCTTATAGGTAGTGACTTCTATAGTTATCAACTTATTATCATGGGTGAATTTTACATTCTCATGTAGTGTTGACATAATTAATTTCATTTGATTATTCCTCCATTGTTTAACATATGCATCATATGTCCCATTATCTTGTAATATATGAAACCAAACTAAAATGGTCTCAATACCCACTTTGATAGGTAAGGTAATTCATCCACATGTTTTATTAGTTATGCCATCATATCCTTTAATAATATTAGTTGTACCATCTAAATTCATCTATGTGTATCCAAGACAAGTAAAAAAAATCATTGTGGACACATTTTTACTTCAACCATTATCAATCAAAATCCTATTTGTTAGCCTTGCATTTATATATATGAAATCTTGAATGAAGAGTGGTCCATTATTAGAATCATCCTTTAAAATGTAATGATCGGAGAATTAGAGGAGGCTCTTTATGTATGACATTGAACACACCTACAAATCTATCAATTAGATGATCATTATAATATTGTGATGGTATCTCTTGAGTTATCATATGAACATTGTCTTGGTCTTTAGATTGATTATCATTATTTGAAGTAGAATTGGTAAATATTTTCAAATGTTGATTTTATTATGTGATTGATTCATTCAAAGTACTATTTTGACCTTCTAATTAGATTTGACTATTTTCAATTAGGTCTTGGATCTTATGTTTCAAAGTAATACATATTTTAGTATAATTTATAGGGACTCTATGATAATCACAATATGCATTAGCATCATATTTCTTAGGAAAGGGCCTTGATGTGTCAATCTCTTTCTTTGGAGATAACTTATCAATCATATTACATTCAATCAATTGTATATGCACATTTTGAGGAATTTTAGTTAATCATATAAATTGTCTCATAAAAATATAATAAAATATTAAATAAATACAAAAAATTCCAATTTAATATAAGGATAATTATTTTACCTTGTTTTTTATTAATCAATTTGTAAGTTGTACTAATGGATTTAAAAATTTAAAGAGATTAGAATGATAAATATGTATAATAATTAACAATTTTAATTTTGGAAATTGATAAATATGGAAAATTACTATTTTCAAAAAACACTAAGAATAAATGCACTTAGATTAAATATGAATTTATGTTGACTATTGCTGATGTTTGACACTAAAAACCAGCAAAAGATAGTAATGTGACTCTGCTTGATCAATAGTAAAATCTGAAACTATTCTTCAACAGGTTTGTATTCCCTAGACAATGGCATAGATTGGTCATGTATGTTGACTTCAGACTTATCCTAATTGATTGTGAATGATGAATGACAGTGAAACAAATAAAACTAGAATTGTTACAGTGTAAGGCTAGAAATAGAATTTGATTATATTTTAAGACAATACTGCACTCCGAAAACAAAAGTGCTTGCCGCTCATATTATTTGGCTATGGAATTTTTGTGTTGACTATGACAAAAATAAAATTACTCACCTCCTATACCCACATTTTTTGATCATTATAATATAGATGAATTCATATTATGCCACATAGATATCATTTTTTTCTTCTTCTTTACTTTGAAACCCTAGAATTCTTTGTTGGAGATAGAAACCTGAAAAAAAAAAGAGCAGGAGTGTAATGGGTTGAGTTGACCCAATTCAACCCCTTGATGATTTAATGTTTTTTACATTTTTATATAACCATAATATTAAAATCAATCCCATGGAGTTTTCCCACCTATAGTGATTGTGTAACTTTGATCCTTGATTATATGTATACAACTGTAAATATGGCTTTGATACTTGAAAATGATAGCTCTTGACTTGATTTGAAATGCTTCAAACTTGATTTGAGACTGCTCCAAGTGCTTGATATTAAACTTGGGAAGAACAGAAAAAAATTTCTCAGTGTGTAATAGTGTAAAAAATAGATGTTCAATAAATAATCATCCTTTGAAATGAGGTTTTAATTTGCTTATATAGTGAAATATTTTCACAATTTCCTTTAGCCAACCTTATAAAACATGTGAATAGGCCCAAATAATATTTCAAATATTGAAACTAGCCATTATTTAGTGTGAAACATAGCCACCCTAGGTGAACAGGTCCATGGATTTGCCTAGCACAAACATGTCCCAAAAAATCAAGGATAGTTGTCCCAAGTTGGATACATTTTGAGGGGTAGCATAAATTAGTTTGAGAATTTAACTTGGAAATTTCTATTTATTAATGAAAACAAACAAAGGGTTGAGCCCACATATAGATAAATGGCTTAGAGGAATGGAGAATAAGAGTCATGTATTTGGGTACAAATCTTTTGGTTTAAGATGTGTCAAGAATTATCATTTTCAAGTACATGTGGCTAGATTTATGTGTTTACATTTAACCCTTTTTTTATTTTAGTAATGAAATTGATATATTAAAGGATAAATGATTAAACTTGAGTGCATACAACACACTTTTTATTTGAGAGGATACTCCAACTTCTTTACAGGGCACTAAAATTTAGCAAACCCTGTAACAACGCATGAAGTAGTCATTTGTCCATATTTGAAATTTTGAAAATTGATAAATTGAGATGAGAGTAAGGAAGGAGTATTCCTATATGGAGATGAAATCATATTGACATGTAACTTGTAAATACTATGGAGAACAGTGCCCCCTTATTAAAGCATGTAGACAATTTGAACCATTGGAAAATTGAAAGTGATTGAGTCTCAATTTTGAATAACTAATCAATCCCTTGAGTTGGAAAGATGTATATTCTGATGCAAATTAATAGGGAATGTACCAAATATACTCATCTAAATAAGGTGGAACCATGATGAATTTTCTAAAAATGATGCCAAGGTTATTGAGTGTTACTAAACTCGAACATACACCACCTGTAATAGAAGATGGAACCACTAAACTTGAACATACACCACATGTAATAGAAGATGGAACCAAAAAATGAGTTTGATAAAAGTGATGCCAAGGTCATTAAGTGTCACTACACTCAAACATGCATTAATCATAATAGATCAAATCACACCATTGTAGATATATTTAATTTCTATTTTCACGATCAAAAGAGAATGAAGGATATTCATGTGCCCATCATGAGCTCAGTGCCCAATGAAATGCATTTTAATCTTTGAAATTATAACTTTGGATTTTGAAAATGTGCATGAGCAAGCATCATGCCTTTGAAAATATAAGTTTGAACTTTGAAAATGTGCAAGAATAAGCATCATGCCTTTGAAATTGTAATTTTAAAATTTTAAAATGTGCATGAACAAGTATCATGTCTTTTAAACTTTGAAAATGTATATCTAAACATAAATAGGTATCATTCCCTATGAATATATGCCAAATTATATTGAATGGCATGCATCTGTATGCTCAAATATAATTGTATTTGAAACATGTAACTTTGATCTTGTAACTATTTTTCATATGCATTCAAGTGTATGATTTTATACTTGAGTTTCTGAAAAGTGAGTGCATATGCATGTCATATGCCCCCATGATATGTATCAATGTACCAATATATGTTGTGTGTTTGAATTATGAATTACTTTGAATCTTTGAAAACCTACACTATGTTATAAAATATAATCTTTGAATTACTTTGAATATTTGAAATCCTTATTTTGAATCTTTGAAACCTATATTTTAAATATTTGAAACTTGTACTCTGTCATAATTTTTTTTTTGTATATTCATGGATGTTTGGATATCTAAGACAAGCCCTGTATCATGCATCCATTTTTAAATGAGGGATGTATCCCCGTATTATGCCTCTATTTTGAGATGAGGGATGTAGCCTACAAGTTACTCATCTCAAAAGAAGAGCTAACTATATCATGTGATAAAGATTAATTTATGTAAATCATGTCATAATTTAGAGAGTATGTTATTATAGTAATTTAATTGTCAATGAATCATGAATGTAACACAATTGAGTGTAAGGCACACGTGTGTCATGTCTAAATAGCTATAGAAATTAAGCATGTAGTAAAATAACCATCTTTGAAGTAGACTACGAAGTAAAATTGCATCATATGTATCATGGAACCACTAATAAAGATTAAATAATACAACACACAATGTCACACATAAGGCCAAGGATCACATACAAGGTACATTTCAAATTTCATACATATAAAGAAACATCACACACATAGGGACAAGGGCCATGAGCAATGGACATGTTAAAATGTCACATAAGTAAATATTGCACACATAAGGCCGAGAGACATAAAAAATGAGATTTTTTAAATGTTACATAATAAAATGGGGCCAAGGGCCTCAATTAATTGGACATGTTCAATTTTTTCACATACCACACACAATAAGCAAGCAATGTCAAGCTTATTGTTGATGGGTCATTTGACACACCAAATTAGAGTGTAGATGGTAACCCATAAAGACTCTCTTAAAAGGAGGCTTGTAGAGTCTCCCCAAAGTCTATTATTATTGAGTCATGATGTACTTGATAACCCAATTGGTCTATGTAGAATAATTCCAATTCAAGGGATCTACTGGTTTGGAATATTATAAACTAGTTTTAGTGTTGTTCTGGTCTTTTGATGGATTCAGAGGGAATGTGAGTTTATTTGTTTTAGTCATGTAGGTTTTAATTAAACGAGAGTGTAGATGATTTAAATATTTATTCATTCATTACATATGTATTCAAAGTGCATTTATGATAATGGAATATATCTTACAATTGAGATAAAATAATAACAACATATTGCATTCACCTACAATAACATTAGCTAATAGAGACTTTAAAAATGATAAAAGAGAAGAGGAAAAGGAAAAAAACTCATCAAAATCCAATTAAATGGAATCTATTTGAATGAATGAAACCCATAAACTAATCCCCATCTGGCCAGCATTCACACAACCACAAATGGGAACTAGTGCCAGAGTCTGAGGAATATAAAGTAAGAAGAATAACACCACCACTATATCATATACATAGGCAATGAAATAACCACTTCACAACTTATATTAATAATAATATATGCTTGGATAACACAAACTCAAGTTTACATTCGCCATTCAATTAAAATTTTGATAGCCTAACACTAAGGAATTAGAGAGGGAGAGAGAAATAAATAAATAAGTGACTGGTCCATAATGTCTCCAATGAAGGAAAAGTGAACCAACCCTTAGAATGACACTAATTTGTAAATATATAGCGAACTTGGTCCATGGAGGGAAAGGATTTTCCCTTCAGAAATTTTTCTTTGACTTTTGTTTCTTGCCACTTTTCACCAATTAACACTTTATGCTTACAAAAAGACAAAAATGAATTAAAATATTACAATTAAAACACTCCAAAATAAAATAATACATTAAAATGTGAATAGATTTTAGCATAAGCAAAATTTCACAAAATTGAAAACATCATTGAAACTAGGTGAGAACAAGATTTTTGATGATGCAAATGATTCAAAAACTATGACTAAGTCTCAAAATATCATCAAAAACCCAACTCGAGCTCAAAAATGGCCTCCCATACCTAATTGGTCTTTTTGGAGGCACATGTAAGTTTTTAAATGCATTTTCAAAAAAAAACTCAATTTTAATCAAGCTTCAAAATCGTGAATAGAACTAGAGGCACTTTGAATACATGTTTTATACCTAATCAAGGTATCAATTCCTAATTTGCATTATTTTTAGTTGGTTGGGGGAGCCAAGATCTATTTGAATCTTAAACCCCCAATTAGCATTATCATAATTTAGCCTAACGAGCTCCCATGTTAATTAGGATTCAAATCTCACATGGCATTGTCAAAGGATGGGGATGGACCTACAGACTAGTTATGATTTATATCATGATTAGAACTAGGATTTGGGGCCCCAAGTCCCAATGACCTAGTCAAGGCTTGGGTCCTTATTAGCATTGTGTTGAACTCATTGGAAAGCTACCAATTAACATTATCTTGCCAATAAAAGAAACCTGCAAACCTAGTCAAGGAAATAAACTTGATTACAACTAAGACTACCCCCCTCATGATGAAAAAACCTAATTGGGGTTGATAGAACTAATCAGAACTATTGAATGAAAATGACCCCCACCTAGACCTAATCATAATTTAAATTCTAATTAGGTCTATGGGACTTAAAAAAATCCAACAAGACTGAATCATAAAAACAAATCCAATTACAACTATGAAGTGAAAGTTTTGACCTCAAAGACCTAATTGGGGGTTGAAATCCTGATTAGGTCTAGCAACTTAGAAAATTTCTTGATGAGATACTACAAACCTAATCGGGGAATCATAACAATTCTTACATTAGTGCCTAATGGATATTTAGAACAATAAAATAATAATGCCCATGTATCCTCAGTCATGTTATATACAGTGAAATCATCTCTGAAAGTATCATTGAGGGGTGTTGTATCCAGTAATGGGGTTGAAACTAATTGATTTATGATAACATGGCCTTTTATGGATTTATGAGATATAATATTCCAGTCAAACTGAATGAGTAACATTACCCATTTTTTATACATCTTGATAGATGAGGTTTTGACATGAGAAACTTTAATGGACCAACCCTAGTAATAACTTGGGTCTCATTACTAGTCATGTAGTGTCAAAGTTTATGTGTAGAGAAGACAAGAGCCAAACATATTTTTTCCATTGTGTGTAATTGTAATCATAATAAAAAAAGTGTGTGACTAATATAATATATTACTCATTCTCTATGATCAACATCATACTATGCTAACAAGGTGCCTAGAATATGGTCTGTATCATTTAGATATATAATAAGAGTGATTAATATGGTATTGGAGGCATAAAAATGGGCAGATTCAACAAATATTGTTTAAGTGCCTCAAAAATATCTTGACATTTGATGTCTCATTCAAATTTTATAACTTTTTTGAGTAATCTTGTAAAACCCTTTGTCTTATCTACTAGTTGAGCTATAAAGCAACGCATTGCTTGAATCATACCTTATAAATATTTGAGTTGCTTCAATCCCTGTGGTGGAGTCATATCAATAATAGCTTTGGCCGTTTTAGGATCAAGCTCAATACCTCATTGTGAAATAATAAAACATAACAGTTTGCCTAATGTTACTCCAAAAACACACTTTTTTGGAGTTAGATATACATTATAATGTCACATTTTCTCAAATATTTCTCATAAATCTATGGCATGATCTTGTCTCTATTTTGATTTTTCAAGTAAACTATCCACATAATCCTCTATTATCTTGTGAATAAGATCATGAAAAATATGTGTCATGGCTCGTTGAAATGTATCCCTAACATTTTCTTAATTCAAAAGGAATCACTATATAATAGAAGGTACCCCATGATGTGATAAATGATGTTTTCTCTTGATCTTCATCAACAATTCTAATTTGATTATAATTGACAAATCCATCCATAAATGATAACATATCATATCATGTGGTAGAGTACATGATCATATAAATGTTGGGTAGTGGAAAATAATCTTTAGGACAAGAATTATTTAAATCTTTGAAGTCTAAACAACATCGAATATTCCCATTAGGATTTACTATCAGTACAATTTTAGACACCCACTTTAGATAGACTATTGGTTGAATAAAACTCACATCAGGCAAGTGTAGAATTTATTCCTTGATGAATAGTGAAAATTTAGGATGTATTTTACATATTTTTATGCTTGATAGGTTTTTCATTAGGATAAATTTGTATCCAATGAAATGCAATTCAAGGATGAATGCCTTGCATGTTGGAGTATGCCCAAGAAAATATATCAGGAAAATCATGTAAAGCTTGCCTTAATGATTTATCCTCATCAACTTTAAGTATGCCATCTAGAACTATTGTTCTTGGATCTTTATTTGTCTCATAATTAAATATATTTATCTCCTCATAGTTCTATTTCCAACATAAATTGTAGTAGGAACTGCATCAAAGCCATGAACTTGGACATCATTCTATGAATGGTCAATATTTCTAAAATATGTGTGAGCATTTATGGAATGAGGTAACCTATTATTATGATATAAGGGAGGGATGTCCTCATATTCTCATAAAAATTCTAAGTGACACTCATCGTGATAAAATTCATCCAATGTCATAAGTTCTAGTGATACGTTATCATCAATAAGCTTTGGATATATAGTTGATAATGTGGATATGAGATTAACTAACTATTTTTTTGGTTGAATAGATTTGAAAAATGATATATGTCTATTTTTTTATGTAATTGAGTTGGATTTTCTTGATCCCTATTTATAACTAAGGCCTTGTATACCTTTATGAGTAGATGCCTCAATAGGATGAATAATGCCTTGTGCATGCTTTCCTAATCCTTGTCCTTTATAACCCATATTTTGTAATTACTTTAATCCAAAATCATATTGCTTCTCATTTGTATTATTAAAGGAAGATATTTCCTATGCAACTGAAGGAGTCACTATAGAATTGTGAATAATAGGTTGTACCATTGTTTGAGTAAAAAAATCCATATAAGGGACATAATTTTGTATACACTCAGCTAGTTAACAATACTTAAATGGTTAATGATCCATAGGGCATGCATATGTATACCCATGGAAACTAAACTTTAAACATGTATGCAAAGTGGAATGGATGACTTACATATCATGAATCCATGATCTTCAAAGGAAATTTTTTGTAATTAAGGTCATTAGGCATAACTTGACATGTTGGAGCAATAGTTCTAGGAACCAGTGAGAGATTCAAGGTTATCCGCCCTAATGCCTTATGAGGAATATTATCAAAACCTCTAATACCCATATCTAAATAATCTAAACTTTCAACATTTATATTGAGCAATTGAAGAAAATAAATATTTAAAATAGTCAATCCCAAAACATTGTTGATTAAGGCTTGCTTAACACCCATGTCATCAATTATAAGTTGAATGTGTAAAGGAAAATGCTGATTAATAATATGTTTTGGTATAAAAATATTCATTTTCAAAAGATATATCCTCTTATGTACATTGTAATGTATTAATGACAGATGCGACATTTTTTGGTTCAACATTTCATGGAATAATAGTTTCACATAATGCTACATACAAGGCATCCTTATACATATTTGAATGTTAGAGTACTTCCAAAATGGAGATATTAACTATTCTATTATTAATTTGATCGATAATATTATATCCTTAGGTAATTTCATCCTACCACACATGATGGGGCTCTTTTCCTCTTTTAGTGATAAGAACATGGACTACATGATCTACTATAAACTGAGGGTGAATAGTAGAGGTGGGATGGTAGCTGAGGGAATTTAGAGGTCTAGGGTAAGGATGAATGAATGGAACCAATTGTGATATTTGACATCTAGGAGTGATAGGTGGAAACTCAAACTAAACCATGAAATAATAAGCATCATGGAACTAGTCATTATTACGCTCTTGGTCCATATTGAATTTTTACTTTTTCATAAAATTATGAATACATAGATTTATATATAGATTAAAGATTATACATAGTATAGGAAATCAACATGTAAGGAATACTTAAAAAATTTGAACTCATAAATTGTAAATAGATTCGGTCATTAAGATCCATTTACATAGTTTAAAATAAAATTAAAATTTGAAACCCTAAGAAAAATTATAAATAGGATAGAAGGAAACCCTAGAAACATGAATGTTTAGGGTTTTACAATATTTGACAATAAATGGGCTTGCCAATATGTTTTATCAAAATTTTGAGATTAAGTGAATTAATCAAATTAAGACAAACAATTAAGTAAATTAGAATGCAATATATATACAATTATCACACATGATTGATTTGTGTCTTACTATTTTTATAAATGTGCCAAAATGGAAAAATACTAAAGATAAATAACTTAGATGGAATTCAAATCTAAGGACTACAATAAAGACTATGTAATCAGATATGTGACAATGTGGGACCACTATGAATTAGTAAGATGGCTTTGCTTTATTCTGGGAAAAGGTAAGTATATTTGGACCAGGTCAGCATTCTCTAGTGTTTTTAGGGTGCACTAGCATCCATTAGTGTTTTTTTACCTCTGTGAAAGGTCCAATGGGTATGTCTTCACTTGTATATCCTATGTGTGTATGCAAATGTATTCGATTCATCATAAGATTTATTAAATGCCTTATTATTTACCAAAACTCTAGCTCAATGATAACAGGAAAAAAAATGTAAAATTTAGACAACATGCAAGGGGATGGGGTTGTGCTTGACCCTAACACCCTGTGTGTTGAGAATTGCCTACATACCAATACTTTTAAGAGGGATCAAATTCCATGTATTTCTCTCATGATACCATGGTGTGTGTGAAATACTAAATGTTGGTGCAATCCTGGTGTAATTATGTGCTTGAACAATGAATTGTGACCTTTTTGGTGTAATTAGACCTATTTCTATGCTTTTGGGGCATTTAGAACTCAGAATTGGGGAGCATGGATAATTTCATCTCAATGTGCAGTTAGAATAATTTTTGTGTTTGTCATATAAAATCATCCTAATGAACAAATGAATATAAAATGTGTTTATATACATCATGATTTTAGAGTTTATTATAATTGATATTTTTAAACGTGCGGACTACCTATTGGGGTGAATTTTAATTTGAGAAACTAGTCATTGTTTGGCAAGAGGATGAAACCAATAGATCTAGACACTGCTGCACAATAAGATTGTCTAAAAAGCATGGTTTCATTTGAAGAGAAAAGAAAACCATATTGGAAGCATGAATCAGTCATAAGATGCACTTAGGTTGGTTGGATTGAGGAATATAAATAATTAGTATCATATTTTCCTTAAGGCAGAGGGATATTTTGATAGAAGCAGAAGAAAATTAGCTTATAATAACCATGGAAATGAGCATAGGTTAAGTGTGCATAGGGGATGGACACTAGTGCATTGTTTTAAAATTAAATGTTGATTTTAGTGTCTAAAATAGTGCTACCAAAATAAAGAACAACATCGAGAACTTCAAATCCTACGAGCTCAATATCCTTTCTAGTATCCACATCCCATAGATTCTTGGTCTAAACATACCAAACCACTTGTTATATTCTTCATTGTCCTCTTTGTGTGCAATCCAATAAATTATGTAATAGATTTTTAATATTTTGGGAGATATCCTCATTTCATAGGGTACTTACCCAATTTAGCAATTCTATTAGGGTTGTGACTACTCCATCTTGTTACAATATCTGAATGATCTATCTATACATTAGGGAATTTACTATCATAGGATCTCCTTTAGTTGCATTCTGATTCTGCATTGAGTGTAATAGCTAGATTGTTTCATTCATCGTAACCTTCTCTCATAGGGTTTAGATATTTTTCTTTTTGCCCTTTTCTAGGTTGGTTTTCTTTAGGCATCCCTAAAGGTGGAAGACCTTGTTTCTTGTGTTGATTTCTAGCAGTATCCTGAAAAAATCATGGTTCTTAGGATGAAAATGTACCATGTTCATATTTCTTACTATCTTCTCCTTCCTTTACTTCTTAAGAATAGGACAATCCTCACTATTATGTTATCATAAGATCCTACAATATACATAAAAAATCCTATTTGGATTACAGGGAAAAATTTATATGATATGATTTATTTCTCCACTCAAGTAATAAGTTACCTAGGCATTTTTTTCCCTTGTCTTTAGTTTTGATTACCACCTTGATAACCTCCTTGTCGTTGAGGGTATACCCATCTTTATGGTTGACTATAATATCCTTTGTATTTCTTCTGATGCAAAGGAGGTACCAAATTCAATTGATGTTGTGGTAAACTAGGAGTCCATCCCTATTGGTACTATATAGAAGGAGGTATCCACCCTAGTTGATACCGAAGAGACCAAAGAGTCCACCCTTGAGGAGACTAAGGCATCCACCCTGTTTGGTATTGAGGGGACTGATAAGTCCACCCAAGAATAGGTTGTGTTGTTGAGGGACCCCATCCACCTTGTTTTGTCACCTTGGCATCCTACATTGGAATGATTGGTATGGTATTGGATACTATTTTATAATGATGATAAAGACATTTCAAGTGATGTTTTATTTTAAATCTTTTAGAGATTTATAATTATTTTAATCATGGTTATGGGATTTAAAAAAAAGTAGAATACATTGTGTAACTGTTGCACATACTATTAGAATAAATTGCACTTCACAGTTGCATGTTCTACACTATGACTTACTTCATAGAACCTATCTTGATCTTTGGGAATTCATTCTAGTGGTGCCCCTCCCATCCACATTCAATGCACCATACTGCCAATTTTGTTTTCTTCCCTTCCTGAAGTTCATCCATCATGTGAATTATGACATCTATCTTAGAATCTATTTTTGTAATTCTAGGAGGTTATTCTCCAAAATCCTATATTTTTTTTACTCTGGTCATAATGCGTCCTACCTCAACTTTTGTGGTGAACTAAGCTTGGTCTATGAAAAACCAGATCTTGCTTTAGACGCCTTCCACAAACTAAGTAGCTTTATCAAGATCTTGAAATTGAATGTTCACCCTATTAATCACATGACAAAATTGATGATCATAGTCCCATATGGATTCTCCCCCTTTTTATCTGATTTATTTCTAATCTTAGATTTTTTTACTAACACACTTTTACATTGTTAATTGTCCTATCAATTTCTCCTTAACCTGTTGAATATTCATAGTCACATGATTATTTTTAGATATGAACTCTATAGTTAGACTAGTCAAAGTTCATATAAGTTCACACTTCTTATTTATGTCATCTGTCACACCCTTAACCTACCACTTCATTTCATATGTCAGTAAGTAATGCTCTGGGTCAATTGACACTTTGCCTGTTGCTAAGGTAACAAAATCTCCTATAGGAAATGGCATGTTTCCTACAATTATGATAAATATAACCAAATTGATTGTTGATTATTTCACTGGTGTCTAAAAATTTACTACAAATGTGCTTGGAGTACCAAGAATATTGGAATAAATAGTTTTGTTAGCTTCACACTCACCCATTTTCCACATAACAACATTACACTTAACTATGATTGCTCTACCAATTTGCATGGTTTTTTGTATAGCTTCTACAAACCTCTTCTTAGTTGCAACTACTTCTTTGCCTTTTTCTGGACTACAATTCTTAGGTATTAAAATAGGCATAGGTGATGCATCCCCTGAAGTGAATGAACCAAGGTTAGAGTGTCTTCATGCCCATTCTTGAATCTAACATGAATCTACATTTCATCATTATTTATTGGAAAGACAACCCTTCTTATTCCACATACAATTGATACATTTTTAGTTTCTCTTTAAATCTATTGCTAAGTTTTTCTAACTTCCCTTTTAAAACCTCTTCGTGGTTTCTCCATTTTTTTCCTTTCTCTCTTTAGAACTCAATTTCTAATTCTCAATCAATCTCTACATTATATGTAGTTCCTACATTCCCTTCCATCTCTTCTAGTGCTCTTCTAGCTTCAAATGAAATATACCCCTAAACATAAAATTTAGTAGCATACCCATCAATTGTAGTCTTCACCCAATGGTCAATCACGTGGGTCTATTTAGTGTCTAAGTTACACAACCTTTCTAGATTTTCTTTGCTCCACATAAAATGTTTTGTCTCACATGGTCACAAAAAATAGTAACTGAATCTAAATAGTCAGGTTGCTAGTAACTTAGGAAAATTGCAAAGGAAAATTGCAAAAAAATATTTCATAATTATATACATGGATGTCCTCATAACTAATCACCTCTATGGATACTCTTATTATTCTAGCTTCTTCCTCTACAAATGTCTAGCCAATTTTCAAGGTCCCTTTGAATAGGTAGCCATTTCAGCATATTCAGGTCCAACAAATGGAACCATTGTTAGCAATGGTGCTTGGAATCACTCATCAAGACATGTTATGTGTTTTAGTTTGTGAATGTTATGACAAGACTTTGAATAGTTATAGGAAAATAAAAATAAAATTATGACAAAACGTAGTGCAGTTTCATACGCAACACTTTCTTCTTACTCATCATTAATTTATATACACTTGTGATCATTCTTAGCATTTAATGGATTCAAACTTAAGTAGTATGCAAGATAACATTTATTCTCAATGAATATTTTACTCAATTCAAGATGGTTATGTAAACATTTAAGAGAAGTCCAATTGCAAACTATAGGTTCTATTAAGTTCCATAAAATTTTCTCTATATCCTTCTAATATTTCCTTTACAAAAGTAGGGTATATATATGTTGCATAAAGACTATGTGTCTTCATCTTCTTTACCTTTCATTTTTTTGTGCCGAAATATTCAATGTACACATTAAATTTCCATGTGTTCCATCAACCTACATGAAACCATATTTTATATAAAATATACTATGGTGTACACTTATCACGTGTGCATCATACAAAAATGTGTGTGAACTATACTCTGTACCTTCTTGCTAACAATGTGCACAAAAGTGCGTGAAAGTGCAGACATACTATCATTGTAGGTAATGATTGGAAGTTAAAGAGTCACTAGATGAAGGTGAAACATCATATTGGGAACCAAAATGGTTTAACTTTAGTAGTAGTTCTTAGAATATGCTTATATAAGGAAACTAACTCATCCTTGGAAGGGATTTGATCCATACGAAATAAATAGTTAAAATAAGTAGTCCTTAGAGAGATTTATGAGTATAGATTTGTGTACAAATATGAAGGAAGGGAACTATGGGTATTGTAATGTTGAGAGTGTTTTGAGCCTAGTAAGATTGTAGGTAGTTGTGTGTGTATATTTGATTCATGGTATTTCTTTAAGAGAAATAAAGATTAGTGTTTTTGTATTATGTAAGGATTGTGTAAATGTCCATTATTGTGTAGGTTGCATGGTCTAAGGTTGCCCTTTATTAGACCCCCTTACTATGATTGGATCAAATGGTATAAGAGCATGTAAAAACTCTGGGATGAGTGAGGGAGTGTTTATCCTCTATTAAGAAAGAATGGGTAGAGGGTAGTGAGAGAGAGTTGAGTTTTCTCCATCTTTTACAAGTGGGTAATGAACATAGGGTATGTCTTTCATTGAATGAACAATCGATAGAGGGTGTTTAAAGCTATTATCTATATTATGTAGGTGGGTAGAGGACTAAGAATTTAATTAAAAGGTGCATAACTTGAATATATTTACAATACATAGGTTGCAATAATGGGTTAGATGTGTGAGTGAGGAAAGTATGAGAGAGATAGAAGAGAATTGAGTAGCCTAGTAAGCAAAGTTAAAAACTTTGTTAAGGGAAATACAAGACTTAGCTTAGATGTGTGAGTGAGGAAAGTATGAGAGAGATAGAAGAGAATTGAGTAGCCTAGTTAGCGAAGTTAAAAAAATTGTTAAGGGAAATACAAGATAAAGTAGAAGCTAATTAAAAACAAGGGAGGAGGAGAACTTGCATCACACCATGCACTGTAGAGATGAAGACGAGGAAATTTCCTTGGAATAAGATGACCTTGAGGTAGATTAAAAAATATATATTGGGAGGAGGAGTAATAAATACATATCTTTTGAAAGACATGAATGTAGAGGTAAAGGATGTGAAAGTGAGTGCATGTGATGCTAATTTAGAGGGAGTATTGAGTGGAGAGGAAGGAGATATTCCATTATAGGAAGATGAGGAGATTGCATTAAGAAAAGATGTAGAAAATGAGAGGGATGGCTGTTGAAGTCTCATGTTTTATGAAGGAGGAGAAGAATACTATCTCGTACTTGGAGAAGAGATGAGGGTGATTGAGGGGATGTTTGACTCTATTAATGTTTATTTTATTACAGGTAGTGAGGATAACACATGTACTGATGAAAATAGGGAAGATGAATAATGTCACACATGTGGCATTGGTGTAAGGAGTGAGACAAAAGAGTTGGATGAACTATTTGATGACATCCTAAAGGAAAAAACAATAGATAAGGATGTTGTTACAACAGATGTGGTGGAATTATTTGATTTTACAATGATGGCAACATAAGAGGTTGGCATGAAATCCATCTTGAAGATATAAATGAAGGTGATGGGTAATTTTTTTGATGCCCAAGAAAATGGGGAATCCTTTAACAAGAAAGCTAAGAAGGAAGAGGTAGTGGAAGATGAATACTCTTAGAAGGAATGAGTATATGGAGAATGTGTGGAGAAAATTTGGTGGAGGTGGATGGATAATGATGGCCCAAAACCCACAAGAAGATAAAACATGAGAAAGAGAATATGTTTGAGAAGGTGGATGGGCTATGCTCAAGCGTTGGGCGAGGGGGAATGAAATCTAAGAAAATATAGGTGTAGGAAGAAGGTTTGAAATCCAGCATGTGGCTAGGAAAGGTGAAGTACATCACCTAGTGGAAGTACCCATCGTGGATTTACCCTCAAAGTAAAAAAGATGGTTCTACCATCTAGTCCAAATTTGTGAGCATTGTGCTCAAAAAAATCTTATCCATATTGTATGATACATGAGCATCTAGGTCCACAAGCAATCTTGTATCAACCAAAATATGTAGGGGTGTGTTTGTGTAGAAAAGTTATGGCCTTCCGAAGTTATCGGTTTTGCGTAGAAATTCACATAATGCGTATAAGCTCTTAAAATGCATAGAAGTCCCCTAAATGAGATTCATTGTATATAATGTGTGTGTAAGTCACCACAATGTGTAGAAATGCACAAAGAGTGCATAAAAGTTCATGTATTTTGTATATTTATGGACTCTTGTGCATACTGATGTTGATCTAGGTTTTAGCTTTGCTTTGCTGATTTGATAAGCATAATTATTTTATTTGCTTATTTTTTTATCTTGACCTAATCCTCAACAATATATACTTAAAATGTTGTGCAAGTTAATTGGTCCAAAAAATCTCTTAAAAAATTCCAACTATATATTATGTATGTTTAAAATCGTAATTATATAAATAAATCTCAACTTAATAATAAAAAAAATATAACATCTTTTTTTAAATAATCAAATACAACTATTGATATTGCCGCTGTGTCTCCGGTGGGGCATGGTTTGAATTGAAAAGTCAGTCTTCAATAAAACGTCTTACACCACGTAACTCTAATCCACGTAACACAAATAAATATTCCACCGAGAATTTGCGTGTCCAGTTGGTTGGTTTCATATATACAATGAATATCCATCCTTCTCCCATCGAATTAATAATATTCGTCTTCCCATTCCGTGTGGGGCGGGTCAAATATAAATGAGAATCACTTACAGTCCTGAGATCTAAGATTTTCCAGAGAGTAGTTTGATGAAAATTTGGCTTCATCTAAGATTTTGAAAGTTATGAAAGAGAATTCGCAATCAATGATGTTTTGTTTTTGTTTATATATCTATTAATCAAATATTAATCAAATTTTAAATAAAGTATTTTAAAAATAAATGAAGATTTTTATATTTGATTTAAAATGAGCACAATTATATAAAATATTTTTCGTTTAATTTTAAAAATGAAAACCTATAAATTATATATAATAATTTATTTCTAGATAAAATAGAGTTAAATTATATTTTATTTATAAAAATGTAGGTAGTATGAAAGTACATTATAATGTCTTTTAAGTATTTATAACGAAGAGACCAATAACAGGGGAAGTTTGGTCATTTACTTTACCTTAGATAACATCTAACATGTCATCTCTGTCAAGTAAGAGATTTCAATCATTGTTTGCAATGTTCACTACCTCTACATCGTTATCAGTTATACCTTGTTCTTCATTTGCAACAGTTTAGGGGGAAGCTTTTCTAAGATGAGGTGTGCAACAATCCCAATGCCTAGGGTGTACCAGAGGAGGCAAGTACCTATGTGGCAACAAACAAATAAGTCAACAGTGAGAGTGACAATAGGAAGAAATCCTTTTGGGTCTTTGCTTCGATGTACCTTCCCTAGAAGGAAAGGAGGGGGCACTGGGAAACTATATAGGGCACGTTACCCCAATGGTGTAGAAGTTTTCAGAGATGGGCCACCTTCAGAGCCACCTTATTTCCCCACACTTAAATCTCAATACACACTTTTGAAATAACCATTACTTTATTTTAAGTAGAAAAATGAGCATCAATTCACTATAATATTTTCATAAATTTTTGACACTTTTTGTGTCAAAAAATTATTTTCACAACTATTAATGCATTTTTTATCAATGTGTTTCCCTTACGTAAATTGTGTCAGGGAAAAATACACTAAATTTGGCAAGACAAAATTGCCCCAGTTTAGCAATTTTCCTTCAGTGATACATGTCGCATCAATATTTGCATAAAAATTGCAATTATGTTTTCCTCTAATAGAAATTTGTATCCTCTGATTTTCTAGATGAAAATTTTACATTAGGCATTGACCATATCAATGTGATGCAGGAGCATCCCAAGTGCAAAAGCAACATTGCATCACCTAGGATGGTTAGGTCCTATTCTTTTATTTTGTCAAGGGGCACAAGGTGCAAAAATGGAAGGACCTAATCAACACACGTAGTATAAGGGAGCAAAGAATGCGAAGGCTTCAGAGTAAGTGTGGAGAAAATTGTGTACATTAGGGAAACGTGCAAGACCAACTTAATGTACAACTTCTTGATCCACTAGGCTTGACTAATGCCACATAAACTTACAAGGAGCCTACTTAGAGTTTAGTTCAATAGCATAAGGTATGAGTCAACATGATGTGTAGGAGACAACAATTAATGCATGACCTATCTTGACAACTAGTTGGGATTTAGATGATGCCATCTTAGAGAAGCTTATAATTTTGTCAACTCGAGAACTTTGCATCATTAATTGAAGTAGATTGTAGATACATGATGAAATATCTCGAGCCGTGAACCTCGAATGTTAGTTTACATGGGTCTTTTGCCATGTAAACACTAATATGAGCATATAAAGGGAAACCCTTGGGTTCATTCAAGGAGAGGATAGAAAAGAAAAAGAAGAGAGGTTAAGGATGACTGAAATGATAATGTGGCTTAAGACTTCTAACAAGGGGAAGGACTTTTTAAGTAGCATAGAGAGGAAAGGTAGTCCAAAGGAAGACTTGAACACTGAATTTATATGTAAGCCCAAAATACAGTCAAAGTTTGTTACTTCTACTTTGGATGAATTTGTATAATTGTGATATTTAATTAATACAAAGAGTTCTTGTTATTTCATAACCACTTGTGTAAACAAAGGGGAGAAGGAGTGAGAGCATTTCACCGCTGTGTAGTGAAAGGCATCCTTTCATTAGGATCTGACAACGACTGTACCATATTTGTATCAAAGTGGGTTGAGCCTATAGAGAGATTGGTAGGCGAAAGAAGTTAGTGAAATGCCGAACAAGAGGTAGATAACTAGTTCTACATTACAAAAAGGTGGGTAGAGACAAGGAGGGTGAAGAAAGGAGATAACTAGGAAGTAAAGATGCCACCCATAAGAGATGGTGGTAGAGCAACGATAATAATCGACATAACTAGAAGACTCGACAAAGTCTTGGATGCAGTGTGTGTCCACCAACATTGGCAAAGAAAATGTCTACTTGTCCACCAACATTGGCAAAGAAAATGTCTACTTGTCCACCAACCTAAAACTATTACTTAAGTTGTATGATATAGTAGTATCCAAGTCAACAAATAATCTTGCATTAACCAAAATATATACAGTTGTGTGTGTGAGTCAATCCCAACTCAATGAGTGAAAGGACCTCACCTCCTCCCCTAAATAAGCAAATACAACTATATTCTTCACAATAACCTTTTTGTATAAGATGTAATGGCATAAGACTTAGATTGTTGTTAATACAATATAGACTTAATGGATCAAAAGTAAGTCTTCAATAAAGTGTCTCTATGTAACTTTATGATGTCTAATAACTTAAAGCAATGGTATTTCTACAATCCATAGATTAGAGTGGAGAGTTTTTAGATAAATTTATGTTTAAGTTTTTTATCGAATGTAGTTTGCTATTTTACATTTTTCATTCTAATACCCCGATGATAGTTCATAGAATGTGAACTGAAATATCAATAAACAACTCAAACACAATTTTATCTAAAATTTTTCTAATATGATAACTTTTTGAAATACATCATGTATCTATAGAATGTGATACTACAAGACTTGAATTGACTTTATTTCAAAAATAAATCTTCGATAAACTGTGTACACCATCTAACTTTTGGGTGTCTGATGACTATTCATGAGGCTATAAAAGCTTAGAAGAAAATATCGTAGAAAAGTCTAATTAGTTACCCACAAATTAATCAAAATAAGTGGACCATTTCTGTATAGTGTGTGGTTTACATAGTTCATTATAAAAGTCGCTTTGTTGAGATTTAAAAGCTTTTAATATATGGAAAAAATAGTGTGGTGTGGAAAGTTTTTAATGAAAGTTATATATATATATATATATATATATATATATATAAAATTTTAAATGAAGCATTTTCAAAAGAATTGAATATTTTTTATTTTTTGGTTTAAAATAAATATAAGATAAATAAATTATCTTTTAACTAAATTTAATGTTTTTTACATTATAATTATAATGAAAATTTGTAAATAATATTAACTGTATATTTAATGAAATAGAGTTATATTATTTTTTAGAATATTATAAATTATTTAAAAAACGTAAGTAATATGAAAACATATTTTAATACTAATAAATTAGATTAAAAGATAAAAAGATTTAAGAAACAAACATTAGTATATATGATCGAATGCTAAAACATCCATACAATATAAAATAAGTATATAAGTAGTTATAGCAAGAGACTACTAGCAAATGAATCTTGGTCATTTGCTTTGCTTAACTAACCTCTGACCAATCATCTTTTTCAAGTAAATAATCTCAAAAAGTGTTTATATTATTCATTGCTTCTACATTTTCTTCAGTTATATATTGTGTTTCATTTATAGATGTTTTAGGGGAAATTTCTCTAAGATGAGGTGTGGATTCTTATAGATGCAAAGAAGATCCCAATTACTACCTTGCATCAAAGAAGGAGAGTGCCTATGTGATGCTAACCCCCTGATCAACAATGAAAGTGACACTTTGAATGAATCCTTTTGTCTCTTCCTCTCGATGTGCCATTCCTAAAAGAAGAGGAGGGGGCACATGGGCAATTATGTAGGGAATATTATCACAATGGTATAAAAATTCTTTGAGATGGGCCACTTTTAGAGCCATCTTATTTTCCTATGGTTGAATCTCCATAAACACATTCAAGACATAACTATTTCTTTATTATAATTATAAAAATGAGTACTTTTTATTAGTATTTTCTTAAATTTATGACTCTTTTTGGGTCAAAGTTATATTTTTACATGATCATTGATGTAAAATTTGTATCAATGGATTTTATTGATGCAAATTACATTAAGAACAACCACATTAAAGTTGGAAAAATATAATTTCTCTAATTTGGCAATTTTTCCATTGGTGATACACCTTACATAAATGTTTGTGTTAATAATGTGCAATTATATTTTTGTCTGACTTAAGTTTACATCATCCAATTTTAATGATGTAAATTTTGTATTAGAAATCGAAAAAGATAATTTGACCAAGGTGTTGATCATATTAATATAAAAAAAATTCCTAAGATAAAATGTGATACAAACATTTCTCACATTTTTTTGCTAAAAATTCCCTCCCGAAATTCAATTAAAATTTATAATGCAAATCCTGATGTAAAACCTATCATAAATCATGACGTTATTATGTCAAACCATGACGTATGTTATAAAAATATTTTCCCACTATCATGAGTGTGGTTGTATATACAAAAAATAATACAAAACTGTATATATTGTTTATGGATATAAATTAATTGGTTTGAATGTATTTTATGTGGAAAGTGAGTGATTTAAATACTGATTAGGAATTATAGATTAAAGACTTTCACATTCCATAACATGAGAACAAAGCTTTTTACTACTTAAGAATTATGACACAGGCTAATAATATGTTAGTAAGAGTGAAATTCTTAGTTTGTTATTGTATACACATAATATTTTCAAACTTTATTAATTACTAATGCTTTATCTCTTGTAGGAACTCGTCGAGTTTCAATCTCTCTGAGTGCACACTTTAAGGTGTGCAACGAGAAAGGGGTGGGCAGATCATTGGTGGTTTGTAGGATTGTTGTCCCTTTACTACCACTTCCTATCTACATAACCATCTCCTAAAAACATTCCCCTAATCTTTTCCTCTTCTTTTTCATCCTCCTCTAGTCATTTTCCACCTTCATTAGCCCTTCCCTAACCTAAATTCCTTTTTGATGGTTTACAATACAATGTTGGCCCCATCGACTCTATACTCTAATTGACTAAACAAATTTAGGGTCTAGGTTGGCTCCTAGTCAAACTAGACCAAGACCTAATTTATTTTTGTTAATAATGATACATAGTCGATTAGGCTGACCCTATTGCTAAAACCTTTAGAAAGGATTAGGGTTAGATTCAACTATGCATACACATTCATTTCATCATTTATTAAGAAAAGAAAAGAAGAAGAGTATTATATTGTGCATACACTTATCCACCATTCTACTTGAGGAATAGAGCGCAGGGTTTCATATTTTCTTTGGAGATACAGATCTTGTCTTATGGAGAAATCTTTTGGATGCATATATAGGTTGTGTATCCTAGAGCTAATTTATCCTTGTCATCCTTACATACCACAAAAACCTCTTGCGAGGCACCTTGGCCAAGGGAGAGATTGAGGCTTGACATGTTCATCTTCAGAGGTTAATATTCATAACTTTGTTCCTCCTTTGTAAGAATAGATGTATTAGCATTTTTTACTTGTCTCCCATGCATTAAGATTTCATATACATTGACGTGAGTATATATCTTCTATGTATATTTAATTTTTATGTTTATTACCCTGACTTTGTGCCACAAGATTTGATGATCACTAGACTAGACTTTACTTTACTTGTCATTTAATTTTATGAATATGAAAACATAGGACCTAGTTAAGGTTATTGCATAGTTTTGCTTGACTAGAGGATTTGTAACCCTCCTTAGTGATATTATTGTGGTAATAAATCCCTTGGCTAGGTCTAGTGGATCCATCATGACCCCAAACATCTAATGTATCAAGAATCAAAAGTGTAAGTAAGATTTATCTTTTCTAGCTAAGATTGATTTATAGATCAGTTGCATTTCTATTTGCATACATTCTGGTGAACTCGATGTGAAACTAACCCTTACAGGTTATCTTTCATGCCATCATTTTTATCACCATTTATATTTTTTTTATATTTATAGTATTTTATCATACTAGTCGGTATAGTTATAACTTTTTGTGTGTAGGTTTAACACACAGTTGCTTTAAAATGATTATGTTCTGTTTGTGTAGGTATTTACCAATTACAAGTTATTAAATCAAGAAATTTGACATAGTACTCTTTTTTAGCTCTAGATTATCACACATAGTTGAACATGTCGACTTTGTTTATTCTTTTCTTCTATCAACATACAGTTTAATAAACATAGTCGAATAGGTTGACTATGTTCGTTATCTTTTCTTCAACACACAAGGTTTTACAAACTTGGTCAAACTAGTCAACCCAATTGGTAGAATTTTTAAAGTAGCATTTGAATATCTTAACTTAAAATTTCAAGCTAAAAAATCTTCAATCCCACCAAGGGTAGAAATAGAGCATTCACGTGACACACCACCAATTTTTATAGAACCTCTTAGAAGCTTGCTTATGGATCATGCTATGATCGGTCCCTATCATTTTGATAGATACTAAGATCCTTATAGCCTACTTCCCCAAATATGTTTGATAATTCCTTTAATCCTTTTACACATCCTTCCTCAGCCAAGCCTTGTCCCTCAACCAAGCCTAGTCTAGATCCTACTCCCACTCTACCCTTAGTTAAGCCTCATCCTACATCTGATGTTGTTTCTCCTTCAACTGAGCCTAGACCAGTCTATCCACTAGTCATGCCTCCCCTTAGTGATGGCCTTCTTCCTTTACTGTAACTTGATCCTTCATCCTCCTAATGGGTTGATCACCCTTACTGTGACATTCATAAAATTTTTATCCATTGGACTAGAAACTACTAGTTATACTAGCCTTCCCTTGCTCCTACTTCTAATATTTCCATTAATAACCCCAAAAAATATACTAACAAATGTATTTGTTGTTTCTACAACATAGAGAATCATTCCTATACCCATTATCAAAAGCTTTGATATTATATCGACACCTTTTGCCCTACCCTTCTTTAGCCTAAAGACAAGGCTATACCTCCTCCCAAGTTGTTACATGAGTATATTCCCAAACATGGAGAGGTATATTGCATTTAGAACCAATGCAGTACCCATCACACTGATCATTATCACATCTTATAACAATATATTCATGATTACCTCATGATCATTCCTACACCCATTCCCCTTCCCATAAGTCATCCACATAAGAAGGCTCCTCCTTCATCTATGGCTCCCACTCCACCTATGGCTCCTGCTTCACCTATGGCTCTTGTGCCACCTGCATCTTATTCCCTAATCATTGTTCCTTCTCCATTAGTGGTGTCAGCTCCTTGTCCCATAGCTACCATTCTAGCATCTATTCCCCTTCTTGAGTATTCTATGCATGAGGGACCCCATGAGCATGATCCTTCCACTATACTTGCATTTTATAAATAATTTAACCATTTCAAAGGATTTATCAATAATTTTAGCCATAAAATACCATTCTATTTTAATAAAGATAGAGGTAATGAGAAAAGTATGAAATCCAAAAATTAGTCTTGTAATAAGGTGACCCTATGGCAATGCAAATGCCAATGTAGGGAATTCCAAGCTTTAAGTCCATCAATTCTATGAACAACCACTTTAGAAAACAAAAAATGATCTATCTTTATATGCCAATGATATCCATACCTCATTTATCCTATGGGAGGCAACAAACATCCGGTATAACCCTATATAAACCCCTTGTTTGCTTTACATTAGCCTAAAGAAAACCTCTAAGCAATTTAATGAGCTTATCATATGAATCCTTATATGGTTCCCATAATGAAGAGTAGTAAACATGAGGGGTAAATAATTTTAGTGTAGATTTGATACTTTCCTTCTAGAGATAAGGGTTTGATAATCAAGTAGTAAAATCTATTTTTAATTCTCTCTAATAAATATTTCCATAGCTCAGAGGGGAAACCATCAAAGAAAAAGGATATATATAAAAAATTTAGCCTATCCCCTCTATTGTTCCATTTCAATTAGAATTATTTTAGCTAATCTGAAATAGGCATCATGCTCTACTAAAAGTATCAGATATCAATAGATTGTAGATTTCATCCAAAGGATTTACAAAACACTTAAAAGGAAATTCAATACTTCTTCGAAAGAAGCTTCATTTTTCACAAGTGTAAGGAAATATTCATTTGAAAGGTGGCTATTAAAAAAAATTATTTTTCCTATTAGGAAGCACAATTCCTATGATAAGCCATTTATTAGATCTATGGGTGAGATGGTGACCAAAATATTTGGTTACTAAAATGTAGAGTGTGGGAGTATGAGGGCATCCATGACTCTTAAAATAAAAAAGGTGAAAACTCTTAGACGTGTGGCCAATAAGGTTAAACCAGTCGAGGCATCAAAGAAGATATTTTTTATAATTGAGAAAAAAATATAAACACCAAATATTTTAACATGATAAGGATAAAGGATCATTCAATATGGTCATATGTGTTATCACATAGATTTTACACCTGTCTTTATGTTGTAATGTGTTATGAAAAAATCTAATGATATAATAGGATCACCTCCAAGCTGTAGGACCTTAGAAAATTGAGGTGAACCTCTTTAGAAGGATGACTTCCTTTCACTAAGTTTGTGCAACTGATAAATTACCAGTTCATGTGGAAATTATGCTTCTTAGTGATCTTGCTTCTAAACTAGGGTTTGACTGTGAGGAAAAAAGTTTTAGAAATGAATTTGAAAAACTAGAAATGGTGATTGCACCAAATATTTATAGTGGATTTTAATGCTTGATTTGTATGAACATAACATAATGATAAATATATTGAAATATATTATAATAAAAACTCATGTAAATATGAAACCAAAGTTAATATTGGGCATTCACCATATAAGGAACAAGATACTTTATTTTTAATCAAACAATCTCTCAAAAGGGTAAAATAATACCACAGATGAAATTTTGTGACTAAAATAAGAATGAAAGCATTCAAAAATTTGATAAATAGACTTGCATACACAAAGATAACACAAACAAGGAAGGCAAATATTCAATCTATTATCATTCTCTAGGTTACAGCATGTGGATCAATTGTTCAAAATGCAAAATATTTTTTCTAACAACAAAAAGATAAATGGGCTATGCCATAATACCCATATTTATACAAAATACTCTCTTGTATGAGAGGTAGTTATTAAAAACTCTATGCCCAGTTAAAGAACAAGCAAAATATGAAAACCTCATGCAAAGGGGCATGATCTTTAGCTAGAATGACATCTTTGGTAAAGTAAACGACTGGAAAAAGGAACATGCAACTATTGGGCATTCCAAAAACCTATTGGAGGCGTGGAGAAAACTTGTTAAATCTTCATGCAATGTCCTCATGATCTTCAACTGAGATGTTGTTATCTTCTTCATGAAATGAGGTGCCAAAAATGAACTCATACTTAGAATAATAATAGAAAGCTTTTAGATATCTTAGGTTATTTTTTGAAAAACCTAACTTGTGTTTTTTAATTGGGACTTTTACAACTTTTTAAGTCCTCCAATTTTGACAAAACTAGAAATGAAATTTACATCATGAGTTTTTGAAAGTAAGCAACTCAGACTTTGTCAAAAAGAAAAGTGCAATTTACAAGTTTGATTTTCATAACTTTTCAATCTGTCAGAAAGGTACTTGGGAATTACAAGTGGCTCTTTCTCAAAAAGAGTTACCAAAATGATTATTGAAATTAGTAACCTACAACTTTATAATGTTTTTTACAATAAGGAAATATAATATACATAATGTATTTGATTTAAATAATTAAACTACAACCATAACCTCTAAATATTCTTTATATTTCTTTGCCTATATCTTCTCAATATAAGCATCAAAACTCTTGAAGATCTCTAGGATACGATCTTCATCAGGACCTAGTGAATATAGGTTATTTATTTCACATTTTTCAATTGTATTATAGAGTTCCCTTTGTGAAACCCTTTATATTTGATTGTCTTTGCCCATTTGATCTAGTGCATTATGATACCTGATAAAATGGTGGATGGAGCTCAAGTTGAATGTTGTGTCCTGTGCTGACTCTCTCTTGACCACTCCTTTGAACTTGTCTTAAACTACCTGTATTGAAAGAATTGGGTTTTGAAAATCTATTGCTTCACATGACAACTTATAAAGAAAATATTCAATGTCATAAATCATATTTGTGACCTTATCATGTGTAGCCTTAGCTTTAATAATACTCTTTGAGTATTCTTATTCTAAAATTAGTTGTTTTGTCCAATTCCTTCTGCTCTGCATCATTTTTCAATATAGTTTTTGTAATGAGGGTATCAATTTCAATCATGTCCACAACTTGAAATTTTGGGTAGAATAAGTTCAACCATTCTATCTCTTCTTGATATTTGCTCATTGATGTCTTTAAAGACACTCAACCATCTTTCAGAGCTTTGTAGTAGTCCATTGCTAACTCAATTAATCTATTTCCATTTGTGATGAGCTCCTCTACCTAGTCCTTTATATCCCTTCCCATATTTACAATATCTATTACTACTTCAAGTATTTCCTTGTCAGAGATCTGAGTAATATATTGTGTTGGTTGGGCTATGGGTTCAATGAATTTCTTCACTACAGATGTCAATTGTTCAACCTTAATCTTCAATTTATCCTTTATGACCTTGTCATTATCCATTTTCTTGAAAAGAGAGTTAATTTGTGATTGAACATCATGTTTCAATCCCTATCTTTTAGGATGACCAAGGTGAACTTTAGATATTTGGTAATCCCCTACCACTAGATCTTCTTTTTATTTGTCTAGTGGGGGGGCTGTAATTTATACATATTTCTCCTCTACTGAATCTTATAGTATTCTAGATATGGTTATGGGAGTTACCTTTGAATTATTTGATGCCTATATAAGTCCAAAATATAGTGTGCTAGGGGACACTATCTATTTCCATTTCTTCCCCACTGATTGCACTAGTTAGATTTGAGTGGCATCCTATTGTCATGATGCTATCAAATATGAATCTGCATCTAAAATTACTGCACTGGTGGTTATGGTGATGAGTTTTGTATCTATCAATTATATGGTCATTGAATCCTTGACTAATTTTTTAGAAATGTCTTCCCCATTTGTGGGTTGAGTAGCCACAGTTGTATCAATGATTTCCTCTATCTCTACCTCCTTAGTGGGGGTTTGAGTTATTGTGAAAATGGAAGAAATGGGTGCAATGGATATTGATGTACTTATTGGGGGTGTGGGAATTGGAAGTGACACAAGTGGAGGGGTAGGCATGAGGAGTTGAAAAAGGGGAACCTATGGGAGTGTGGAATCTAGAGTCATGAATGAATCAATAAAAGTTATGGGGACACTCAGGGTTGATGTAATGGGGAAAGTGATGGGAGATGAAAATGGAGTAGCAAATATCCTAGTGGCTAGGATGACTAGTGAGATTGTAGTTAGGATGATTAAATCCACAACCATATATTATTGTGTGGTGTTAGTGATTAATAGGGTGGATGTGGATATTAGGGATGAGATGGAAGGAATTGTGGAAGAGATGGAAGGAATTATGGAAGATGGGAGTGAAAGTAAAGCCTGAGTGTCTAATTATGTTGATTAAACTATTAGCAATGGAGTCACTAGCACAGGTAAGTTGGTGAAAATAGAGGGGGTAATTATTTGAGGTAATTGTGGAGTGGATATAGGAGGAGGTGGTATTGTAGTTGGTGGAGTGATAAAGATACGAGGAAAAACTATTTGTGCTTTAGTGGTAATTATGTCTTTAGCTAAAATTACTATTGGTTGATCCGTTGTTGCTCTTTAGTTACTAGATTGGCCTCTTTTAGCCTTCTGATTTTATTTTATCTTGTGGTATATCACTAGCCTATTTGCCTACTCTATTTAGGTTTCACTATTGGAACCTTTTGCTATTGGTGGCACACCCTTCTCCTTAATTTCTCTTAACTTATCATCGATGCTCACAATTTCCCTGGTCACCTTGATCCCTTTTATCCTTAACCAGTTGATAGTCCTATTTATTACATTGGTGGTCCTATCCATGAATGAGGACTCAAGAATGGACCATCAGACTGATGGAAGAGGTCAAGCAAATATTTATATATCATATTAAACTTTGTCCACTAGAGATTCATCATCTACCAAGTCCTTGGGTATTGGTGCCACGTTATAAGCTTTGATCTACTCTAGGGTAATCCTAGAATAATCTTCCAGTCTCACTTCTTCCTCATCTTGCAGGTCTTCCCAATAGTCTTCATAGTAGGGAATGTGGGAATATGTTGTGATCCTCAATATACTGGTAATACTTCCATTCACATCATAAAATGGCCTTACATTAAGAGATCTTAAGGTCATTTGAAGCATCTCGATATCTACACACTTGGATTTGGATAGGGAAGGGCATGTATACCTACCTATGCTAATGGGGAAATGTATTCATACCTTGTGTTTACTTGATAATAATTTATGAGTCTCTACAAGTTACCTCACAAGTTCCATTAAAGCCCATTTATCACTTACATACCTTTGGAGTGTGTAAGGACAACCACTAAATCCTCCTACTCTAATGTGTGAGTATGTTGGGAATTAAATGAAATATGATCCCCAGTTTGTGATCTCAAAAATAATATCATAGAATCTCTTCTTTTCTATCTCTTTGTCAAACATGACTATGATGCAGTATATGAATGCATCATTTACCCTTCTAAAATATTGTATGCTTGCCTCAAGGGTGAGGTCAGGGTAATAATTGAAAACTTTAACTTGGTCAAGAACTGTGTTCAATCCTATAAAATCCCTTCCCTTTGCTAATATGTAGACTATATATGAAGTCATAAAGAACTTCCCTGTATTTTAGACTTCCATCAATTGTTTGTGGATGGAGTCACTTATCAACTGTGCCTAGTGGATGTACTACTTATTTTGGTGGATTACCCATATGTATTGGTACATCCAATCCTAAAATTTCTTGGCATCGAGGTTCTTTGTCACTCTATGCAAGAGTATGATGATGTCACCCACTTCCCTTAAAGTCTATCCTTGTCAAGGTTTTGGGCAATCTTGTAAATGTAGGCCTAGGGACTTTTAACCATTGTTTATTGAGGACCCTTAGACATCTAATGTTATTACCCTGATAAAAATTCTTGGATGAGTTAGGAGTTATATTGAGATAACTCTCATATTTTGGAATTAAGAATACTGAGTCTATAAAGTTGAAGTCTAGGTTCAAAATCCTTTCTCCCTTAGTGTTTAAGACTTTTCTCTTTTTTGAATCATAGTGTTTTTCTAGTGTGAGGAAAATCTTAGGGCTCTACACTGATAAGGTGAAGGTTGTTGTCTGGGGTAGTCCACAATCCTAAATTCTTTGACTCCAATCATTTTTGAATTCAACACTTACCCTTATTTAAAAATCACCTAGTTCTATGTTACCTAGGTATGTGTCCATGATTTCATTGGTTTTGGATTCTAAGTTGAGTGGGACACCAGGTCCCTTGGATTTAAACTTCATTTATTTTTTATATATAGGTTTTATAGAATATGAGGTGGGAAAACCAACTGCAGAGTTGGTGGGATTTGGGATTGCAAAACATAGGTAAAAGTTCCAGCAGACTTTGGAGTTACTTTTACATGGAAAATGTCTAATGAGGATTTTGGTTGCAAAATGTACTTAGAAGGTCCAATGAATACTCTAAAAATTTTCAAGCTTGCAATTTCAAATAAGATCCCTGACGGACTTTGGAGTTGTAAAATGCACTAGGATTGTCTGCGGAGTTGTAGGGTTTCAAATGTAGGTGGAAACTCTATGGGTTTTGAAGTTGATTTTGTAGGGAAAATGACTAGGGGAATATATAGGTAATCTCTATGTAATATTTTTCCAGTTTTTATGAATTTCATAACCCTATATTCTCAAAATCTAGAAAAATATAAGGAAATGATTTTGATAATAGTTTGAGAACATAGATGATTTTGAGACTACATAAGTGAGCAAAAGAAAAAAACATGTAGGGGATAGTAAAAGAAAAAAATCTAATTGCTACTAGATAGGAAAAAATATGGCATGAAAATCTAGATTTGATAGTGAAAGTGATATACCAAAAGAACATAGGGAGCAATAGAGGAATATCGGGCAGAGGGTAGTAATGGTATTCATGATTTGAGGCATGGTGTTACTTGACATCATGGTAAGGTCATGGTTTGGCTTCATAGAGATTTAATTATTTAATTCATTGAATAAACAATGATTTTTCATTAACTTATTTCAATTAATATAACCTTAAACCTACATTTAATGTACCCTAGGTTGGTTGTTGGTGGGAATTTCAAAACTTTAGTGTCTTGGAGTAATTTTGTAACTTTGACAAATTGCATTTTACACTCTGACTTCTACTTTCCACTAGGTGGCTTGGTGTATTAGAAATGAGAAAGTGAAACTTGAGGTGAAATTTACAACTTTACAAGTTGTAAATTGAAATAAGGGTTTTGATTTTCATAGGAAGGATAGTTGGTGGGAAGCAGGGCTCAAGTTGCAATTTGCAACTTTGCAAGTTGTAAATTACAACTAGAGTTTCAGTTTTTAGTGGGAGTTGGATACAGGAAATAAAGGCTATATTTTAATTTATAATTTACAAAGTTATAAATTACATCTAAATCTTTGGTTCCCACAGGGAAGGTGTTTGGTGGAAGGCAAAGCTCCGGTAATAATTTGTAACTTTTCAAGTTACAAATTACGAGTGGGGTTCAAGTTTCCAATGATCGTGGGTTGTGTGAGAAGTGGAGGTTGGGATGAAATTTTCAAGTTATAAATTGCATAAAAATCTCCATTATCCACTGGATATGGTGTAAAGTGGGAAGCAAAGGTTTGGATGCAATTTTCAATCTTTTAAGTTACAAATTGCACCCAGATCTCTGGTTTTCACTGGGTTTTGAAAAAATGGGGATCTAAGTCATTTTAAGGCATTTTTACAAAAAAATAATGGGCCTCTCTTAGGATACTAAATATTTTGACATTTTTAGGGAAAAAATATCAATAATAGGATTTTTTAAAATCAAATTTTAAAAATAATGTTCATTATCAAAAGGCACATGCCCATTCAATGCCTTCCCAGACTACAATTATGCTTTCCAAAATGTATTGACTTTTCATAAAAATCATTTTATTTGCTCTAAAATTTGTAATAAGGATATAATGTAAGCAATATGCCAAGATTTTTTCAATGATTTTATGAATGACATTCAATAGGGTAAGGTATCTCTAATTGGTAATGAAATATGGATCTCTTACTTTAGGTCCATATATTTTATATTTCCTTGATTGATAAGATTCCATGAATATTTTATGTAGAGAGTTTTATGGTAAACCTAAAGCAAGTCTGCCTGACAACCTGCTATGTGGATTTTGAAAATTCACAAGGGAAACCATCCAGTCCCAACACTTTATCATAGGCCATGTTTTATACCACTATTAAAATATCATCTAGAGAGAACAGATAATCACAAATTCATTGAGGTGAAGAGATAAACTTGTGAGGAACCACATCCAAACATTCCTATAATAATTGAACCTGATTTACAATATATTCTTGGGCATAAAAAAATAAGTTATAATTGTTTATAAAGGCCCAAGAAATTTTAGGAAGAATGATAAGGATAACATGCATAGTTTTGATGAATTTGATTTTCTAGTCTTTAAATTTCTTAGACCCTAAATATTTTTAAAAATATTTGTAAGCACAATATTCCATTTTTGATCCAATGTAAATTGGCTCAGATCTTAGTTCCTTTGGTAGTGCGGCATTTTGCAAGCTTAAATTTGTGTTGAGTGTAGCACCCATAGTTTGAAACTAGGTATCTAATGGGCTTTGCTCAAGTTGCATAATAATCATTCAAATTATTTTACCAATGAGCCATTAGCCCATTTTATAACTCTTTCCACTTACTTTATATAATGCCTACAAAAAGGAGGTAGTGTGAGTAATTACATCATTCCACCACTTAATCTAGCTGGAAACATGGACAAAACATGACACATGTTTCCAAACTCAGGAGATGAGTTAGATGGTAGCCTTATGAGTGAGGAATGATGTTCTCATGGAAAAATAAGTATGGATGATTTTATTTAGGCCATCTCTCCATTACAGTTATAAAGTGATGGGACTATGGTCAAAGAGAAAAACCTTGAAGTGGACAGTGATATATTTTTGACATAAAATGTAAAAAGTGACCATGAGTTGCTCAATTGACATAACATCGTGAAGCCTTGTAAGAATATGATTAGAGCTAGATTAAAAGTTAGACCATGTAAACCAAGTATTTGATATTAATTATCACTATTGAAACATAGGTTCAAACAACCCATAACATTTTTTAAACGGTTTTGCACTTTTCAACACACCATCACATTGGTAGAGTGTAGTTGTTATTCTCAATGGATTTAATCATATTAATAATTTCATGAATGGTCTAATTAGAAAAATGAAATTTATCAATGAACCAATATCATAATGATGCTTTTTTCAAACCATCCTATATATATATATATATATATATACCCTAGAGAATGACCATCATTATCAAATGCAACTATATTCTTCGCTATGACCTTTTCAAATAAGATATGAAAGGAGAAGACTTGAATTAATATTGATGATGCGACTTGGGTGGAGGAGAGTTTGAATTGAAAAGCAAGTCTTGAATAAAACAAAAGTTATAAAATATTTTAAGAAATTATCATAAAAAAGTCAATTCTTGCTGAGAATTGGGATACACTTGAATACATAAAACAATCCAAAATGCTCTTTATAGTTTGTAAGTTGTGGTTTACAAAGTTCCTTATAAATACCTGGCTTTGTTGAAATTTTGAAAGTTACAAGATTTTCCACAGAGTGGTAGAAATGTACAAGATTTCATCATATATTTTCCACATAGTACAATTGTGTGTCATAAAAGGAAAGGAATACACTAGATCTTCCACTGAGAATTTGCATGTCAACTTGGTAGGTCTCATATATACAATGAATATCTATCCTTCTCCCAATCGAATAAATAATATTCATTTTCCCATTTCATGTGGGGTGGGTCAAATATAAATGAGAATCACTTACACTCCCTATCTAAGATTTTCGAAGGGTGTTAATGAAAATTTGGCTTCATCTAAGGTTTTGAAAGCTCATACCAAGAAGTTATGAAAGAGAATTGGTGACCAATGACATTTTTGAAAAAAAAAATTATAACATGTTGATATATTTAGTAATAAAATTTTAAATAAAATAATTTTATTCTTTTTATATATAAATAAAATATCTTTCAACTAAATTCATGAAAACTTGTAAATTATATATCATTATTTATATATAAATAGCATACAGTTAAATTATATTAAAAAAATATTCATAAAAATGTAGGTAGTGTGAATGTACACTACAGTGTCTTTTAAGTAGTTATAGTGAAGAGACCAAAAATAGGGGAATTTTGGTCATTTACTTTACCTCAACCAATATTTTGACATGTCATCTCCGTCAAGTAAGAGATTTCAATCATTTTTTGTATTGTTCACTACCTCTACATCATCTTCAGTTACACCTTATGCTCTATTTGTAACAATTTAGGGGGAAATTTTTCTAAGATGAGGTGTGGAACTATCCCAATGGCCATGTTGCACCAAAGGAGGCAAGTGCCTATGTGGTAGCAACCACATAAGTCAGCGGTGAGAGTGACAATAGGAATGAATCCATTTGGGTCTTCCCTTCGATGTATCTTCCCTAGAAGGCAAGGAGGGGACACATGGGAAACTATGCAGGGCATGTTACCTTAATGGTGTAGAAGTGTCTGGAGATGGGCCACCTTCATAGCCAACTTATTTTCCCACACTTAAATCTCAATACATACATTTGAAATAACCATTACTTTATTTTAAGTAGAAAAATGAGCATCAATTCACTATTATATTTTAATAAATTTGTAACACTTTTTGTGTTGAAAAATATTTTTTCACTATTATTAATGCAAATTTTTTATCAACAGGTTTCAATTATGTAAATTATGTAAGGGAAAACTACACTAAATTTGGTAAGACAAAATTGCTCAAATTTAACAATTTTCCTTCAGTGATGCATGTTGCATCAATATTTTCATAACAAATTTAAAATTATGTTTTCCTCTAATGTAAATTTGCATTATCTAATTTTCTTGATGAAAATTTGTCATTATAAATTGAAAAGATAATTTGACTGAGGTGTTGACCATACCAATATGATGTAGGAGCATCCCAAGCGTAAAATCAACCTTACATCACCTATGATGGCTAAGTCATATTATTTTTATTTTGTCAAGGGGCATAACACACAAAAATGGATGGACCTAATCAATGCACATAGGATAAGGGCACAAAGGATGTGAAGGCTTTGAAGTAAGTGTCGATAAAATCACATACATTAGGGCAACACACAAGACCAACTTAGCATACAACTTCTTGATCCACTAGGTTTGACTAATGTAATGTAGACCTATAGGAAGCCTACTCAAATTTTAGTTCAGTGGCATAAGGTACAAGTTAGTAGGATGTGTAGAGATAGTAGTTAACGCATGGCCTATCTTGATAGGGAGTTGGGATTTAGACGATGCCATCTTGGAGGAGCCTCTAATTATATCAACCCAAGAATTGTGCATCATTAACTGAAGTAGACTATAGTTTCACGATGAAGGATCTCAAGACTTGAACTTTGAATGTCAGTTTGCATGGGTTTTTTGCCATGTAAACACTAGTATGAGCATATAAAGGGAAACCCTTGGGTTCATTCAAGGAGAGGATAGGAAAGAAAATTAAGAGAGGTTAAGGATGACTAAAATGATCATGTGGCTTAAGACTTATTATAAGGGGAAGGACTCTTTAAATAACACAAGAGGAGAAAGGTGGTCCAAAGGAAGGCTTGGACCCTAAATTTATATGTAAACCCAAAATAGAGATAAAGTTTATAACCTTGGAATGAATTTGTGTAGTTGTAATGAAACCAAAAACTAACAAGAACAAAAAATTACCAATAGGCCAAGATCTTGAAATAATACTCAAAATTGATTCGAATTGATTGCTTTAAATAATTAAAAATCTAAACCATTCTTAAATAAGCCTCAACTCAAAAATTAGAGTTTGCATACAAAATTCAAAAAAAACTAAAATCTAAAAAAATGCCTATTTTTAAAACTCTTAAAATAACCCAAAAATATCTCTAAATATCCTAAACACTATAATTAGACTATAATACTAAATTCAACTGAAGTTGATGTCCAGTTCTAAAAATATATAATTTTAAAAAATTGAAAAAACCAAAAAAAATCATTAAATCATAATTTTAGACCTTTGGATGATCACATACAACCTTTAAAAATATCAAAAACACTACTAGGCTATTAGAACTACCTAGGATAGAAACAACCTTTTTTATACGATAGTTTTAGTGCGTGGAAGAGCTCAAAAGGAGCTAAGGGTCAAAAGTTATGGCCTCAAGAAGTTGGCCTATTTTTTTTTGCATCATTCTTCTCTAGTTGAAAATAACTTAGCACATACGAGTTGACCTGATTATATTGCTACCATTTTTCCTTTTCAATATTCTTCATCTCCCATTCTGTAATCTAAGTGTTGTCTTCTTGTGGCAAGCCTTCTCACTACACCAAATACCTATTATAATTCCCTTGCCTTGTGCTCACTGTCTTCATATCCAAAACCTGCACTATTTTTTCTTTCTTCTTCTTTGGAACTTGATGCTCCCAATTTAATTCTTCATCTTCATCATCTTCACCATCCTCTCCATGTAATTCATATAAATCTAAAACAATAAATACTAGAGATATATCAAAATTCTATGGTAAACTCACCTCATATGCATTATCATTGATTGTCTTCACAATTCTGCATGGTTCAATATTTTTGTACTTCAACTTGTTGTATGTGACTTTTGGAAATCTTTCTTTCCTCAAGTAAACCATTACTAACTCTCCTTCTTCAAATACCTTTTATCTTCTTTTGATATCTAATGCTACTTTATATTTCTCATTACTTTCCTGCAACTTTCTTCTTACTCTTTCTTGCAACTACTACATATGCTCTACAAACACTTTTGCATCATCACTAATTCAATCTGCAATTGGAAATTATACCAAATCTAAAATACCGATAGTATTTCTTCCATAAACAATTTGAAATGGTGATTTTCCTACTGATCTATTCACTAAATTGTTATATGCAAACTTATTTTATGGTAAAGCCAAGTCCCATTGCTTTGGCTTCTCTCCCACTAAGCATCTCAATAAATTTCCCAAGCTCGTATTCACCTGCCCATCTGTTTGTGGGTGATATGCACTACTAAATTGTAGTTTAGTACCCATCTGATTCCACAAATTCCTCTAAAAATGACTTAGAAATTTTGTGTCCCTATTTGAAGTAATAGTTTTTGAAACACCATGTAATCTCACAATATCCATAAAAAAATAATTTTGCAACCCTAGTGGAATCATTGGTTTTTTTACATGTAATGAAATGAACCATTTTAGAAAATTTGTCTACAACAACAAAAATTGAATCGTTACCTCTCAATGTGTTTGGAAATCTCAACACAAAATCCATACTTAAATCTGTCCATGGCTTTCTTGGAACTGGTAATGGCATGCAAAGTCCAATATTTTTTGCATGTCTTTTAGCCATTTGACATATTCTACACCTTCAAACATACCTTGCCACATCTCTCTTAATCTTTGGCCAAAAATACTTTTCCTCTACCAAAGCTATTATCTTCATCTTACCAAAATGTCTGGCCAAACCACCACTATGTAATTTTATTATTATATTATCTCATAGATACCCAACTAGAATGCACAATTGTTTCCCTTTGAAGAGATAACCTTCTTGCATAAGATATTCATCATGAATAACATTTGTCCCACCTATTAATGGATTCTTTCACTTCTCAACTACCTTGTTAAAATATGGATCAATATCATATAATTATTTAATAGATTCAAATCCAACTACTTCACTTACCATAGTAGTTATTAATATGACCCTCCTGCTTAATAAATTAGCTACCTAATTTTATTTTCTTGATTTATTTTTCAACACAAAAGTATACCCCTACAAGAAAGAAGCCCACTTTGAATGCCTACTATTCAACTTATTTTGTGTATTCGCATACTTCAAAGCCTCATGATCTGTAAAGAATATAAATTCCTTAGGCACCAAGTAATGCCTCCAATGTCTTAATGCTTGTATAATTGCATAAAGTTCAACATCATAGGTAGAATAGTTTTTTCTTACCTCATTCAATTTTCACTAAAATATGCTATTGGCTTCTCTTCTTGACTCATCACAACACCAATTCCCACAAATGAATCATCACAATCAACCTCTAACACTTTGTTAAAATATTGTAATGCTAAAATTGGTCTTTCTATAATATTTTTCTTCAAAATTTCAAAACTTTCTGTGGCTTCACTAGTTCATGCAAATTCTTTCCCTCTCATGCAATCTTTTATTGGTACAACAATACTACTAAATTTTTTAATAAATTTTCTATAAAAAGTTGCTAAACCATGGAAATTTCTTACCTCTATAATGATTCTTGGAATAGGCCACTTAACAATTGATTTTATCTTTTCTTCATCCATTTTCACACTATCTACTGAAACTAAAAATCCCAAAAATACCAAACTATTATGCATAAACTTGCACTTCTTCAAATGTTCATACAACTTCTCCTTTCTTAATAAATATTTTACCATTCTCAAATGTTGTAAGTGTTCATCTTTAGTCTTATTGAATATCAAAATATCATTAAAATAAATAACCATAAACTTACTAATGTATTCTCATAGCACTATATTCATCACCCTCATAAATATGTTAGGTGTATTAGATAATCTGAATGGCATCACCATCCACTCATATAAGCCATCCCTAGTCTTGAATGTAGTTTTCCACTCATCTCCTTCATGAATTTGAATCTGATAATAACCACTCCTTGGACCAATCTTGGTAAAATATTTTGCTCCTACGAGCACATCCATCATATCATCTAAATGATGTATAAGAAACCTATACTTTATTATAATGTTATTAATTGCTCTACTATCCACACACATTCTCCATCCTTCATCTTTTTTTGGAGTTAGCAATATTGGTGTTGTATATGGAATCATACTCTCCCTTATCACCTTCTTCCTTAGAAATTTAGTAACCTATTTATTTAATTCTACATGTTCTGTTGGACTCATCCTATAAGCTGTTTAATTGGGTAGCACTGATCCTGGAATCAAATCAATGTGATGTTGAATATCTCTCTTCAGTGGTAAACCATCTGGTAACTCATTAGGCATAAAATTTGCATATTCTTTCAACACTCTTGTTTTTTTTGTTGGTATTGGCACCATTTCTATTTCTTCATTATTTGCTACTAGGGCATAACAACAACCTGCTACCTTCATATCTTGGATAAATTATTTAGTACAAAGCATGCTTTCTATCTTCTCTTCCTATTTAAGAGGTAACAAAACTACCTTTGTCCCACCTTTCCAAAAATTATATGTTTTCTTTTCTCCATCATGAACTAATTTCTTATCAAATTACCATGACTTCCCAATAACACATGACTCACATCTATCAGAATAACATCACATCATATTTTATCATTATAAATTTTCCCTATAGAAAACTTGATTAAGCACCTTTTATCTACTGTGACCTCATTCCCTTTCTTAAACCATGAAATATGATAAGGGTTATGATGATTTTCACATTGTAGATTTAGTTTCTCAATCATTTCTTTAGAAACCATATTTTCACAACTACCACCATCTATAATTACTTTGCATACCTTTCCACCTGAAGTACATCTTGTTCAAAAAATATTTGATCACAGCCATGCATCATCACCTTCTTTACTCTTCACTTGTTCCTTACTTGGAGCGATCATATTTATTCTCATCATGAGATTCTCTCCTATATTTGTAGGTGCAACTTCAGTATTTTTCTCTTTTATTTCAGCCATAACTAGATTTACTCTTGGATGATCTTATTGCCTCCTTTCTTGATCTTGATAATTTGGACATGCAAATTCTATGTGCCCTTATTCTCCACATCTATAATAAACATAAGTTCTTGTGTTGATTCAAAAACCATCCTTTAGCACCACCTTAACCTCATCCTCTCTAAAATCCTCTTCCTCTTTGTTGGTATTGAAACCCTTGCCTATTATCATCTTGTCTTTCTACACCACATGATGATTCACCTTTATTAGCATTAAATCCACCTTTGGTGGTATTAAACCCACCTTATCCCCTTATTGGAGGGGGTCCACCTCTTCTTGGACCAGTAGATGTCCTTTTGAAATTTTGTCTATTTTGTTTTTCTTCTACCTTCAAAGCTAATTAATAAGCCTCTTCCATGTTAAGTATTTTATGCATGCTTAATTCATCTTAAATAGAAAATTTTAAAACATTTACATACCTTGTATCCATCTTCTCTTTTGTTTCATCATGTTCCACTCATATGGAAAGTTTACAAAAATCATCTATATACTCCTGTATATTGTGATCTTTTTGCCTCAAATTCTAAAATCTTCTAGATAGGGTTTGTGCATAATCTAAAAGGAGAAATTTCTCCCATAGCTTCTTATCCATATTTTTCCATGAATTAACCTTCTCTTTACCTTTTCTTTGTCTCTCTTTTTGTAGGTGATCCCACAAATCATTGCATGACCTTTCAATTTTGTGTATGCAAACTTTATCTTCTTATATTCTCTCATAGTCTTTCACTCAAAGAACTTCTCCATGTTATTCAACTAATCTATCAACTCCTCTAGTTTTAAATTTCCTCCATGATATAGAACATCAAACTTGATTCCTTCATTCCTTCGTTCTAAAGCTCAAACCATCTTATCTTTCATCGATGGTGGCTACTCTTATTATTCTTCTTCTTGCTAAATTTCTTCATCATGATCTGTGTCTTCCTCATCACCACCTTCTCTTCTCTACTGATTGGTGATAACCTCTATTAATTTTTGAGCTTACCTCTATATCTCTTGAATAGTTTAGTTCATCTGTGCCATACCTCTTCATCATCTTGCCATTCTTCTCTCGTCCAAGATTTGAACTTGTTGTGATACTAGATAATGAAACCAAAAACTAACAAGAAAAAAAATTACCAATAGGCCAATATCTTGAAACAATACTCAAAATTTATTCGTATTGATTTCTTGAAATAATTACAAACCTAAACCATACTTAAATAAGCCTCAACTCAAAAATTAGAGATTACATGCAAATTTTGAAAAAAACTAAAATCTAAAAAAAGCCTATTTATAAAACTCTTGAAATAACCCAAAAATCTCTCAAAATATCCTAAACACTATAATTAGACTATGATATGAAATTCAACTAAATTTAATGTCTGGTTCTAAAAATATATAAATTCTAAAAATAGAAAAAATTGAAAAAAATCATTAAATCATAATTTCAGACCCTTAGATGATCACATACAGCCTCTAATAATTATTGAAGACACTACTAGGCCATTATTACTATCTATAATAGCAACAACCTTTTTGATACGGTCATTTTGGCACGTGGAAGAGCTCAAATAGAGCTATAGGTCAAAAGTTATGGCCTCCAGAAGTTGGCCTATTTTTTCTACATCAACTTGTGATATTTAATTAATACAAATAGTTCTTGGTATTTCATAACTAACTGTGTAAAAAATGGGAAAGAATAAGTGGTAACATTTCACCATCACACCATGAAAGACATACTTTCGTTAGGATATAACAATGAATATACTATATTTGTATCAGAGTGGGTTAACCCTATAGAGTGAATGGTAGGCAAAGGGAGTTAGTGGAATTTTAAATGAGAGGAAAATAACTAGTTCTCCACTACAAAAAGGTGGGTAGAGAGAAGGAGGGTGAAGAAAGGAGATAACTAGGAATTCAATATGCCACACAAAAGAGATGTTGGTAGAGGTGTGATAATGATCAACATAGCTGGAAGACTTGACAAAGTCTTAGATGCAATGTGTGTCCACCAACATTGGCAACGCAAATGTCTACTTATCCACCAACCTAAGACTATTACTTATATTGCATGATATCGGAGCATATGAATCCATAAATAATCTTGAATCAACCAAAATATATAAGATTGTGTTTGTGTGTGTGTGAGTGAATCCTAATGTCACATCCTAATTTCCTCTCTAGACCTAATAACCAATTGATTAGTGGATTTTATGGTTATTGTTTGGTTAATTATTATTTTGGTTAAGCTAGATTTTATATGCTGATGTATGGATAGTTATATGTTGCTTAATTTAAATGATTGTTAATTATGGATTTAGTTGTACTTGCATATTATGTACATGATGATCATGTTTATTTAGTTTATTACAACAATATATTTTGGATTTTATATTATTTTGGGCTAACTACATTTATTTTTATGAGGTGGATGCATGATAGATCCATCCCTTAGATTGTGATATAGGGAGGAAATCATCGAAGAGGGTGGCAAATATGGAGACATTAGGGGATGATACATTAAAGACTAAAAGCCCGCACACACTGTGATAGTTTAATATGCTTTTATATTCATTGCTTGATTTGATAGCTAATATTTTCTTTCAATTATAATCATGCTTGTTGTGATTGAATATGGTTGTGTGTTATATTATGTTGTCATACTTAACTTATCTCATGTGATGGTGTTGCTATAACAAGTGATGTAATCTATTAGTTGAATTTGTGTAATTGATTAAAAAGACTTACACTATTCTAGTAAAACCTAGTGGGATTGTTACATTGTGGTATCAAAGTTGAGGTTCAAACTCTAGGACTTAATGAGTCTGTTAACACAAATGTATTCTACTATTAAGTAGAAAAAAGAATGGTACACACTATACTTGGAGGTGAGGGTAACTCAACCACCAATCCTCTAGTGGATCCAAATCAGTTTACCACTAAACAAGCTACAAAGTTGGATCAGATCCTCGTAGCCATACATGAAACTAGGGATCGAATCATGGCCCTAGAGAATGAAGTGCATGGGCATGTTGAGGAGAATGTTTATGAATACCCTGAAGAGCATCCCATTGAGTAAGAAAATTCTCAAGAGAAGAGACATGAAGAAGTGCCACAAGATGTAATAACTTGATTAGCTACAGAGTTGGCACGAGATATGAAAATGTAAATCCACCTAGTTTAATGGAATCATTTTAGGAGATGGATTTGAAGCATAGATGACTGAGATGGAGAAATATTTTGAGAATTTCAATTACTTTAAATTCACCAAATTAATTTGGAGAGCACACAAACTTACTGGAAAAGTATTATTAACTTGGTGGGCAAACAAGAAGTTTAAGATGAACCTCAACTCTATCACCACCATTTGTGAGTAATTCATGACATTGTTTAGATCATGGTGGCTTTTTTAGCTATATTTCAATCAGAAGCTAATGGTTTTTTAGAACCTTAAGAAAGGAGACCTTTCTATGGATGAATATTGGGAATAATTCACCAAACTCCTAAAGTATATACCTAGTATCAAAAAAATGAGAGGTTCAAAATCAAGAAATTCATTATGGAATTAAAACCCCAAATTGGTTGTGAGATGGATGTGCATGGGCCATCTACCATGGATTAGGTCTTCGAGAAGGTATTCAAGCATGAATAGAAGCTAAAATCTCTTGCCCAAGCCATATATAAGTACAAGAAAAAGTTTAAAAGTTCTAAAATGACTTTCAAAAAGAATAACTTGAAGAGGAGTAGAGACTCCAAGAGTCAACATGTTAAGTTCAATAATAGCTTAGGAAATAGGAAACCTAGGAATGGTTTCATGGGAGGTTTCAAGGGAAACCAACAATCTAATGGGAAAGGGCCACCTGGAGGTTTATTCATCTATAGAGGTGACTATTACACTTGATAATGTACTTAGGGTAAATCAGATGGAAAGATCAAGGGTTCTGATTCTCGACAGGAAATTTTTTAGCATTGGATTCATGCAGCGGTTGACAATAATTGAGTTGAATTCCAAGATTCTCCTATTGAACTATCAAGTATTTTGTTTGATCATCTAGTTTCTATTTTGATTGACACTAGGGCTACAAAATGTTTTATTGCTGATAGAATGCTTAATAAGTTGTCTATAAAAACTAGAGTTATGGCAAATGCACGGTCAATACAGTATGGGAATGAAGAAAAGGTTAAGGTTGACAAGTGTCTAGTGGAAGCTAAGATTAGGTTACCTAAATTTTATAGAATAGTGGATTTGTATGCTACACCATTAGGGTCATATGATGTGATCCTAAGAGTTAATTATCTTGTGGAGCATAAAGCTAAGGTTGATTGCTATCTAAAGAAGATTGAGTGTCAATATGATTTTGGAAATTAGACACAGCTTCAGGGTGAGAAAAAAGAGTTGAATCTTAGGTAAATTTATACAATTCAACTCAAGAAGGCTAAAAAAAAAGATGCCAATCATTTATTATTAAAATAAATGATATAGAGGAATCTAAGGAACCATCCATCAAGGATTAGCCTTTTCTAAGGAACATTCAGGATGTGTTTCTAGAATAATTACTTGGATTGTCACCCAAACATGAGTTTGATTTCTCAACAGACATCATACTTGGATTTGAACCATAATCCAAGGCACCATATAAGATGATAATTATATAATTGGTTGAGTTGAAATCTCAACTTCAAGAATTTTTATCAAAAAGGTTGATTCGACCAAGTGTGTCACCATGGGATGTACTAGTGGTGTTCATCAATAAAAATGATGATACTCTTCACCTATGTATTGATTACAAGATATTGAACAAGGTGATAATCAAGAACATATATCTGCTACCTTGTATTGATGATTTCTTTGATTAGATGCTAGGGGCAACCATCTTTTCTAAGATTGATTTTAGAGCAAGGTATCATCAGTTGAGAAACCAAGATGAGGATATTCTAAAAATAATGTTCAGAGATCGATATGGGCATTACGAGTTCACAATGATACCTTTATGAATATCAATAATAGTGTGTTCAGGGATTATTTGGACCATTTTGTGTTGTTTTTTGTAGATGACATCCTCATATATTCTAAGGATGAGGAAGAACATCTTCAAAATTTATAACTAGTTTTTCAATGGTTTTGGAAGCACAAATTATATGAAATTTTTTCCAAGTGTGCATTTTTCCAAAATAAAGTACAATATTTGGGACACATATCTCTATGGATGGAATTTCAATAGATTCAGTGAAGATAAAAGCCATAATGGAATGGCCAGTGCCTAAGAATGTGCATGAGGTAAGGATTTTTATGAGATTAATGGGATATTACAAGAAATTTGTTCCATTTTTCTAAAAGATAACTAACCTAATTACATCTCTTCAATGAAAAAATTAGAGTTTTGTTTGGTCATAAAAGTGCAAGAAAGCCTTTCAGGAACTAAAAATGAGGCTTACTTAGCACTCATGTTAAATTTCCCAATCCTAATGGTCAATTTTAAGTGATCATGGATGCATCTAGGGATGGACTTGGAGGATTTCATATGAAATATGGTTCAATTATAGCATATACGTCTAGAAAATTGAATCCTTATGAGATGAATTATGCCCCTCATGATCTAGAATTTCTTGTAATAATACATGCCTTATAAGTTTGGAGGAATTATTTATTGGGCAAACCATTTGAGCTCAAGACTGACAGCTTGGGACTTAAGTACATCTTCACCCAACCAAACTTAAATGCATGTCATAGACATTGGCTATAATTATTATATGATTATTATTTTGATATTAACTAGATCAAGGGCAAAGAAAATAGAGTTGTTGATTCCCTAACCCATAGAAGGTACATAGTAGTGATGGATACTATTATGAGTACTTTCATGATCAAGGAATCAAATTCTTACCAAGAGATGAATTCTATGATCAGGTCAAGGAAGCATCATTAGAGAATGCTCAGAATCCCAAGTATAAAGGATTCAAGTTGGAGAGTGATGGTCTTTTAAGGTATAATGGTAGGATGTATATGTTTGATAGAGAAAATTTGAGGAACACAATCCTAAATGAATTACACAATGCCACATATTTTGGACATCTTGGTGTAACTAAGCTCATGGCTGAGCTAAGACCTCTCTATTTCTGGAAAGGGATCTAGAAAGATGTAATAAATTTTGTGTCTCATTGTTTGGAATGCCAGCCTGTGAAGACTGAGCATGTGCATCCATAAAGATTGTTATATATTCATGATATAACAGAATGAAAGTGGCAAGTGATTATGTGGCTTAAGACTTCTAATAAAGGTAAGGACTCTTTAAAGAACATAGAGGAGAAAGGTAGTCTAAAGGAAGGCTTGGATCCTAAATTTATATGTAAACCCAAAATAGAGCCAAAGTTTGTAACTTCTACTTGGGATGAATTTATGTAATTATGATATTCGATTAATATAAATAGTTCTTTATATTTCATAACCAACTGTGTAAAAAAAGGGGAAGAATAAGTGAGATCATTTCATCATTATGCAATGAAATGCACCCTTTCATTAAGATCTGATAATGACTGTACCATATTTGTATCAGAGTGGGTTGACCCTGTAGAGAGATTGGTAGGTAAAGGGAGTTATTGGAATGTCAAATGAGAGGAAAATAACTAGTTCTCCGCTACAAAAGGGTGGGTAGAGACAAGGAGGGTGAAGAAAGGAGACAACCAGGAAGTAAGGATGCCACCTAGAATAGATGTTGGTAGAGGCATGATAACAATCAACATAGCTGGAAGACTCAACAAAGTCTTAGATACGATGTGTGTCCACCAATATTGGAAAAGAAAATGTCTACTTATTCAACAACCTAAGACTATTAATTATATTTTATAATATGGGAGCATCTAAATCCATAAATAATCTTGCATCAACCAAAATATATAGGGTTGTGTGTGTGTGAGTAGATCCCAACTCAATGAGTGAAAGGACCTCACCTCCTCCCCTAAATAATCAAATACAACTATATTCTTTACAATGACCTCTTTGTATATGATATAATGATATAAGACTTAGATTGATATTAATTCAATATATATTTAATGGGTCAAAAGTAAGTCTTCAATAAAGTATGTCCACCATATAACTCTATGATGTCTAATGACTTTTTGAGTATGTCATATATTTATAAGATGTGATAATTCAAAAGTAAGTCTTCAATAAACCATGTGCACCATGTAACTTTAGGGCGTCTACTTACTATTCATAGGGTTATAAAATCTTAGAAGAAAATATAGTACAAAAAATTCTAATTAGTGACCCACAAATTAATTAAAATGAGTGGACCACTTCTTAAAAATTATTATTACAAATAGGTATCTAACAAAAAATTCCAAAATGCTAATAAGAAGTTTCCTAATTTGGACAAAACATAATTTTTTTGGAAAGGGAAATTTATTGTATGTGGTTTACAAAGTTCATTATAAAATTCTCACTTTGTTGAAAGTTTAAAATATTTCATACATGGAAATAAGAGCTACGTAATAGTTATAGTCCCTGCTTTTAGCTTACAAGTTTTTTTTGTATATATTTTAAATGATTTGATATATGGTATTAGTTATAACTAATATATATATCTATATATATATATATATATATATATAAATTTAATTTTGATTATTTAATAATATACATATAATTGTGCAAATAAATTGTATTAGATATGCAATTGCAGAGGCTATCACAATAGTAAGTCTTTTATATTTTGACTCAGAATAAGTAACTCTTCTTGTAAATATATTAATATTTATAGTGTACTATATAATTATTTATGTATAAAATTTTCATTGCTTTGGCATTTATATAGGAAATGAAGGAACACTAATAAAAAAGCTAAAATATATATATAAATCAACCAACTTAAGAGCACTTCAAGAAATTATTTATCTTTAAGCAAAAGAAAAAGCTCTGCACAATATTGACTTATCTACACAAAAACCTGATAAACATCAGATACATAGTTAATAAGATGTTAGTGTTGGTGTCCTAGATTGTACCCTAACTAAGCAAGGGAATTGTTTAGGTCCTCTTACTCAAATCTAGGCCAAAATGGGAATGAACTTAGGTTGTGGGTCACCTAAGATTGGGTCAGACCTTTAGAAAAAGCCAACTTCCTTCTTGATCTACCACCTAAGTTAGACCTAAACTAACACATTCTTGGAAAAGGGATAGAGATTAACAAAACTCTATAAAATCATGTGAAATAAGGTGATGTACTATTAATTTGAACACTCATACTTTGCACAAGACACACTATAAGACACATTCAAGACTAAACAAGATCAGTCCTCACATAAGTATTTCATAAAAATTCATTGATCAACTATCAACCTAGTATAGGAGTGCATTTGTCCACTTCCAAACTAATCAAAAAACTATATATTGCACTTATAATGACCTATGATAACTAAAAATCACTTCATGAAGGTGAGGAAACTCAGACAGGGGTAAGTAAAACATAGATTCACTTAACCACAACACATGAATTCATAGAACACACTTCAATTTAGCTGCCAAAAAAATGAAGGAATTCAATATTTATTACATCAAATAGGTGTTACAGTACAAATTTTGGCATAGCCTAAGCAAGATAAAGGCATAAGAGTCTTTTCTCAAAAAATATCAGAGATTTATTTTCTAAAAATTTATAGAGAGAGCCACAATGTGGAATAAGATGGAACATATATAGAAAAAGAAGAGGGAGAGGGAACTGTGATGGATTAGAATTAATCTGAGGATGTTGAGTCATGATCTTATCAAGAAGGAACAAACTTTAAAAGCTATATAAAATAATTGAATGCCCACTATCCTTATCTAACCACCAGGTGTCCTTCTTGGGACTCTATGTGTTTTATTCTTTTTGGGAATTAGGTGTTTAACTCCTAAGAAAATAAAGGTTTGAGTAAATGTAAATTAGTAATTAATGTGTCTCAATTAGCCTACTAATATGTGTAAGTATATATGTATTTTATCTTTTCTAAAAATAGCAAGAAATGTAGAGAAATCAAACTTAGATTATTCTAGGTCAAAACAAATGATTCAAGATCTAGAAATTATTGTGTACGGATGGAAAACTATCACAAATAGGACCCAGAACTCTGTTTCTAGATTGGATAGGTGTGAAAAATTCAAGACACCCTATTAATCGGTGTTGTAGTCCACTTTTTGGAGCTATTACCCCTTTTCGGAGCTATTGTCCACTTTTGGCGCTATTGTCATGGTGGTCTAGCTTTTCTAGGTTTTGTTCGAGAGGACTGTAACACCCTGGCAGTGAAATATTGAAGTTTGATTCTATGTGGATCTTGCTATGTGTCTGATTCAATATTCTAAACCCTTAAGAGCTCCTTGTACTTAAACTTGAATAACAAACTTGGGAAAGAGAGAAGGGGTTAATGTGTAAAGGATATGCTGGACACACTTCACATCTCATGTGTGGACACACTACCTATATACCAATACTTTGAAGAGGGAACAAGCTAATGTAGTTCTCCCATTTGAAGTGCTTGGTAAAATTGTGTGATGTATTTAACTAGATGCAAAATTAGAATGTAATTTAGATGACTAGGGACTGGTATGAGTGCTTGAATAGGCTTAAATTGGTTTAGAAGGTTATATGTAGAGAATAGGGAAGAGTGCTTGAGTGTACTTACTTGTATTCTTGATCTTTTCCTGTGAATGAGTGCCAACCATTATAAATGGACATTGAATGGCCTTTTATAGGGAAAGTGATGATTGCAGGTTAGATGAGCTTGTATTAGGCTGATAGAGGAAAATATAAGGAATCAAGAAAACCTAACCGTTAGAGGTAAAAATGAACTTGGATAACAACATCAAAAATAAGACACCCCTAAATTATAACACTCCTATGCAAATTAGGCACTATTATCCAAGAAGTATGAGCCTTAGGGGGATGGATCTAGGTCTGAGAGTGCTTCATGGGTCTCAAAAATCTAAGTTTGAGAAGTTAAGGGTGACTGGGAATCAATGAAAGTCTAGTCGAGAAGGGTTGAGTGAGCAAGAAAGAGGACTTATAGGTTGGGTGCTATTAGTCATACCTAATTTATCTAATTTTTCATTTTATATGATTGCATTTCCCCCCCCCCCCTTTATTCTAGTGATGTAAAAAAGTGAAATACTAGGATAAAGGAAAAATAGAAAGCATACCTAAACTTACCTGTAAGGGAAAAACTTATGAAGCTGTGTGATGTTGGATGTGCATAGAGAGAGCATACTGTGATGTGTGAATCTACAAATAAAACATTAAGTAAATCATTTCTTACTAGATACACTATTTCTAAAATAAGAACGTATAAAAACTAAGTATAGAAGGAGAGAGGAATGAATAGACTTCATTGGGTACATGAACGAATAAAAAACCTATTGTGATGCTAGATTGTGCTGAGTATGTACTAAATCAAGAGTAATATCATGAATAGAGCTGAGTGATCCATTCCTTAGAATGTGGCTCAAGAATTAAAATTCTAGCCCTTTGTCTCCATCGTCACCAACTAAGTGAAGTTAATAAATCATGCATGTGCTAATCAATGTCTAGATTGTGTGTCCAATCCCTTTGAATAGGTGGCTCAAGAATATAAAACCTAGCCCTTTGGCTCCATCGTTCCCTTGTGAAGTGAATCTATGAAGTAATACTGGTATAGAATAGATGTCATATGAAATTGATCATGGATCCTATGAATGTGCTAGAAAATAGGTCTTGGAAAATAGGTCACTCTTGGCCATTTCAAAAGATGGATATTAGGCTTGTATGAAAGCCACTCTAAAACTGATGTACTAGGATTATATGAAAGCTAACTTGAGAACTCAGGTACTCAAAATGTTAAACTTGTATGAAAGTTTAACTCAAGTCTGATACCAACCACCTATAGATGGAGTAAGGTATGCAACTACTGAGAATGCCTAGAATAAATTAAACTCATAAACAAAAGAAGATCAATGTGCCATGCACATTACCCCCAATTACTAATGTCTAGAACATGGATTCTAATCTAGAAGTTATGCCAACTACCCAATCTAACTCAAAGTGAGAACCATCATACCATGCATGATAACCCCCTATATCTGAGAAAAATATGTTGAAACTACTGAATCTAAAGGATTTGAAAGTGCAAAAACTATCTTTAAACTAAACTTTTTACCTACTTATGGAAACCTTGAGTGTTTTTCTACTTGGAAATTAGCACCAAACTATGGACACCCCTATTTTTGGTGCTATTATCCATTTCTAGTGCTACTATCCATTTCTAGCGCTATTATTTAGTGTAAAAATTGATTATTGATATGAGACTATTCCTATTTTCTTGCTCTGATTTGACTGGTTTGACCTCTGGATTCTGTGATGACTGTTTTGAATGTTGTTGGTTTGATTACTAGGAGGTTTTATCTCTATGACAAATCCCCTATTAGATGCCCCCTCTTCTAAGGGTAGGAATGATGAACCTATAATGACTACACTTAGAAGAAAAGAGTCCTACAAGTGTGTTAATTCTGAAAAGATATATGATATAGCATTTGATGTTTGACAATATGTTTCAAGATATAGAAATTTTTATACCAAGAGATTGTTAGATCAATAGGGGTATGTGTAGATAGATGTAATAATGTGAAATCATGTGCATGATACTGAACTAGACTGGTAATGTTAGATATTAGCCATTAGTTGTCAGTTAGAGGGATGGAGCATGATGTCCATCATGGCAAACAAGAAATCAAATAAAAATGCATGATATTGATTATGGCATTATACACATTAAGGAGAAAATAATAAAATAAGCATACGAAGCAAGAATCAAGATGCACATAAGGGTGGCCAAGGGGTCACACAAACAAAGGACATGGACACATGTCACTCAAACTAGAAGATAAACATACAAGGCATGTTCACATGTCACATACACATACAAGTGAATAAGCCAAGTTGGCACGAGGGCCATAAGCACATGAAAGAGTAAAAACAAAGGACATTGGTAGATGTCTTAAGGGACACACATGAATAGAAGCAGAGGACATTGGTAGATGTCCTAAGCCAAAAATATAAGACAAGCAATAATTGGAAAGTGCAATCACACAAGATATGTTAAACAAGGAATAAAATAAAAAGTATGAACTAGAAGATACAAACACATATACCTAATTAAATAAAATGTGAAAGTATGTAAAACATGTGTAGTACAAGACTAGGTATATGCTAAGAAATACACAAGTGATAGGTAATTGTGAAATATCGATGTTGTAATATATGTAATCTATTAAGTAATGTGCATCAGTATGATAACTTAGAGTGTGTAGTGTAGGAATGACATAACCTAGATGGTGTAGTCATGTATAAGATGCCCCCAATGGGTAGAGTGAAGAAATCAAAGAGCTAGATGTCATGATGAGTTTCAAATTAGACTCCTTCTCATGGTGTCTTGTATCAAATAATGAGATCGTGCATGATCATGAGGTACGATGGAGTGTCTAAAATTATGTAGCTAAAATCTATGTACATTGTAACTACTCTAAATTCTCTAAAGTAGAAGCTGAATATGTCCCCCTATGATTCTGAGAAGTGGATACAACTATAGGGCTCTTTGGGACCCATTTGAAAGTAAGAGAAGAATCTCTATGAATAGGTGTTCTTTGTGTAGAAATATGAGACCTCAATGTAACTACTCTAGGTGTGAATATTGTAGTTGGAAGCTATCTAGAATCTTAAAATTATGGGGGTGTATGAACTCTCTGTACTAGAAATAGATGTTGTAATTGTGGTTGAACCTGAAGTGTAACTAGAACAAAAGATGGAGGGAAGCTAAAACTAGTGTAAGAACTAGATTTGGTGACTAGAATCTGGTAGATGGCTCTAAAGTGAGGAGTGGTGACTCATAAGGAACTTTGTTGACTGTCATAACCTGATTAGTGTGAATGAAATTTATGCATCTATGAATTGTAGAAGGTATTGCCTTGAGTTTTTAAATCCATGGTCGACCAAGTAGTATGTCAAAAACTCCTATGGTAGGAACTATAGTGAATGGTGTATCCACATGTGTAGGACCAAACTATAGTGGAAGTGTTATCTCACCTAATAAAATCTATATATTGCCATTGAAACCACCACTAACTTTATCAATTAGAGTGATATACTTCTCTGAATAACCCAAATGTTTTAGTAGTGTGAAGGTGCACATATTAAGACTAGAACCATTGTTAATGAGTACATTACAGATAGACTGATTATGGATATATGCTATGATAAAAAGTGCATTGTAACCTATATCATCCTCCACTATCTCCTAATCTAAAAAGGATATCAAAGGCCTAGTTGGAACTCTAGACTCATAGACACCTATCAAACATATCAAAAGATGTGCCTCAACTAAAGGTGCATGGTATGTAACTAGTGGAGGATGTGTATGGTATGTATGATGAACACCTGATGTGTCCTCTTTCTCTTGTTTTGAATGTTGTGAAAATGGATCTAAAAATATTTTTAGAGCCTTATCTTGTGTTAGCTTTATCTTTGTAGGCTCAACTGAAGTGCCTAGATCAAGTAGATTATCATCAATCAAATCCTATATCTTATGTCACAAATTGATGCATCTATTTGTTGTGTGGCCTGATGCCCTATGAAAATCATAAAATGTATGTTGATCATATCCCCATGGAAGAGTTTTTGCTAGATCTTCTTCTTGAATAGGTGGGAGAGTTATGATTTTACATTCCAATAACTACACTAAAACTCTAGCTAGGAAAATTGGTAAATTGGTAAATGCACATCGAGGAGGTGTTGATAAAGCCACATGCTGGGGAGGCTTAGCAGCTACATTAACTATAGGTTGATTATGATTCTTGTTGTCACTAATTTTTACGTTATACGAGACTTTTCTATTACCCCTATTAGTTGTGTCTAGAGTACTTGCATAATTGATTTTTCCTATTGAGATTAACTTGACTTCTCTTCCCTTAAGTGTATGACATAATTTCATGAAGGAAGAGAATATTTTGAACGTAATGGATTCATGTAGTGCTGGTAGAAGGCTCTATTTGAAGATGTCCTATATCTCTTGATCATCCATGGGGCTAGTTAACTTAGCCATAATAGTCTTGTATCTAAGAACATAATCCATGAGGGGCTCATTTGACCTTTGTTTCTATTATGCAATCTATGCATATGAGACCTTATCACTAATGTTGATACTAAAATGTGCTAAGAACATGTTTGCTAAAGGATTGAATGTCGTGACTGACTGATTTAGTAGACTATAAAACTATTGTAGAGCATAATCCTTTAGGTTTAGTGGAAAGAGTTTGGTAAGTAATCAATCATTTGGTGCATAATCCAAACATGCTATGTGAAAATCTCTCAAATGTGTCTCTAGATAACCTTTTCCATCATAAAGAGTAAGCTTGTCTTGAAAAAATCCTTATGGTGAAGGTGAAGAAGCAATGTGACGTGCCAATGGTGTATGAAGTAAATCAAAGGAATCTAATGCCTATGTAGGTCTAGTGGTACCGTTCTCAAGATGCCGCACCTTGGATTGAAGAGATCGTATCTCTTGCACAAGGGCTATGACATTAGGAGATAGGTATGTACTAGCTACAACTGATGGCATAAAATAAGGTTGGGCTGCTATAGGGGTGGTTAAAACATAGTTGCTCCCGTAGTGTCATTTATAACTAGCTACTCTATGGTTTGAGAAGATTGCCCATTAGTTACTTTTTGCTATTCTTCTTGTAAAATTCTGAGCATGTTATCTTGTATATCTAAATGTTTGGTTAAGAGTTCTTCAAGTTCTCTTTTATTAGTTTCATCAAAACTGGTATATTGGGCCATTGATAAAGTAGGAAAATAATTTGAAATGTGTTTAAATGTTTTGAAATATGTGTTAATAGGCAATATGCTAGAAATGGAAAGTACTGAATATAAGAAATGCAAAGTCCAAAAAATAGTGACTTTGGATTTGGTCAAAAAGGATACTGAGTTGTCAAACATGTAAGGTGATACCTCAAAAGCAATTAGGTGCTAGTAAATGTAACTAGGGATTTTTTAGAAATATTATTTTCAAAATAATATGAACTTTTGAATTGATTTTCTAGGTTAGATATGAAACTAAATTTTTAGAAAATTATGCAAAAAATACTAAAGAATAATTGAGAATGTATTTGATGTAATTAGAGTTTAGAATGCTTTTTTCCAAAATTAGTGTAGTAATTTAAAAAAATTATAGAAAATTTTTAGTTTTAATTTTGAAAATTTGAGGAAAAATCTTAAAATATTTCTAAAATTAATAGTATATTTTTCCCAGTGGTTTGAAAGTGTTTGTATGCAAATAAGACCTAGTATGTGAAACTAGGGTTTAGGTGAATTTATTGAAAATATTTCAATTAATTTATAGTTTTATGATTTTTAAATTTAGGGAAAATTAGGAAAATATTGCAAAGAATCATAAATAATTATCCTTAGGGTTTTTAGTGTTTTTTTACAAAAATTCAAAGTAAGTCAGGTTTACCAAATGTTTTATTCTTAAGAAAATAAAGGTCTCAGTAAATGTAAATAAGTAATTAATGTGTCTCAATTAGCATACTAATTTGTGTAAATAAATATGTATTTTATCTTCTCTAAAAATAGTAGGAAATGTAGAGAAATCAAACTTAGCTTACTCTGGGTTGAAATGGATGATTCAGGATCTATAAATTACTATATAGGGATGGCAAAATATTACAAATAGGACTCAGAAATATGCTTATAGATTAGATAGGAATGCCAAACTTAGGATACCCTACTACTTGGCAATGTAGTCTACTTTTTGAATTTATTGTCCCTTTTTAGAGTTGTTATTTACTTCTGGTGTTGTTGTCCTTGTGGTCTAGATTTTTTGGGTTTTGTTTGCCATGCTTGTAACACCTTGGTAGTGAAATATCGAAGCTTGATTCTATGTAGAGATTATTGTGTGTCTGATTCAAAATTCCAAACCCTTAGGATTTCTTGGTACTTAAACTTGAATAGTAAACTTGGGAAAGAGATAAGGGGTTAATGTGTAAAGGATACACTAGACGCACTTCACACCCCATGTGTGGGCATGTTGCCTACATACCAATACTTTGAAGAGGGATCAAGCTAATATAGTTATCCCATTTGAAGTGTTTGGTATAATTGTGTGATGTATGTAACTAGATTTGAAATTGGACTATACTTTGGATGACTAGGGACTTGTATGAGTGCTTGAATAGGCTTGAATTGGTCTTGGAAGGCTGTATGCAGAGAATAAGGAGGAGTGTTTGAGTGTACTTACTTGTATTCTTGCTCTTTTCCTATGAATGAGTGCTAACCCTTCTAAATAGACATTGAATGGCATTTTATAGGGAAAATTATGATCATTGGTTAGATGATCTTGTATTAAGCTGCTAGGGGAAAAGATAAGGAATTAGGAAAACCTTATCGTTATAGGTAAAAATGAACTTGGACAATAGCACCAAAAATATGACACCCTTGAATTTTGGTGCAACTATCCAAATTGGGTGCTATTATCTAAGAAATATGAGCCTTAGGGGTATGGATATATGTTTGAGAGTGATGCATGGGTCTCAAAAATCTAAGTTTGAGAAGCTAAGAGTAACTAAAAATTAGTGAAAGTCTAGCTGAGAAGGGTTGAGTGAGTAAGAAATAAGACCTATAGGTTGGGTGCTAATAGTCATACCTAAGTCATCCAATTCCACATTTTATATGATTACACTATGCCACTTCTTACCTAATCTACTAATGAGGACAAAACTCTCATATCTTGGAACTGATAGAGCCATGCCATATCTGCTTTGGGTGTTTATAGGTACTTATTTGTTGAAAAGATGACTATGTCAATAGATGAAACACCTCTCCATAATCACATTTATGTCTGTATTATCTCTAACCTAAACAAAGGTATACTATAGATGAAAATAAATCAAATTTATTGGTTTTCATATAGTCACAATATCCATGAAAATCTGTGAAATGTTTAGTCTTGATTCAACAACTACTAGTCCATCTTTGATCTCTATATGAGGCCCTAAAAGACCTATTCTACTTCTAAATCTTATGGGATTTGAGAAGTCACTGCACATGAGGAACGTAATTCTAAAAATTAATGAACAAATCAATATAATAATTATACAACTTTTAAGAATAGGGTTGATGAGTTTTAAATCATCAATTAGAGGTCTTGTCTCTATTTTAATGACGATGGAGCTTCATCATTAATCATCCTGATTGTATGACTATGTTTGCCTAATGGAAATTGAATGAGATCCAATGATGGCATATATATTTGAAACACTTGTTTTGGTTTTACCTCAACCATATTCAACCTCCATTTAAAGTCCCTTAGCTTCAACTTTCAATCTCACTCATCGATTTGCTTTACATGAAATGAATGTGAGCCATTGATTTACCTGACAGCTTAACGTGCTTATGACACTTGGTAATCTCTCACTCTTCCTCAAGATCTTCTAAATTATTAAATTTATTCACACCATTGATCTTGATTTGTATGAATGATTTTTTACCGTTGATCTTCTACTAGTTAATGTGGTCATAACACTTGGTAGCTTCTCGTTTGTGCTAGCCTTTTAACTTGAGCTTATACCATTGGATTGCCTTCGCGTGATTAAATGTGTACCATATATTTTATTGGACTAATTCTTTTATCAATCAATGTGCACCATTATATCTCTACTTAGTTACTTGATATATCAACACTTGTCATCAATGTGTTCATACTAACTTGTGACTTTAACTTGTATTGTTGGATCTTTATGTATGATTCAACATAAGCCATTGATTTTATGTGTGGAACCTTTTGACCTTATTGACCTTGTGCATGCCATTATATCTACCTTATAGATTCCAATCTCATGCACACCATTGATATTCATTTAACTTAAAGCTTTGTTAAGGATTTCCAAATCTAAATGGTTATTTTATGAAGCTACAAACTTGACTTTTGCACGAATGTTTCACTCTACCTATTCAAATTTAAACACTTGTATCTTGAGATAAAAAAATCATCAAGACAAAAAAATTGTATATCATTATATTGGAATGAATAAATTCATGTCCATACAATATTTTGGCCTTAGAGGCTCCCTAGGTGTATTTATTAAATACAAAAATAGCTTGTTCCTCTCATTCTTGTATGATGTGCCATGACGGTCTAACTCCTTAAGATCATCAAATTTATAATTTAAACTTGATTAAAGTGTTTTAAAAGGTTGAAAATGATATGTTATATCATCTTAAAGTCCATATTTTCCTTGTGACATTGGGTCACTCTTTAATCAAGACCCTGCTTAGCTTCTTATTCTAGTTTTGGTATCTAGGCCAAATTTGGCCAACATCTTTGGCAACTTAGCTGGGTAGCATGCCTGCTATGATTGAGAACTCAAAACATTTACATGACTCTTAAACTCATAAAAAATAATAAATATGATCCATGACTGTAAGAAATCTTTTGACATGGAAATACAATGAATTCCACAAGACATGAAAGGAAACAAAAAACAAAATGAAACTAGCCTAACAAACAAATGTGCAAACAAATCACTTATTTAAGACAAAATAGAAATAAATTAATGTGTTAGAACAAAAATTTAAGGAAAAAAAGACCAATTAACTATATATATGGAGCTTATCTTCCTCAATAGCAGTGTTTTATATGTATCCCACTGATTGAGATAGGAAGCTCCTCACCATCCATCTTTGCAAGTTGGAAGGCATTGTGGGATTTGCAGCTGGAGATTGTATGTGAACCATTCCAAAGAGAGTCAAACTTTTTGTAACTTCATATGTTATCTCTATTTTCATCACATTTGAGGACCAAATATCCTTCTTTGAAACTTCTTGAAGATGCTCCTTTGTCAAAATATATCTTCGCATGTATTTGATGGGCTTCCATGGCCAACATGGATTGATGTCTTGTCTCTTATATCTCTATGAGATTAGTATATTTAATTTCCATTGGCTCATTATCTAAAATCTCAAGTTGATGCATCAGTTTTAGGTAGGGAATTCAAAAGAAATAAGCATTCTTTCTTCCTTACCATATACCAACTTGTATGGAGAGTTGGCTATAGATCTTTTGTAGGTGATCCTATCAACCCACATAGCTAACTTCAACTTGAGATGCCATGAAATATATTGTCTTAAATATTCCTTTTGATGATCTTTAACATATTTTTATTAGTGGACTCAATAAGGCCATTGCCTTGTGGATAGTAATTTTTTGAAGTGTTGAGGAAAACACTATGTTGAACTACCCACTGGTTGATTTTAGACCTCAAAAAGGTCATTAAATTATTATAAATAATGATTTAAGGGAATCCAAATCTAGTAACCAAAACTCTATATAAATCTAGAACATTAGAATCGTTTTCTTCTTTCAATACCACTACTTCTATCCATATAATGAAGTAATCTATAACAATTAGTGTCCATTTATGTCATGAGACTGAAGGGGGTTTAATGATACTAATAATGTCTAATCCCCATTGAAAAAAAGGCTAATTTACTATAATTGGGTGGAGAGGTAAGGCTATAATTTTCACCTTTCCAGCAAACATAGCACACTATCTACATTTCCTAACCCATGCATGACAATCACCAAATATACTTGGCTAATAATACCCACCTCTTATGATCTTGTGTGCCATGGTCCTTATTGAATAATTCCCTCAACCATGTCCATCATGTAAATATTTAATCACCTTTTCCTTTTGATGTTGTTCAATGCATCTTAATAACATGCCATTGATATCTTTTTGGAACAAAACACCATCAACAAGAAGAAATGGAATAGATTGTAATCTGAAATATATTCTTTTCAAAAGGAGTTAGGTGAGGGGGATAAATACCATCCTATAGATATGTTACCATGTCTCAAGACTAGATGGAAGATAAAATATGATTAGCTGCAACTTCTTCATCATTTGACACCAAAACCACCTCATTTACCTCTTGTAAGTTTTGGGCTAGATGTTCACAAAGTCCTTTGCTTCTAATCAGCTTTGTGACCTTGATCTCCACATCATACTCCATTACCTTGGTTATCTATCTAGCTCTATTGTCATTTATATTCTTGTTCAATTGAAAATCCTTGACACTTGGATGTGTAACCATCAAACGTATCTTATTATTAGACAACAGATTTATAGACTTCTTGAGAGACCTTATAACTAAAATTACATGTTTTTCAACAAAAGAGTACCTTATTTCAGATTCTTACAAGCCTTGATTTAAGAAGTCTATTGGCTACTCTAAAGCCTCATGATTATGTTGCATGAGAATGCCTGAAATGGTGTCAATGTTAGCATAGGTGTACATTATAAAATCCTTTGTGAAATCAGGGTTCATGAGTGTAAGGGCACTGGTTATGACTTTTGTTATCTCTTTAAATATTCTTACTCATTCTTTAGACCAAATGAAACTTTGATTCTTCTTTAGAATGGTTGTAAGTGCCCTAGCTAAAGTATCAAAATCTGAAATATACCTTCTTATAAAATTGATTTTGCCTAAAACACTTTCAAAATCTTTCTTGTGCTTAGGCAAGGAAAGAGAAAGAATTAAATCTATCCTATCAGGATCTATACTTGTACCATGTTTTTAAATCACATGTCCAACAATCCTAACTTCATGAACAAAGAAAACACACTTTTTGAAATTCAAAGACACCCCAAATCACCTGCACCTTTCAAACACTTGCTTGAGGTGAATCATGTGTTCACCTGCACTCTCAGAGAACACTATTGTGTCATCCAAATAACAAGTATAAACTTGTTAAAGAGACCCTATAATGTCATATCTATGTCCTTCTATAAAGTTTCTCTAGCATTGGATAAACTAAAGGGCATCTTTCTATATGCAAATGTCTCCCACTTTATGGTGAAGGCTGTTTTGAATTGGTCTTCTTCCCTGACCAAAATCTGATTATAACCACTATAGCCATTAAAAAAGGAGAACCTTTCTGAACCTATGACTAATTACAAATTTTTTTCCATGGATGGTAAAGGATAGTGGTATTTAAGGGAATCCTTGTTCAAGTCATGAAAGTCAACACACAATCTAATTTCACCATTCTTTTTCTACACTAGAACAAGTTTTTCCACCCAAGTTGAGTGATTGATTAGAAATATAATAGATGACTCAATTATATTATGAAGCTCAAATCTCATTAAAGGCTCAAACTTTCGATTAATAGGCCTTTGTCTTTGTTTTATTAGCTTGGTTTCAGTTTCTAACTCAATGGTGTGTTGAGCTAGACTTGGATCAAATCCTTTGAGATCACTATATTACCATGCAAACACATCCATAAAATTTGAACATAACTTAATGAAAGTTTCATTTTATAAAGGAGTGCATACCTTACCCAACTTTAAGTTTTTAAGAGTTACAATCTCCATATTGGCATAGTGTTCTTCCTTGGTTGACAAAGATGCCTTTTCTTTTCTCAACTCATCGTCACCATTGAATATGTTCTCAAGGGTGAACAACCCTTTGGGTAACTTATTTGTCTTCAGTTGCACAATATGGTCATTATATTGTTGTAGAAAATTCTCATGGTTCCTTGAGGAAAACTTAGCCTCTTCTTACAAGAACCTGACAATCTAGTTTCCATCTTCAAACACTTGCCAATTATCATTATTATTTAGCACATAAGGCCTTACAATCACCTTAATGTGTGACTAAACATTTTCACTTTTTTTTATCAATTTGGATACTAAATTGTGACCTAATTATAGCCAACCTATCTATGTATTTGTTCTCATTTTCTAATATGACATAAATATTGAAAGCTTGAATGTCTTCAAATAATTCCCATACTATATGCTTGTAAGATCTAAGCAATGGATTCTTGTATACATTAAGACCTATTACTTGGTGAACTACAAGTTCACTATCACCAAAGACTTGTAAGGCATTGACCTTCATCTTTTTTACCCATTGCAAACCATGAACTAGTGCTTCATATTCAGTAACATTATTTGAACAACCAAACTAAAATTTGAGAGAAGAGAAATACATTTTATTGGCTGAAGAAATCAACATCATTTCAGCCCTTGTGCCATGTGTTTTCCCTGATCCATCATAGTATAGTTGCCATGTGCCATCACTAGGCTCATCATACTTCATCAAGACTAGAATTGGTGTATCTTTTTCATGAAGGCAATAAACACCAAGTCCTTCTTCTTGAATTAACTTATAAGGATCATGATCATGTAAATCAGAGGCCCATTCATCAAGGAATAGATATAGAACTCCATCTAGAGGTGATTTACTATCCACTTCATTATTCTTTAGTACCTTATCTGAGAGAACATAATTAGTGTTCACCATACTTGGCATATATGGCTCCAAATGGAAACGTGCATTAGGTTCAAAATGTATTGTTACCTTAGTATCATACCTGGTCTTGAACTTCAAATATGTCCAATCAGCTGATAAGTATCCTCTAATCTTTGAGGTAAAGTCCTTTGACATACACATGGAAAAATAGGGAGGTAAGTCCACCACTACCACATCTTATTGAATGGTAACATTGGAAAAAACATGTAGTGTCAATTATAGATATTTAATAATTCCCACCATCTTCATTGGTGATCCATCTAGTTGTAATACTCCTTTAGTATTTGGTTCATAGACAAGATCCAACTTATCTACAATTTGCTTAGGCATGATAGTGCTACTAGATCCACGGTCTACCATATAATTATGAACTAAATAGTCACCATCTATCAAAGAGAGGTAAAAAAGAGGAGTTTTATTTGATTTGACATTGGTTTTACCCACCTTTGTCATTTTATGTGTATGTTGGTCTTGTTTCTTGGTTGGCTAGTCTAATTTAGCCAAAACAACACCTTGTTTCTCAATTGGTTCTTGAGATACCTTGAGACCTAAAAGCTCTTGGATAAACATGTTATTTTCCCCTGGACTAGCAAGGGAATCCCACATGCTAATGCTGACATTGGATTTCTTCATCTGATCTATTATGCTGAATGAGAATCCACTAACCTTTGAATGTACCTTGTGAACCACTAGTTATTATCTAATCAGAGGTATTTGAAGGATTTTCCTGGCCTCTGCATTCTAATTTTTCTATGCTATAGGGGTAAAAAGTTGATCTTTGATACTTGGGAACAATATTAGGAACACTAGAAGAATTACTCACATCTTGAGCTTCCTCAATGACTATTCTTTTAGTTCTAGTCAGAGCTGCAACTTGACCACTTATGTTGCTAGTCTCATCAATTTGATTGAATGAAACATGATCGTACATTTTCTAATTCACATTAATGGCATTAGGTTTCCCTTGAACTTATTGAGCCTCTCCTTGGGGTACCAAATTTATCTCATGATATTGACCTTCTTGAAGAGAAAACTCTTCTTGTGTCATTTGTGGTATAGTAATGTTCTATGATACCAAGGCTTGGTTTTGAGTATCATTGGGATTAAAAGGCTGCCAACTTGAATCTTGCATCAATTTGTTTTGAGGAGGTGTGGAAATAATAGCTCTTGAACTAGAGGGTACATTAGGGTCAAGGGATGCATATGGTTTGGCTTGGGTTATGGCTCCTTGAGATTGGTAAGGTGGTATATTTTATCTAAAACCTAGATAAGGAGGCCTTTGATATATAAAAGGCTGATAAAAGGTTTGATTTTATTGTTGATGAGGCCTACCTTGGTATTTTTGTCTCTTGAGTTGAACTATTTCACTCCCAAAAGCTTGTAATGTACTTTTTAAATCTCTAATCTCAATAGCCTAATTAGAAGGGGATACAACTTGGGATTTAAGGGATGGAATAGGGGCTATAGATGGGATTTGAGGAACTTGATAGAGTGGGATAGGTTGAAAATATAAGAATATAGGCATTAGGGGCCTTGGAGAAAGTTTACTAGCTTGTATCAAAATATTCTCTGCTCTTATTACAACCTCATAGGCATTTGGCAAATTATTACCACCCATGGGCTGTATCATCACACTAATATTAGAATTAAGGGATTTTAAATAGTAAAAGAAGGTATATTATGAGGATGGTTTGACCAATGCAGGTATCTTAGTCCATGTCTTTTAGAATCTGAGTTTAAAATTAGACATGAGTTCAGTTGTTCAACTAAGGATAGGTGATAAGTTTTGTCTTCAAATTATCTGACTAAGGATGCACCTAACTCATCCCAGGTAGCAATGGAGGTCAAAGGAAGATTTCTATACCATTGTAATACTTTTCCTTTGAAGGAAACAATAAGTAGTCTGATAGCCACATTATCTTGAACAACATTGTGAACAGAACAAAGGTTGGAAACATCTTAGATATGCTCAATAGCAATTATTTTATCCCATTTTCCTAAGAAAAGGATAATCTTAAGGGTATAGATAGGAATATCATCATATTGGGCTAAATTCAGGGGGTTACCCCTATTGAATGGAACAAACACTTGATTCTTGATGACCATTTGGGTAATGAGGATAATAGCTTGGACAAAAAAAAGGATCACTAGGAGATGAAAATTTATTTTGAGGATAAGGAATTTTCCTATTAAATCTTGATTTTTTATAATAAGTAGAAGGTAACTCAATAAATTCAAAAAGAATACCTTTACTTGCTAACCTTGTAGTAACCTTTGGCATGAAAACACTATCTAAATGATGCTATGAAAACTACAAATTGAAGAATATTTAGCTTTTGATGATGCTGGATGTCTCCTCCTACTGCAATTACTTGTTATTAATCTTCAAACTTCAACTATGCTAAGGAAAAGTTGTCCCATTGGGCATGCCAAAACTGTTGGTGTCTTAGATTGCACCCTAGCTGAGCAAGGGAATTGTTCAGGTCCTCTTACTCAAATCTAGGCCAACATGGGAATGACCATAGGTTGTGGGTCACCTAAGATTGGGCTAGACCTATAAATAAGGTTGGCTTCCTTCTGGATCTACCACCTAAACTAGACCTAAATTAACACTTGATTGGAAAAGGGAGAGAGATTAATAAAAATATATAAAAGCATGTGAAATGAGGTGATGCAATAGTAATTTGAACACTTGTACTTTGCACAAGACATACTATAAAACACATTTAAGACTAAATAAGACTAGTCCTCATATAAGTATTTTCCAAAAAGGCATTGATCAACTATCAACCTAGTATGGGAGGGCAGTTGTCTACTTCCAAACTAATCAACAAACTATATATTACACTTAGAATGACCTGTGAGAACTATAAAACACTTCATGAAGTTGAGGAAACTCAGATAGAGGTAAGGAAAACATGCATTCACTTAACCACAACACATGAGTTCATAGAAAACACTTCAATTTAGATTGTAAAAATGAAGGAATTCAGTATTTATTACATCAAATAGGTGTTATAGTAAAAATTTTGGCATATCCTGAGCAAGCCAAAGGCATAAGCGTCTTTTCTATAAAAATATCATAAATTTTATTTTCTAAAATTTTCTAGAGAGAGCCATAATGTGGAAGAATATGGGATATGTATAGAAATAATGGAGGAGAGAGAGGGAACTATGATGGATTAGCATTAATATGAGGATGTTGAGTCATGATTTTATCAAGAAGGAGCACATTTTAAAATATTTGTAAAAGAATTGAATGACCACTATCCTTATCCAACCACTAGGTCTCCTTCTTGGGAATTTATGCCACTTCCTACTTGATCTACTAACAAGGACAAAACATGTTGAGTTGTGGAGCTAAAAGCTTCACCAAATGAGTAAATTGTAGGTTGCTGGAGTTACACAGTCACTAGCGTCGGTCAGGAGTGACCGACGTCGGTCAGGAGTTGACTGGAAGCTGTCGATGTCAGTCATGGATCGGCCGATGTCGGTCATGTGTAGACAGGCAGGGACCGATGTCGGTCACCTGTGCATTCTAGAATTCTATTTTTGTAGATGAATAGAATGTTTGAATGATAAGATTAAGTGTTAGTCTTAAGTCTGCATCTCTATCTTTAGTAGAACTATTTTGATCCCTTGATTAGGTGCATCTAATGGTTGTGAATGCATGCTCATGTTTCCTAATATTATATTTTAGGTTAGATCTTCATAGCTTATTGGACAAGAACAGTACAAGATATTTGTATAGTATATGTGTATCAATCCAGGTTGTTGGAATTAATTGTAATTGAGAGAGAGAACTCTTGAGGGAAAGAGATCTGGAAAGATATCTGTACATCTGAGAGGTGTGAGAAGAAAGTGTGATTTTATTCATTGTATTTCCTTCTGGAAGAGTTTAATACAAATTTTCAGGGTGGTTTCTTGTATCTCTTACTCTTTGTTGTTTCTGATTCTAGTTACTTATCATTCTATTTTAATTCCGTGTTTAGTTTCTTTCACATAGTAATCAACTTTGTTGGTTGATCCCCAACAAGTGGTATCAAAGCTCAGGTTGACTAACAGGTGTTTTAGATTTGGTTAGTGTTTGTTGATTATAGGTCACTCATAGGGGTTTCTGTTTGAGTGGGAGAAGCAATGGCAGAAGAAAGTAAACTGAGAATGAAGAAGTTTAATGGCAAGAATTACCAATTATGGAGAATGTAGATAGAAGATTATCTGTATCAAAAAGATCTATACTTACCATTAGGTGGAATTTCAAAGAAGCCCACAGACATGGAAGATGAAGAATGGAAAGTTTTTAATAGAAAGGCTCTTGGATCTATAAGATTGAGTCTGGCATCTACTGTGATATCTAATTTATCACAGGCAAAGTCAACGGTAGAGTTAATGACTACTTTAGAAAATTTATATGAAAAACCCTCAGCTTCAAATAAGGTATATCTTATGAAGCAGTTATTTAATTTGCAAATGTAGGAAGGTGGATCTGTATCTAATCATCTCAATGATTTCCATGGAATTGTAAATCAATTAAATTCAGTCAAAATAGTTTTTGATGATGAAATTAAAGCTCTATTAATCTTATGCTCTTTACCTGAAAGCTGTCATAGCTTGGTAATGGCAGTTAGTAATACTGCATCTGCTTTAAATATTTTAAAAGTAGATGATGTTGTTAGTGTAATCTTGAATGAAGAAATTCACAGGAAAAGCACAAAGGAAACATCAGGGAATGCTTTAAGTTTTGAAAGTAGGGGAAGGCAAAAAGAGAAGGGCAAGCATAGGAGATCAAGGTCTAAGTCAAAGATGAGAGGTAGATCCAAATCCAAAAATGGCAGGAAGATAGCCTGCTGGAATTTTGAAAAGATAGGGCATATAAGCAAAGATTGCTGGTCAAAATCTAAAGAAGACAATCAACATGAAGGTAAAGAAGAAGCAAAAGTTGTAGGTATTGTTGCACAAGATGCTCTTATATTCTCTTTGCATAGTAATATAGAATCTTGGGTTTTATATTCTGGTGCCTCTTTCCATGCAACCCCAAATAGAGAATATTTCAGTGACTATGTCCATGGAGATTTTGGAATAGTTTATTTAGGGGATGATGAGCCTTGTAAAATTGTTGGCAAAGGAAAAGTGCAGCTAAAAATGCAGAATGGCAACACATGAGTGTTGAGAGATGTCGTGCATGTTCCCAGCCTGAAGAGGAATCTAATTTCTGCATGAAAGTTAGGGGATGAGGGTTGTACAATCACTCTCACAGTTGAATCTTGGAAGGTTTCCAAGGGTGCACTTGTATTGGCCAGAGGTAAGAGACTAGGTACTCTCTATTTATGTAATTGTATTACTAATAATTCTCCTTCTGTATTATCTACTTCAGATGTAGATGCAAAGTTGTGGCACCAGAGGCTTGGCCACATGAGTGAGAAGGGAATGACTATTCTTAAGTTAAAAGGTAAGCTTTTAGATTTGAAAAGCATAGATCTAGATTTTTGTGAGCACTGCATTTTTGGGAAATAGAAAAGAGTGAGTTTTCTCAAGACTGGGTCAATAAAAAAGAAGCACAAGTTGGAGCTTGTTCACACAGACATGTGGGGACCAGCTCAGGTTGCTTCTATTGGAGGATCACAGTACTATGTTTCTTTCATTGATGATGCTACAAGAAAGGTATGGGTCTATTGTATAAGGAAGAAATCTAATGTTTTGACACTTTTAAGATTTGGAAAGCTTTAGCTGAGAATGAAACAGGTAGGAGATTGAAGTGCTTTAGATCTGACAATGGTGGTGAGTTCTATAGCTACAAGTTCAACTGGTATTGTTATATGCATGGAATACGTAGGCAAAGGATGGTTCCAAGGACACATCAGCAAAATGGAGTTGCTAAAAGGATGAACAAAATAATAATGGAACATGCACGGTATATGAGGTTGCATGCTGATTTGCCCTTACAGTTTTGGGTAGAAGCTGTAGATACTACAGTCTACCTGATTAACAGAGGACCCTCTATAGCTCTAGATGGTGAAATTTTAGAAGAGGCATGGACAGGTAAAAAGGTAGATCTTTCATTTCTCAGAGTTTTTGGTTCTAAAGCTTTTGTGCACGTTGATAAGGAAAATAGAAAGAAGCTAGATGCTAAGTCTATGAGGTGCACTTTTATTGGTTATGGCTTTGGAGATTTCAGATTCAAGTTTTGGAATCTAGGAACTAACAAAATAATTAGGAGCCATGATGTTGTTTTCAATGAGAAAGTGATGTATAGTGATCAGCTCAAGAAGCTGAATCAATCTGAGCAGAGCAATGGTGAATTGGATGAGGTGATGGTCCAAAATGAGCTCGCGGGTCATAGACAGGAAAACACAGAGACTGACGTCGGTCAGGTAGGAACCAACATCAGCAATATAGGAATCGATGTCGATCAGACAATGACCAATGTCAGTCAAGAAAGAACTGACATCGGTCATGTGGAACTGACGTCAGCCAGTTACAGGCCTAGAGGTGATTGAGGTCAGTCACTGTCAGAGAATTTGGGCAGATAACATGTTGTGAATGAGTCTCAGACACCCATCAAGAGGTCAGAAAGGGTAAGTAAACCTCAAATTTGATATTCTCCTTCATTATACTATTTATTGCTTACTGATGGTGGAGAACCAGAGAGTTTTGATGAAGCAATACAGGTGGAATCCAAGAATCAGTGGGAGCTAGGCATGAATGAGGAAATTGATTCCTTAAAAGAGAACCAAATGTGGGATTTGGTTGAGTTGCCAGTGGGAAAGAAGACACTGAAGAATAGATGGATCTACAGATTGAAGGAAGGTGAGAATGGACAGATGAGATATAAGGCCAGGTTGGTAGTGAAAGGATTTGCACAAAAACTAGGTATTGATTTTGGTGAGATTTTTTCTCCTGTAGTTAAAATGACTTCTATATGGACTGTATTGTCTTTAGTTGCTATTGAGGATTTGCATCTTGAGCAGCTTGATGTTAAGACGACATTTCTTCATGGAGATTTGGATGAAGAAATATATATGGATCAGCCGAAAGGATTTGAGGTCAAGGGTAAAGAGAAACTTGTGTGCAAATTGAAGAAAAGCTTGTATGGTCTCAAGCAAGCTCCTAGACAATGGTATCTGAGGTTTGACAGGTTTATGACTGAGCATGGCTTTAGTAGATGTCAATCTGGCCATTGTGTGTATTTTAAGAGATTGGATAATGGTAGATATATTATTCTATTGTTATATGTAGATGATATGCTCATTGCAGGATCACACATGCAAGATATCTCTGAGCTTAAGGTGAAATTAGCTCACACATTTGCCATGAAGGATTTGGGAGTAGTAAAGAAAATCCTTGGCATGAGTATTAAGAGAGACCGAAAAAATCATAGATTGATTTTGTCTCAAGAGGATTATGTGAAGAAGGTGTTGAAACGGTTCAATATGCAGGGTGCAAAACTGGTAAGCACACCTATGGCTGGACACTTCAAGTTGAGTAAAGAACAGTGTCCTAATTCACATGATGAGGTAGAGTAAATGAGGAAAGTTCCATATGCTTCTGCATTTGGGAGATTAATGTATCAATGGTATGTACTAGACCGGATATTGCCCAAGCAGTGGGAGTTGTAAGTAAGTATATGGCTAATCCAGGGAAGGAGCACTAGAAAGCAGTTCAGTGGATTCTTAGATATCTGAGAGGGACCAGCAGTAGGCATTTATGCTATGGTGGGTCAAACACTTCTCTACATGGATATGTAGATTCAAATATGGCAGGTGATTTGGATGGCAGGAGAAGAACCACATGATATGTTTTCACTATTGGTGGAACGGCGGTTAGCTGGATTTCAAAGTTACAGAGGTTGTTGCCGTGTCTACTACAGAGGCGGAATATATTGCAGTCACAGAGGCTAGCAAAGAGATGATATGGATGACACGGTTCATGGAAGAGCTAGGAAAGGAGTAAGAGAGTTACAGATTATATAGTGATAGTCAGAGTGCAATTCAATTGGTTAAGAATTCAGCCTTTCATTCAAGAACCAAGCATATACAACTTAGGTACCACTTCATTAGACAGGTATTAGAGGATGGTGAGTTGAAGCTAGAAAAGATCCATACAGATAAGAACCCTGTTGATATGTTAACCAAGCCGGTAACAAAGGAGAAGTTGAATCTTCATTCAACTTTTGTTGGTCTTCAAGATTGAGTTTGAAGATGGAGAAGCTAGAAGATGTTGCTGTACAGGTACTGGTGCAACTGTTTATCTCCAAGTGGGAGATTGTTGAGTTGTGGAGCTAAAATCTTCAAAAAATGAGTAAATTGCAGGTTACTGGAGTTACATAGTCACCAGTGTTGGTCGGGAGCGACCGATGTCGGTCAGGAGTCGACTAGAAGCTGTCGGTGTCAGTCATGGATCAGCCGATGTCGATCATGTGCAGACAGGAAGGGACCGATGTCGGTCACCTATGCATTCCAGAATTCTATTTTCATGGATAAACAAAATGTTTGCATGATAAGATTAAGTGTTAGTCTTAAGTTCGCATCTCTATATTTAGTAGAACTATTTTGAACCCTTGATTAGGAGGTGCATCTAATGGTTGTGAATGCATGCTCATGTTTCCTAATATTATATATAGGATTAGATCTTCATAGCTTATTGGACAAGAACAGTACAAGATATTTGTATAGTATATGTGTATCAATCCAGGTTGTTGGAATTGATTGTAATTGAGAGAGAGAACTCTTGAGGGAAAGAGATCTGGAAAGAGATCTGTACATCTGAGAGGTGTGAGAAGAAAGTGTGATTTTCTTCATTGTATTTCCTTCTGGAAGAGTTTAATACAAGTTTTTAGGGTGGTTTCTTGTATCTCTTATTCTTTGTTGTTTCTAATTCTAGTTACTTATCATTCTAGTTTAATTCCATGTTTAATTGCTTTCACATAGTAATCAACTTTTTTGGTTGCTCCCCAACAAAACACTCATATCTTGGAACTGACACAACCATGCCATATCTAATTTGGGTGGCCATAGGTACTTGTTTGTCAACAACATGACTATGTGAATAGACAAGACACTTATCCATGATCACATATTTGTTTGTATTTGTTCTAACTTGAACATAGGTCCACTATAGATGAAAACTAATCCAATTTATTGGTTTTCATATAGTTACAATATCCATGAAAATATGCCAAATGTTTAGTCTTGCTTCAATAACTGCTAATTCATCTTTGATCTTTGTATGAGGTCATAAAAGACTTATTCTACTTCTAAATCCCATTGGAGATGAAAATTCACTGCACATGAGGAACTTCCTTCTAAAAATCAATGAACACATCATTGGAATAATTATGCAACTTTAAATAATAGGTTTGATGAGTTCTAAATCATTGACCAAAGGTTTTATCTCTATTGTAATGATGTCAAAGCTTCATCATTAATCATCCTAAGTATATGACTATGTCTACCCAATGGTGTTTGACTGAGATCCAATTGTGACATAGTTATTTGAAACACTTGTTTTGGTTCAACCTCAATCATGTTTGACCTCCATTTGAAGTCCCTTAGCTTTGAATTTCAATCTCACTCATTGATTTTATTTATACAGAATAAACATGAGTCATTGGTTTGCCTAGTAACTCAACACGCTTATGACACTTGGTAGTCTCTCGCTCTTCCCTAGGATCCACTAACTTTTAAACCTTGTTCACACTATTAATATTGATCTATTCAAATGATGTGTACCATTGATCTTCTATTAGTTAACATGGTCATGACACTTGGTAGCTTCTTGTTTGTGCTCTACCTTTTAACTCGAGATCGCACCGTTAGATTGCCTTTGCATGATTAAACACACACCATAGATTTTCCTAGACCCACTTTATTTTTAGTTGATGTGTATCATTAGATATCTACTTAGGTACCTAATATCTTGACACTTGTAATTAATGCATTCATATTGACTTTTGACTTTAACTCGTACTATTAGATCTTTATGTACAATTTAATGTGAGCCATTTATTTTCTATTAGGAACCTTTTAACCTTACTGACCTTGTTCATGCCATTGGATCTACCTTCCAGATTTCAAGCTCATGTGCACCATTGATCTTTGTTCAACTTGAAGATTTATTAAGGATTTTCTAATCCAAATGGTTATTTTATGAAGCTCAAGCTTGACGTTTGCATGAATGTTTCACTCTACTTGTTCAACTTTGAATGCTTGTATCTTGAGATAGAAAAAGCATCAAAGACATAAAATTTTTAGAGCATGATCTTGGCATGAATAACTTCATGTTCATGAAATATTTTGGCCTAAGAGGCTCCCCAGGTGCATTTATTAAATGCACGAACAACTTATTTTGCTTGTTCTTGTATGACGTGCCATGATGGTCAAGTTCCTTAAGATCATCAAATTTACACTTTAAACTTGCTTAAAGTGTTTCAAAAGGTTTCAAATGTTGTGTTATCTCCTCTTAAAGTCCATATGCTCCTTGTGACATTGGGTCACTCTTCAATCAAGACCCTGCTCAGCTTCTTATTTTGGTTTTGGTATGTAAGCCAAATTTGTCCAATAGTTAGCATATTAGTAAATAATATATAACTCTATTATTTACAAATCACTATGAATACCAATAATAATGTTCTAAAAAATAATATTATTTGACAATGATTTAATTTGAAATCATAGATGAAACCCATTCAATATGTAAATAGATATGCAAAGTGATTCAAAATGTATAATTGAAGATTGATGGATTGATAGAGGTCTTATTGGCTTCAAAGAATAAAATTTCATTTCATGACTTAATTGTTCTACAAGTAGGTAAATTGCAATTTCTTACCATAATACATGTTGGCAAAGACTAAAGTTGATATTCAACCATGCATGTTGTGAAATTTTATTATAAAGTTTAGTTATTATATGTTTGGCCTTCAAATGTCAATATAATCGATAATAGAAAATAAAATATTAAAATTAATCTATATATTCATTATAATTCTTTACATTTTTTTGAATTTTAGAACTAAAAAATGTAAAACAGTCCTATGGTCGTCAACTTTAACCCATGTGGATTGTTCTCTTTCTCACGAGTCAGTATAGTTGACTTATAGAGAGACCTTATAGCTAATTATATATATATATATATATATATATATATTTTTAAAAAATATTAAATAAATATTATATTTATATATATTATTAATTTATGTGATAATATTAACAAAATATATATCAATAAGTTTTTTCATAATATTAATGCAAGGTGAGTGCTTAACCCAAGCAACATAATAATAAAGAAAGTAACAGTTGTCCAAAAATGTGAGCAATGAGATCCACTTTGTTGCAAGAAGACATGTCATGATTAACAAACCCTAAAGAGAACTCCTACCTTTGCCTAATTGCATGAAAGTTTATGCACAATGAATGCATTTTCTTCATTAACATTTAAATCAATATAATTTCTATAGATTTGTGTTGAATTTTGACACTTTACAAAAAATTTAAGAGCTCTCGAGTGGATTATTTGTATGTCTCATAAAAAAATAGTGAGCACAATGAGAGTAAAATAAAATGATGGAGTTTCTGATCAAGTGCTTGTACTAATTTTTTTAGTGTCTTAAAGGGTAGATTCGATAGGCTGATATGTTTTTTTAGAGATTTTCATAATTCTTCTATTTTTATTTTTGTGTTTATTCATTTTGATTGTATCTTATTTCAGTCTTGTTTGAGATAGCTTTTGGGGTCTCTTGGGGATGCTTTTTGAGGTATTTATCTGTGAGGGAATTAATTTTCATAAAATCATCTATTTCTAATGTTTTTTTTTTGTTTGTCTTGAAATCATTAGTATTTAGGCTGGCTAGTATATAATATTTTTAGGTAAGTTTTGATGCATGTTGGAGATGCTCTTGATTTAATTGTTTTTATAGAAATCATCTACAAATTGGTGGGTATTTTTGGGAAAGAACATATATTTAAAGATGTTCTTTTTCTAATGGATTCCTTTGGTTTCTCTTGAAATGATCATAACTCTAGTTGTTTGACATGCATTTTGGGGTCTATTTAGGGTCATGTCATAGCAACATTAAATCCAACTTATTCCCAAAGTCTTCTTCATGCTACAAATTAGGTAAAATTGCATTGAATTTTATACTTTCCTTGTTAAAAAATTCCAAATTTAAATATAAAATATAAGCTAAAGCTAACTTAAATTGGAAAATTTTACTAATCTTTATGCCAAAATGTTCTATGGGACATATGACACACAATGTCAGCAAGGAAATTGAGAGTGGCCTGAGAGCCTCTCATGGCAAAGGCAACTAGGTCATAAGCCTTCTTTAGGAAAACAATTGTGTGTGTGTGTGTGTGTGTGTGTGTGTGTGTGTGTGTGTGAGAGAGAGAGAGAGAGAGAGAGAGAGAGAGAGAGAGAGAGAGAGAGAGAGAGAGAGAGAGAGAGAGAGAGAGAGAGAGAGAGAGAGAGAGTGTGTGTGTGTGTGAATTATAAAATTTATAACTTTCCCAAACCTTGATACATTATTTGAGTTATTTCATCAAACAAAATTTTAGTGCATTACATTGCATATCCAATCAATTCCACTTATTTAGAGGAGAAAACAATAAAATCTTTGGCAAAATTCTATTCTTTTCTGGAAAAATTATAGATAAACCTCAAGTTATACATCATACAACATAAATTAATGTGAATAAAAACACTTGTTTATTAATTTATGACACCAACATTTTAGTTTCCACATTGCTACTTAGAAGTGCACATGTGGTATTCGCTGGGAGTTTCTTGCTACTACATCTCCTAACACAATATTCAACTAGCCATATGGAGACAAAACCACAAGAAGATTACAAACTTAGGATTATTTTTGCCCATACTTATAATTAGATGTTATTTTTTTATTTAAATCTATTTTAAATTGCATATTTACACTGGGAATTCCCAAATCAACCAATAACATTGTCAATAATAATTATTTAAAGAAACAAAAAATACTATTTTCTCACACACATTATGAAAATGGAACTGTCTTCACGTGCTATTATCGGATGTCAAATGGCCATCCAAATTAATTCACTTATGCAAAACATACAGTACTTGACATGTACTAAAAATAGAAAAGATTCTCCACAGAGTAGTATAGCATGTAATGAGGAGAGTTTTTAATGGAAGTTTGGATTCATCTACAGTTTTGAAAGCTCTTTGAGTTATGAAGGAGAATTGGAAAAAAATGATAAAGAACTAACTTTAATTTTTATTTTTTTTAATTGGAACCCATTAATATATTTATTAATTAAATTTTAAATGAAGCATATTCAAAATAATTGAATATTAAGCACAAGTAGTAGCACGAGGGGCAGAGGATCATCCTTGGGAGGCTCTATAGAAGGAGGATCTAGGGCCACCTAGCCGTCTACGAGATCTATGGTCATATCAATAGCCTAGCCATCAAAAAGATACATGGAGTATGAGATGTGAATACCAAACATCTTACTATATAACCTTCATATATTATTATTTTTTTTAGTATATGAAATCCTAAGGCCTCCCAATAGTAAAATAATTGAATATTTTTTTATTTTTTGGTTTAAAATAAATATAAGATAAATAAAATGTTAGAGATGGTGTTTCCACAATCCATGAAGTAAAGAAATATTTTTTTGGGTAAATCATGTCAAAGATTTCAAATCAACATTACAGATCACACTCAATGAACCATCATCAAGATGAGAGAATAATAAGATCATATAGCAGGACGAGGTTTATGTTTATAGATATTTATGATGAAGTAATATTTATCTAGGTAGTTCATGTAAAAATATAAAAATATGAAGACCGAAAGTAATAAGGAGGTAGTTTAATCTCTTCATGCTATTAATTTCTAAGATGTGTTGCATAACCCTCTTCTACTCTAGATATCTTTGCACCCTTGCCAATTGGTTTTATTCCACCTAACTTTCCATTTTATGATGGCAAGGATGATCTTGAACAATATCTTCGGTCCTTCTATAAAGCATGCCTTGACTATGCCACCAATGATAAAATTTTGGCCAAATTATTCACAAGAAGCCTTAAAGACTATGTTTTGAGGTGGTTCTATGATTTACCTCTCCAATCCATGAAAACATTCAAACCTCTTGTAAATTAGTTTTTGTCACACTTTTCCATTAATCTTTATAAGAAGATTTTCTATGTTCAAATTACCAAAATCAAACAAGGAACAAATGAACCTATCAATGAATATGTCTTAAGGTACAAGATAATGTTGGCTAAAATGACAATCCTATGGTAGATAAAGAGTTTCAAGACATATTCAAGCAAAGGTTATTTTTTCCTTTACATGAGTCCATTATTTTCAATAAGATTGAATCTTTTGATGACTTATGCTATATGGGACTGTGAATTGAAGATTATTTTTTTAATAAGATCAAGTATGTAGCAAACACACCAGTTGCATCTACATCTAGTACCAAGTTTACAATCAAACTAAGTTATAAGGTAAAACCTCTTGAGCCTAAAAATGAAATAACCATTGTAGTTAACATTGTTAGGTTGTGGAGCTAAAAGCTTCACTGATGCAAATAGGTGAGGAGGTTGTAGAGAGTTTGTTATTGTCACAGTCACCGGCATCAGTCAGGCCAACCGATGTCGGCAGGGAAGAGACAGGAAGCAACCGATGTTGGTCAGGGATCGGTCGGCGTTGGTACCCCCAGGCAGATAGGGACCAACGTCGGTCACCTGTGTGGTTCGAGATATGAGTGTTACAGGTAGTTAGTTAATGAACCGAGTGTTTGCATGTCAAGATCCAAATTTAGACTAGAAGCTGTGGATCTAATTATTGTATTTAGGTGTCTAATTATTGTTTGCATGAGATCTATTTAAGAGACTCATTGGTTGTATTGTAAAGTGTGTTAGAGAGTAAGAGAGCAAAATATAAGCTCCTTCAGAGAGAAGAGAGCATGGTGTGTTCCTCCTAGTGCCACAGTACCAAGTGTGGGTGCTGGATTGGAGAATCAACAGGGTTCTTCATGTATGTATGATCTTGGTCATCAGGTGAGCATGGCTACGATAGGAGATCTGCATGGGTAAGTAAGATCATTGATCTACAGGTGTATGTGTGTGAAAGGTCTAAGGTTCACAGGTGTGCAGAACTAGATTGATTTGTAGGTGTGCAAGATTAGATAGGACAACAACATAATAGGGAGTAGGATCAGGTGGGATCTACTTGGAGTACAGTGTGTACTCAGAAAGAGAGTAAAGAGGAAGGCAAGGAAGATCCTTCCATAAGTGAGATCAGTTGGATTGTAGGTTGTTGCAATTCAAGGGAGATCTACTTGAAGTATGATTGTGTACTTGTGGAGTGCGTGGAGCACTTGGATACTGGCAGTAGTGGATACTGGCTGGTTGGAGGTGAACACCAACTATGTGTTTGAGTTGTGTGTTGTGACCATAGGAGAGAGAGATTTGAGGGAAGATTTATTGTTTATGCCCTAGAGGTGTGGGAGCCCTAGAGGTGTGTAAGGAAGAAGAACTGTGGTAGCCTTCTTTGTTGTATTTCCTTCTGGAAGAGTTTTAATACAAGTTGTATATTGTCTCTCATATTCTGTGTTATTTCTGAATTCTAGTTACTTGTGTATTCTAGTTAATTTCTGCATATTAAGTTTCTTGGTAATCAATTGTGTGCTTCCATTATTTCCCAACAAGTGGTATCAAAGCTAAGGTTGCAGGGAGCAGGTTTTATGTTTGGTTACAAGTCACTCTCAGGGGTTTCTAATTGAGTGGGAGTAGAGCAATGGCAGAAGAAAGTAAACTAAGAATAGAGGAGTTGAAAAGCATAGATGGTTACTTACGGTCCTATGGAAAGAAAGAGCAGGGAAAAGAATATTGTTGGTTGGTAGCAGATCAGCATGAAGGAACTAAAGATGTAGATGTTGTAGGTGTTGTTGCAAAGGATGCTCTGGGAGGTTTCTTGGATAAAGTTGAATCTTGGTTAACAAATTCTGTTGCCTCTTTCCATGCAGCCCCAAGGAGAGGAGCTGGTGAGCCTTGTCAAAGAATTGGCAAAGGGGAAGTGAAGCTAAAATTGCAGGCAGCCAACACATGGGTGTTGAAGGAGGTCATGTAGGTCCCAGGCTTGGAGATGTGGCTAATTCTTTCAGGAAAGTTGGGTGATGAGAGATGCACAAGAACTCTCACAGCGGATGCACTTGAATTAGCTGGTGGTAAGAAAGTAGGTACTCTTTATCTACTTGCTTATATTACTGATTCTTCTTCTATAGTGGAGACATGGCTTTATAGGCTTGGTCACATGAGCAAGAAGGAGATGCATGTTCTTAAGCAAAAGATAGATGTATTTGATAGGCTTAAGAACTGGAAAGCCTTGGTGTTTATGGAGGAGATGGTGGATAGAGACCAGTGGATGGGGCTAGATACTTCTGAGTAGGGCAGTTTGGACATGGGTTTTGATTCAGAGGAGCTCACAGGTAAAAATTCATCACTCACAGGTGAACACAGGTATCAACATCAGTCAAGGGGAATTGGCATCAAACAGATAGGTGTCGATGTCGGTCATGTGCAGACCGAAGCTAGTGATGTCAGGCAAGGTAAGACCGACGTCGGTCAGGAAGATCGATGTTGGCAATAGGTAAGACCAATGTTGGTCAGGAGGACTGATGTTGTTAATAGGAGACACTAATGTTGGTAGTGTCGGTAGCCAAGACAGGGACATGGGAACTGATGTCGGTCAGATGCAGACTGTGTGGTGACCGAGGTTGGTCACTATAACAAATTTTGGGCAGACAGCAAGCTGTCAAGGAGTCTCAAATGCCCATATGGAGGACTAAAGGTGGTAAGTAAGCCTCAAATTCATTGTTCCTCTTCTTTATACTAGTTGCTGACTGTAGAGTAGGAAGGATCTAGGAAACAGTGGGAGCTTGGCAGGAATATGATGCAAAACCAAATGGGAGATTTGGTAGGGATGTCAGCTGGAAGAAAGCACAGAGATGAATGGATACCTTAGTTAAAGAATAGAGAGAACAGACACGTGAGATGGAAGACCAATTCATATGGTCTTGAGGAAGCTGCAGGACAGTGGTATAGGGTTTGACAGGTGGATGACAAAGCAGGGCTTTAGTCAATGTCAGGGTAACTACTGTGCTTTGTCTTATCAGGTGGATGATGGTCATGACATTATCCTGTTACTGTATGTGGATGGTATGTTTGCTAGTAGGTTTGTACATACAGGGTTTTGCTGAGCTAAGGGTAAGGTTAGTTTAGTGGCATGTCATGAGGAATTTGGAGTAGCGAAATTCTTTGGCATGAGAGACATGGAGATCACAGGTTGATTTTGTCTCTAGTGGGAGCTGATGTGAATCAGGTGTTGGCAAGGTTTAGGATGCAGAATCAGAGCACACTAAGGGCTGGACAGTTTAGTGTCCAAAATCACATGTGGTCTGGTATAGACCTGAGTTTACCCAAGCAGTGAGTGCTGCCAGAGAGTCAGGAGCCAATTCGGGGAAGTGGGTTCTCAAGTATTTGAGAGGGACCAACTGCAGGGATTCATGTTATGCAGGGTCAGGACTTCACTACATGGGTTTGTAGGTTCAGATGTGGCAGGGTACTCAGATGATAGGAGGTGCACCACAAGTTGTGTGGTGGGTGGTCTTCAAGGTTGAGCTTGAAGAGAGATACAAGCCAAGAAATAGATTAGACAGGGTACAGGTACAGGTACAGTGCAGCTATTTAGTGTCACAACAACCTAATCAACTTAATATATCCAATGCACTAAGAAGAGAGTTCTCATGTTTACCTAAGTCTCCAGCTATATTAATCCTCAATTAGTAGAGTGTTAGCCTTTATATGTCCCTCAACCTATAGAATTTGATATGAGTCAACCTCTACCCAAAGGATATGATGTAAATGCTTATTTTGATTATCATTAAGGACCAATGCATTCTATAGATAAATTTTTTACCTTGAAACATAAGATCTAAGACCTTATCGATGATCAAAATATTACATTTGATGACCCTCCAAAGGAATTAGGTTCACAATTTGGGGATCACAAGAAATAGAAGATATTTAAAAATCATTTGCAAGACCATAGTAAGAAATAAGCAGAAGTGTAAATGCTATATAATGCACATCTTCCTCCATCACATTATGAGCACCCATTAGATGGGCTTATTGGTACTTATACATGGCATATAATTCCTATGGTTTAGATTCTTTCTATTACCTTCTATGATAATGTGTTTAATAATGATGATGTTGATCTTTATTCTTTATTTATTCTAGCATTCTTTGATCACCAACCTATACACAACATTATGATTGATAATGGTGTTTAATAAAAAATATCTACACCATGACATTACTTGCACATCTAGGTTATAGTCATCATGATTTTCATCCTTATAATAGATCATTTAGAGCATTCAATGGGACCTCCCAAAGGGTTCTTGGCAAGATTGACCTACCTTTATAGGTTAGTCCCAAATATATGGCTATTACCTTTTTAGTTATACTTTTCATAGGCATCTTTGATATGTTAACGGGAAGACATTGGATCCATACACTTTGATAAGTACCTTATATAATATATGGGTATGTTAAATACATTCATTCCAATCAGGTAATTATAGTTTTCATAATTCAATATGAGAATCTTCTTGAACAAGAAAAAATTATACTCAAGTAGCTAAGTATCAAACCTAATAAGGTTAATCCACTAGAAAAAGGTAAGTAACAAGAAATATCCTTTACTAGGCAACTAGTACTTTATAGACCATTACATGAGAGACATACAATGGATTCCACCTAATCCTCTTTTCTATGCACCATATTTAGATATCCATAACACATACACATTTTATTATTACAACTATTCTAAAGAAGCCACATAACACTAAAATATGGGTTCCATGAAACCCTAATCCTAATACTCATATTATTATTTTAATATTATAGAGTCATATTTTATGTACATAGAGAATCACAAATACTATAGTGATAGATATTTCACCCATACAGGATCCTCGATAACATCACCAACTTATTACACTAGGTTCATAGTGGGGAGATATCTATGACCATACATTGGATGGAATCATGGGCTGATATTTCCTCTTCAAATATTCTAAAAATACCAAAAAAGAACATTCAAAACTCTAAAAATATTCTTAGTATAAACATATTATATTGTATTTTTGGCATCTATGTGTTAGTTACATGTTGATGGATGACATAATAGTTACTTCTACATACACGTGAGTCATGCTTATACATGAATATGATACATGCATACACAAATACATGATCTATTCCTATTTTAGATGTTGGACCTTACTTCTAATCATGTCATGTGGACATTAGGGGAGTCCACTTCTTTGATCTTTAAAATCACATGTTATATGGCTCAATGATCACCTTTCATTTTCATGTTTGATCTCATATATACTTATACATGCCTCTATCCATGATTTTATATATCATAGGGTACTAGATATGCTATGCGCTTGACATTTTTTCTAGCACATTTGATCCATGGGCTACTATGATATTTTTATGAGGGTTGCTTATATTTTATTTTATGCACTTCTTTGAGTGTCCTATCTTATCATTATCTTGCTTGTTCAATTATTTGAATATGTTCTTTTGTTTGCGACCCCCATGCCTATTTGTGCTCTCTTTGACATCTGAATATGTCATTACTTGTTGTATAGACATTTGAATATGTCATACTTGATTTTTTTGGAAATTTGACTAAGATATCTTGCCTTAGTTATGCAACATTTGAACATGCCCCTTATTTGTGGTCTCCTTGGACCTTTGTCGTTTGACTTAATTTTGAGTGCTCATATGTTTATACTCATTTTCTTATTCATATTGTCCTCATTACTGCCGAGATATTGCCATCATCTTTATCATGCATATTAGGCCTTTATGTAATCACATTATTCTATGTGCTTCAATGATACACACACACACACACACACACACACACACACACACACACACACACACACACACACACACACACACACACACACACACATATGTTATTCCATATGCCACATGGTTATATTCACAAATATATATCTATATTATCATTTTAAAGTGAGGTAACTAGTAGTTTTTATTCTTCCCTCACCTAAAAGAGGGGCATATCAGTGGGGGCATGTCACAGAGGCATGTTATCCACACTTAGCATATTTTTTAGATTTGGTGGGGGCATGGTTTGAAAGCATGTTTTACACACTTATTCAGTATTCAACATTTTTTTAGATTCAGTGGGGGTATGATTTGGAAGCATGTTCTCCATAATTATTTAGTTTTTAGCATCTCTATATTATATTGGGGGTATGTTTTGGAAACATGTTCTCCACATTGGCAATTATATCAATTTTCAAACTTATCCACATTGGTACTCATTTCATTTTCAAATTTATCCATATATAGTGGGGCATGATTTCAAGTCATATTATCCACACTTACACAGTTTCTAAGTTGGACAAAACTCATATTTATATGATTTAGATTCATAATTATGGTAGAATTTTATACAATGATACCATTGTTATATAAAATTTTAGTGTGAGACATATCTAAGGTGCATATGCAATGCAATTGTGCCTAATATTGTAAAATCAAAATTATCTTTATATTTCAAACTCTTCTATGGACTATCATCACCCACCAAGATGGACTATTACTAATTGTATTAAGCCAATTTACTATAGTAGGTGGTTCACTTTTGGTATGGTTGAGATGATTAAATCACTCAATCTTGCCAAGTTTCTAGGTTGTACTTGATTGTATCATCCAACCTCACTAGTTTGACAGTGTGAGTTATTTTGGTTCACTCACACTCACTAGGTTATAAGTATGACTAAGTTGCACAATTGAGTTAATCTCAACTATCGAGTGGAAACTCACCTTTTCATGAAGGTTTTGGGGGCATGTGCATTCCAATTTCTCTCTATCTCTTTAGATATATTCACTTTCTATAATTATATATATTTGTCTTAATCTCAGTTTCATATCTTTACAATGATACACATTTTTATAATCAACTTGCCAATAGGGAAGGTTAGTTGCATTGATACATAGGGGTAGTCCTAGACCTTAATATTTCAATTTTAATTAATTTCATATTATATGCACTAATTATATACTATAACGTGCTCTTAGTTTTAGGTTAGTCACCTACAAAGCACTCAATTTAGGCTCATATAAAGGTAAGATGTGTTATACACATCTAGGTACACATTCATTTACTTTAAACTAGAAATTACATTACTAGATTAAAGGGGGGAAATGTAGATGATATTTATGGATTATATATCACCTTGGTCTTGTACACTTGGAAAAATGAGACCTTTTTTATTCCTCTCAGTTCTAGACCTTTCCCACTTTTGGAAGTCTCACATCTACTCTATCTTGTTCCCCTTGGCCTATCTCTCACTCTAATCAATATTATGTTGATGACTCAAATTTTTTATCTTGCCCAAAATGTTTAAAATATACTTATATTATACCCTTATAAGTTTTTATCTTGTACCTATTTTCTAATTTCCAGGACACAAGTACCACTCTTAGATCCATCCATCGATGCTAGTGTCATACCTTAATGCAGGTGTCTAGTGCCCTAATGTCATCTAATTTTAAAATGAAATGTATCGTAATGGTTGTCTTAAGTGTTTTAATGTGATTTATTCTCCAAAGGGATTTGTATAAAAATAACATCAATCATCATTCATTTCTCACATGGGAAAAACCTACCATTCATACCAAAGAACATTCAAAAAAGTAGTCAATTGAACAAAGCTTCCCTATTTATTCCTATTTCAATATCAGTCATAGGGAGAAAAAATTTATAGGTATTAATTAATTAAGGAGTAACACAAGATTTTTATTTGCCTAATTATAAGCTAGGTCACTATTGTACTTGTATTTTACATATTTCATGATTCACACACAAGCCAACATGTAGGGGAGAACTATATCATTTTGAGGTCCTCTTTAGAGTATTAGCTATGTAGGAAATGTTCATTGATATAGGGTTATTTGGGGTTAGCTTGATATCATGAGCAAAATAACCCATTTTTTCCAAGCTCACTATGAATATTAAGGACTAGGGTTTTTTAATTTCATGAGTGACAGTCTATGACCTAGATATGAACACACCAGAATGAAAGTGTAGATAAACATAGAGGCATCCAGGTGGTTGCATCTTTTTATAGAAGGTGTTTTGTATAGGACACCTATGTCAGGTTTAAATAATATCATTGATGTAACCATCTTAGGATGATACTAATTTTTGTAACTCTAGATGGAATCAATCTAAAATGTGACAACTATTCTAGAATCATCTTCCAATTTGCTTCCTACCTGTTCTGAATCTAGAAATGTGTTAGAATCATAATCAAATAATTACATTGTTTCTTTGTAATTTACACATCTAGCATAGATGTACTTTCTATTTTTAGCCTATCTTAGTTTAATAAATTCAACATATGTTATATCTGTATTTAACATTTAACTGGCATATTATATATCTGATTATCATCATTATGTATTTTCATTTCTATATTCTTAACCTTACCTACCCAAGTAAGATCCACATATAAATTTAGGATTAAACATAAACACAATATATAACTAAAGAAAATATAGAATCAATAAAAAATATCAACACTATTTGGGATTCCTTACTTGAGGGAGATGACTAATCAGAGGCTAATTGGGGCAAAGCAAATGACCAAGATTCATCTACCACTGCTCTTTTGATATGGCTACTTGAGTACTTATTTTATATTGTTAGGATGTTTTAGCATTCAATAATATATACTTTTTCTTGTTTCCTAATTTTTTTTTTTTTTTTAACCTAGTTCATTAACATTAGAGTATTCTTTCATATTATTTACATTTTTGTAAATAGTTTATAATCTTTTAAAAATTAATATAACTCTATTTTATCAAATATATAGTTAATATAGTTTACAATTTTTAATTATAACCTTAATGTGAAAGGAATAAAATTTAATTGAAAGAAATTCTATTTATACAAAGAAAAATTATGGGTAAACTATGTCAAAGGTTTTAAATCAACATTTTGGATCACACTCCATGAATTGTCATCACAATGAGAGAATAATAAGATTAGATTGCAAACCCAAGTTTATATTTATAGATATTTAAAATGAAGTATAGTTTAGCCAGGTAGTTTTGGGGAAATATAAAAGTATGAGAATAAAATTAATAAGGAGAGAGGACACTATAATAAAAGACAATAAAGGGTGACTAAAACAAAAAAATATGTTAGTTGGTGACTGTTTAAAAATTAAATAATATATGCTCCTAATTACGTTAGCAACAAATTAGTTGAAGAATGGAAATACTAAGAGAATATCCACATGGATTGATCATAAGAGAGGAACAAAATTAAACTATATGAGATTAGTTAGAAAGAGCTTATAAGGAAATTGAAGTAAAGGAAATTAAAGTGTTAAATAATTTATGAATTTGAGTATGGATTCAAGAAGGCAATGGTAAATTAGAAAGACAATATGACAATAAGAGACAATGTCATGAGGAAAGCAGAAGGATGAAGGTAATTTGAGAATGAATATGGCAACCAACGATGGGAGAACTAGATGAAAACCTAAAAAAAGAGATTAAAAATTCATTTTTTAAATAATTTAATGTTTGGTCCCCATGATTGGTTTAAATCTAAACGTCCTTCATGGTTTAATTTATTATCAAATTTGAAATTTTCAATGGCTTCTCTAAGATGACATTTGAGATAGTGGTATTCTATAGTTAACACTTTAATATTCTTAGTGTGGATATGATGATGGGTTTTAAAGGAATGTGTAGCTGAATTTGACTTAATCACTCTTTACTTGTTTATGTTGATAATGTGCTCACTAACCCATAGTTAATTGAGCATCCAGTCTCTCCAATGTATAGTAACCCACCAGAGTAATCAATCTTATACACTCCACTTCTAAGAGTTGGATCTAACTTGTCTTTGGATAAATTGATCAAAATTCTAAGTTTTTTATAAGGAAGAAAGGTTTATGTATATTCTTGCTCTTTAAGATTTTTATAATTTTATTATAAATTCATTCAACAAATGGTAGGAAAGTAGTGGGTCTATTATGGGTTTAAGCCAAGATTTTTGGTCTAACAAGAGTGTTACTAGTTGGTTTGAAGGCTCTATAAATCATTTTCCTTTTGTATCCATTTTTATTAAATACTTCAATTAATTGTTTAATCTCATCCTCTAAGTGATCATAATTGTACATTCTATAAGATCTAGTAGCAAGGGTTTTGAGGACTACCACATTTTGATAAGGATGATGATGTTAGTTCGTGTGTAGATAGAGATCAATATGGGTAGATTTTTTATAAACTTGTCATCATAAAGATCCATCAGGTTTCCTAGAGAGGAGGATGCTTAAGAAGGGTAGTTTTACTCTAGATTCTATTACTTTGGTGAACTTAATAGTATCAAAAACCTCATTGAAATGGCCATGGAAGTATTCTAATTTCCCTAATCCATGAGGCCAATTGACATGTGTGTCATCTAAATATATTTATCAATAAATAGGTTTCAAGGGGAAATAGTTAATAACTAATTCTTTGAAGTAATCCATAAATAAATTGTCTAACATGGGAGAAACAGGGGAACCCATGGCCACACCTTTTATTTTTCATAATTAACCCCTAAGAAAGTGAATAAGGTGGACTTCAAATAAAGTTCTACAAGTGAAGTAGTATCCTCATCAGTGTGACTACTTACCACTCTAACTATGTCATCAATAGGTACACCATTGTAAAAAGATACACAACATCAAAGCTAACTAAAATATCTTCACTCGAGACCTTCATATCTTTGATAAAGTCAATAAAATCTATGGAGTCTTTGATAAAGGGAGAAGTTTTTCAAATAAAAGGTTTTAGTTTTTTGGTCAGGAATGAGGCTAAGACATACATGGGTGAGTCTATGGTATCAATAATAGGTTTTATTCAGATTCCTCCCTTATGAATTTTTGGGGAACCATGAATTCTAGGAGTGATATACTTTTTAGGGAGGAGACCTCTTTTTGTGTTTTCATCAAAAGAGGATTTATTAATAGCTTTCATAACACTTATAGATATTTTGAAAATAGAGTTAGAAGTTAAAACTCTATAACTCATGCTATTTTACAAGTGGTCAAGAATCTTAGAGTTATAACCACTTTTATATAAGACCACATTAGCATTCCCTTTATCTGTTTTAGTGATCATAATATTCTCATTTGAGTTAAGATATGTCAATACCATCCATTCTTCCCTAGAGATGTTAGACTTTGAGGGTTTGTATTTACTCTCTAAGATTGTGTAGTGAATTTGAGGAAAGCCAAACCCCTTAAGTCTAACATATCTAGGGATGAATAAATGGCCCTAAAAAATCTTAACTTGAATGAGAATCTTGTGACCACTAAAGAAGATAAAGGGAATGCTACGGTGGTCTTAAACAAAAGTGATTACAATTATAAGATGCTTGACCACTTGAAAAATATTAGGAGGTATAGGTTTTCAACTTCTAACCCTATTTCCAAAATCTCTAGAAGATTTAATAAATCTCTTAATCAATCATCTTTTGATGAAAACACCAAAAAATGTCTCCTCCATACAAAATATGTCACTTTTAGAATGTATGGTACCCCAAAAATTCACAAATAAGGGGTCCCAATAAGACTTATAATTGACACCACATAATCACCCATGTATGCTTTAGCCTCATTCTTGGCCAAGAAATAGAAATTTTTTATGTAAAAACCTTTTTCTTTTATCAAATACTCCATGGGTTTTGTTGACTTTATCAAGGACATGAAGGTATTGAATGAAAATATTTTAGTTAGCTTTGATGTTGTGTCTCTTTTTACAAAGGTACCTATTAAAAACACAATTATCATGGTAAGAAGTCACCCTAATGAGGAGACTGCTTCACTATTATCAATTTGTTTGAATTCCACCTTATTCACTTTCTTAGGGGTCATTTATGAACAACCAGAAGGTGTAGCCATGGGTTCCCCTCTTTCTCCCATGGTAGCCAATTTTTTTCAAGGAGTATTTTTAAGAATTTATTCTTAACTCTTTCCCCTTGAAACCTATTTTATGGAAAAGATAAGTAGATGACACACATTTAAACTGGCATCATGGCTTAGGGAAATTAGAAGACTTCCATAACCACTTAAATGAGGTTTTTTACTATTAATTTTACCAATGAACTAGAATCTAAAGAAAAATACCTTTATTAGATGTCCTCCTCTCTAAGAAACCTAATGTATCTTTCTCTTGACAAGTTTATATAAAAATACCCATATTAATCTTTATTTACACATGAACTCACACCATCATCCTTCTAAAAAAGTAGGAGTCCTCAAAACCCTTCCCACTAGAGCTTATAGAATCTGTGATGATGATCATTTAGAGGATGAGATCAATTATTTAACTAAAGTCTTTAATAAAAATGGATACAAAGGGAAACATATTTATATAGACTTCAAATCAGTTAGGAACACTCTAGTTAGACTAATTTTTTTGGCTGAAACCCCTAATAAACCCACTACTTTCCTCCCATATGTTGAAGGAATTTCTAATAAAATTAAAAATATTAAAGAACAAGAACATCCATATAAAATTTATCCCTACAGACTCAATATTGGTTATGTGGGTAACATTAGGTTGCATAATAGTTTTTCAAACAATTCATATTCATTATTATTTTCCATTTCAATAGCTAAATAATTTATAATTTTAATGAGGTTTTATTTTTAGGTTGCCAAGAAATTGATAGCATAAAATATAAAAAAATGTTTAGATCATAACATATTTTATGGTTTTTAGGATTACATTTGTTAAAATTTTAAATAAATTTTTTAAAATACAATAAAATTTTAAATTATACCCAACTTAAATGTATTAAATTTATTATTATATAATTGAAATTAAAAGTTGTTTTTCAACATGATGAGTTTCAAATTGTTTGACGAGTATAAAAAGATTCAATATATAAGTGAATCATCATACAAATAAATAGATAAAATTGTGGATGCAAATTAGGAAATTTATGGATCCAGTTCAAAACTCTTCCAATGTTGTAGCTTATACTTTATAGTAAATCTATTGATCCAATATAAAGCATGCTTGAGATCATTTCTAAAATTGTATACATTTATCAACTTGTATTATATGTTGATATATTTTTAAATATGTGATGCTTTTACATCCATATGATATTTTACTAAGCTAGTGATGTGTTTCCATCCATGTGACGATTTTCCATAAGTGATGTTTTTATAAGCTCTATGATGATTTTCCATCAATGAAGTGTTTTTCCATGCTTGTGATGCATTTCCATCCCTGTAATGATTTTATAAGCTTGCAGTGATCCATCCCTATGATGTTTTTATAAGCTTACGATGATTTCAATACCCATGATAATATATTTTAAGCATACGATGCTTTTTCAATGTATGTGATGTTAATTTAATGCTCACAATGCTTTTCCAATGCATGTAATTATTTTCCACTACCCACAATGCTTTTGCAGAAGACCAAGGGTTTTTCAGGTGAGAGATACTATTCTAATAAAATGATTTTTTAATATGTATGCAATGCTTTTAAAAGCATTCACATATTTTATAAATAATGATGTTGATTTAAAAATTTATCTTTAACAGTAACACACAAAAAATCCTTACATGAAAATGATAGGTATCCGAGAAACCTTTGGAAACTAAACAAGTGCATCACCTTCTTGGACACAAAGTATTTCATTTTTTTTTAGGAAGTGTCAATTGATCCATGGACACCATTTTTAAGGTATGATGATAACAATCAAAATGAAACTCATAATGAGTTAAATGATAATCTAATGACTGACACTATTAATGATGATGATAATAAAATTACTCTGCTTGGAAATGCCCCATTAGATGAACTAGAATCTATATCACTTGAAATATTTGAATTCAAATCTAATTTTAAGGCACTGACATGTACTTGATTGAATGCTATAAATTGAAATTATAGTAGTAAAAAAAATTGTGCCACCATAAACATTCTAAGCACATCAATTTATACTATAAATAAAAAACAAATAAAATGAGACTTGGGAAGGAATCTCCCAAAAAATGCAAATAAAAAATTTATAGCTGAAAACCTGAAATGGAAAAGACAATATAACTGAAATTGGATAGTATTGAGAAACATATAGATGTTTTACTTATTTTAATATTTAAGTAATCTAAAATAAGGGAAAAATTTAGACTAATCAAACTATATAAAACATGGATATTTAGATATTACCACTACTTGATTTATATTTAAAAAATAATAATAAAAATGAAAAAAATAGCTTTTATTATTTATTTTTAATCATAGTGGTGGGTTTAGGATATCAAAATGCTTGTAAAAGTGTCACCAATCTTCTTGGTGAAAATAAGGGTTTGAAGCATTGCCTGGACACATATGGTAAACTTTGGCCCTTACGACAGAATGAGGGTGTCTTTAGTTTATCCAAAGTGTCCATGAATGTTTTAGGGCCTAAAACTTCTGGGATACCTTCACTTATGTATGCAATTTTTTGATGAAAATACACCCTTTAATCATATGCATTTATACCTATTTTATCTCTACTTTGTTTAAACTATAATTCTCCATGTTTGATTATAAGGGACCTTTAAAAAGGGTTAATCTTTGTGTTGGAGAGCACCAACCAATGCATATTGAATGGATGGAGATTTCTTACATTCCAATACCTTTGAGAGGGCTCAAATTGTATGTAGATTTCCTGCTTATGTGTGTGTGCAATTGAAATATCATGAAAAATATAAAATGAAATGCATTATTTTGATTTTCGACACTTGGAACCATGCAATTTTGACTTTTATGTATGTAGACTTGGCTCTATGTACTGCTCTACAAATGATTTTGTAATATAGATGTGTATATGTTTTTAAAGTAATGATATCCAAAGTGATATTATGTGTATCATGACCTATGGGGTCATTTTTATATATAGGTAACTCTTGGTCAATTTCCTAACATTATGATATATAATTGATTAGTAAGATTGTAGTTAATTAACTAAGTATTTTACTAAGAAATGATACTGCAATTTTTTAAATTTAATAATTACATAAAAAAATTAGTTATATATTATTAATAAAATAATATTAATCAATTATAATAATAATTAAATAATATTAATTAATTATTAATAATATAGTAAATTATCAATAACTAATTAGTAATAAAATAATATTAATATTAAATAAATATTCATATTAAATAATTATTGATATAATATTAACTTGATAATTTAAAATATATAATATATAAAAGAATATTTATAAAAAAACATTCAATAAAACAAAAAATAGACATTGATTTTATTTCAAAATAAATTGGACCATTACCAAAAAAAAATGGAGTTATTAAAAAATTGGCTCTAAACCTCATTGTATCTTTAGTGTGTTTATCTAAAAGATCACAATGTCTTCTCTTTCAATCAAAAAAATCCTAATAATGTTATCGAATTGTGAATCATTGAATTCATTTCCATAAACTCTACTAAATTTAACATAATTAGGCTTTATTCTATGTTCAAAAAATACAATCGATATTTTAAAGACAAATGTAGCCATAATTATTTCATATTCTCCATCTCAACTTCTAGGTGATCTTAATTTCTTCACATATTCATCATAGTATTCAATATTAAATTCTTATATTTTATCTGAGATGAATCCAACATGCTTGTAACATCATTTTTAACTATGAATGTGCATCATTGAATGGAAATGTATTTCCCTTTATCAAATTCACACCCTAATAAATTACTCAAAATAAAAAATTACAATCACTTAGCTTGTTTAGAAATAAAAAAATATTAAACATTAAAATTTATAGGTGCACCTATAATTTCATTCAATCATAAATGAATCCTACATTTCTTGAGTTTCAATGCTATTTATTTGATATATCAATTATATTTTTTATCACCTAAATATATTATTACATTTTTAGTCTTGGTTTCCCACTTTTGATCAACACTGATGTTCATATTATTGTCATATTTTTTAGGTGTTATATATCATTTTTAACTAAGGATTGTGTATTATAAACTATTTTTTTATGTGTGCACGTGCATGCATACACACACATATAGATATATACATATACACACATATATACATACACACACACACGAATGAGTCTAATGGCTTGCATTGAGTTTGAACCCAAAACAATTTGAACTTTTTAATGTTGAAATTAATGAAACGATTCAACAATTTATGGAGGTGTTCTTCTTGAATCGATGGCCATAAATCTACGTCTTTAAATACCCCACAAGATTCATCAAGTAACACTTTCTCATTATAATAAAGATAATATATTGTATTTCCAATTAAACAGTCTGAATATCTTTTGATAAATTTTCATCCTTTAAATCTTTCATAAAAACTAATAACAATTCATAAAGAGTTCAATAATGAATAGTTTCCTACCTGTTTTGGTTTTCTTCTCTAAATTTTCAAACACCAAGTGATTGTTTTTGTTATAATTCAAATAAATTGAAAATCATGTCTTCTAAAATTTTAACTATAATTACATTTTCATCTAAAATTTGGTTAGTTGTTGGTATATATCATTATTTTGGTAATAATTAATAATTGAATAAAAATTATTAAAATCTTAATAGACACCACTAAAATTATTTTTTTCTTATAGTTTTATAAACAAAATAATATTTCAACTATTTTAACTATTAATATAAAAGACCACATACATTTAATAATGAAAAAAACTTTTGGAAAATGATGAGAAACAACAATCACTCAAATTACCTTTAAAAAAAACTATTATCTTGTCATCTCTCTCCACATCAAGCATTTCTTTTGCAAAATTAGATTTATCAATTTTTGTTGGCCCATCTCTAATGTAACTTCAATGGAGTTTTTCTCATTATAAGAAAAAACATTTCCAATGATTGTAAGAATGTGTCGCATTTTGATTTAGTAGATCCTACCACGATATCTTCATTGATGAATAATTCATATTACATAATGAAAGAGAACATAAACCAATATAAAATATAAAATCTTGATTGTTTTAATGTTTAATAAAATATCGTCTCAATTTTTATAACTATTGAAATATTCAACATTTAAATATTATACTTGATATAACATGTTTAATAATTACCCTAATATTTAAAATACATAAACATAAATAAAATTTTAATAGTATAATCTATTTCATATGCTTAGGAAGTTTTTTTTATGTATCTCTTTACATTACATATTATATAAACATAATATTTTCAAACTTTTATTGATTATTGATACTTTGTATCTTGCAAGAATCTGTCGAGTCTTAATATATCTAAGTGCACACTTTAAGGGGTACACTGGGAAAGGGGTGGGTAGACCATTTGTGCTTCATAGGATTGTTGTCCCTTATACCATTTGTTATATACACACTTTTCTCCTAAAACTATTAACTCTAAACTTGTTCTTCTCATTATACCCATTCCACTCATTTGCTATACTTTATCTTCCTATTCATCACCTAAATCCCATTTTGTCAGTTAGTTGTATTGGGTTGACTGGGTCAACCTTGTATAGTTTTAGGGCATTTTTCACTTAGGAGTTAGGTTAGCCTTTAGTTGAACTAGCTCAGGACCTAGTGAATTATTATCTAAAATTGTGCTAGGTTGACTGGGTCGAGCCTATCAACTAGGATTTTTAGAAGGGTTTAGGGTCAAATCTGCTTACAAATATAAGTTCATTTCCAACCATTTATGAATGAGAAGAAAAATAAGAAGTAAGAATGAATGAACATCTATTTATTGACCATTCTACTTGAGGAATAAAGATTAGGTTCTATACTTCCTTTGGAGATACTGATCTTGTATTATGGATAAGTCTTTTGGATGCATTGATAGGTTGTGTAGCCTAGATCTGATTTCTCTTTGTCATCTTTACATACCATAACAATCTCTTACGAAGAACCTTGGTGAAAGGAGAGATTGAGGCTCAACAGGTTCATCTTCAAAGGTAAGTATTTTTCTAACTTTATTTCTCCTTTGTAAGAGTAGATAGATAATGAATTTGTGCTTATCTTCCATATATTAGGATTCCATATAAATTGATGTGAGTATATGTATTCTATACATGTTTAGTTTTATTTTTTTTAACCCCCACTTTATGCCACAAGCTTTGGTGAGAACTAAATTAGATTTACTTTCTTGTTATTATCATAGGTGAAATATAAAACCTAGGACCCCCTTAGGGTTATTATTTGATTGTATCAGACTAGAGGTTTTGTGTATTGTGCTAAATGATCCCTTAATTGGGTCTAGCAGATTCTCATATTGGTCATTCTACTGCTTAACAAATGTATTCCCAATCAAAAGTGTAGGTATGCTCTATCTTCTCTGAATTAAGATTGATTTATAGAAATGATGCATTTTTGATTGCATACATTCTAGTGAACCTGATGTGAACTAACCCTTGTAAGATTTATTTACTTATTTTTCATTATTTTATCATTAATTTTATCATATATTTGCCATACTAGGTCGACTGTATCGACACAGTTCTAAATTCTTTGCGCAAGTTTAATGAACAGTCGCATCCATATGACTATTTTTTTATGTAGGTTTTTTACTAGGTTCAGGATATTAGGTCAACCTAGTTGACCTAGCACATTTTTAGACACTTAGTTCAACATACTAGGTCGACCCAGTTGACCCTATACATTTCAGGTACTTAGCAATAGGGTTTTGTAAAGTTAGGTCTACCTAGTTGAACCTATTAGCAAGATTTGTAAGCTTTTATCAAGGCTTTTTGACAAAAATCTCACTTATTTACATCTTCATACCCACCAAGGTTCTTTTCTATCCTTTCTCTCTTTCCTTATAGTCTTTCTTTTTATAGTTTACAGTCTTTAACACTACCATTATATAGTCAACTAGATCGACCCTATCAACCCAATTATGTATTTTATTTGTTGTCTAGATAACTAGTCTGACTCTATCAACCCTATTCATTTTTAGACCTTTGATTTTTCTATACAGAGGTGATACTATCAACCCCATTCTATATTCTATGTATACATTGTCGATTGTATTAACATTTTAGTATGTTTCAAAGTTGGAACTAACCCTTATATGTTAATAATTAGTTCACACTTTTATTTATTATTGTTGGCATGCTTATAATAGATCACATAATATAATTATGTGGTTTTAAATATACCATTTAGTTTCACTATTTTCTATTTTATGCACACACTACCAAATCACAAAATCTTAAATAAGCTTTTTAACAATTATCTACCCAAGGCCAACCTACTTGGATTTCATCACCAAGGGGGAAGCCAACTTAGTTTTTGGGCCAAGTATAAATACATGGTTAATGATATATTTTGGCTAAGCACCCAGCACCCTTATCACTACAATGTGTGAAGTGAGGGGGTAGGCCCCAATACCAAGCATGTACCATTGCCAATATAGATCCCTTTCAGTCCAAACATCTTAAAACCATCTTTAGATTGATTTATAGTTCCTTTCTTATATAAAACTTCCTATCACATTTAAAAATCATATTCTAATAATTAACAACATTTAGGTTGACCATCTAATTAGATTTTACTTTCCAATTTGATTGTTTTTTATTTGCTCAATTGTATGTTGTATTACAAAAAATTGCATTAGCCAGCATTGATGCAAGGTTTTGTGTTGTGTGCCTCAATTGGATTAACCTCATTAACTCAATTGATTATGTGTTTCATTTCATTTCTTGCTTTTCTAAGTACTTACAAAAATATTATTATCTTAGTGCACAGTCATTTCAGTCGACACAGTCTCTTATAGGCTATCTATTTTTCCTTACCTGCTATGTTAGGTCAACCTAGTTGACCCTGTACACCTTTTTATCCTTTGTTTACTATGCTAGATCAACCTAGTCGACCCTATATAATTTACAGGCCTTGTTTCCTATGATAGGTTGATTCGATTGACTCCTTACTACTTATATCACTTCCCATCTCTTTGTTTTTTGTGTACCTCTTTCTTGTGTGGTTATCTAGTCTTATCTCATAATGATGGCATATTTTCAACCTTCCCTTAGTCAAGAACATTGCATAATCAAGGATTTAGATCATAAACTCACTTATTTTATTACTTTAGATGAAACTATTCACTTTTTTCCTTCATCTTCTCCTAATCCAAAACTAATCACTACACAATGTAATGTAATTGAGATCATTCATCCTAATCCTCCTCTCAATACCAATTTTGGGAATCATCCACCTAAAAATAATCCTCCTTCCACCAACACTAATAATCCCCCTCCTATCAACACTAATACCCCTTTTACAAACACCAATCCACATATTAATATAACTCAACTTCTTGCACAAGTATGAACATCATGAAAATAACCAATCAATCTCAAATGATGAACATACAACAACATTTATTAAACATGACTATTCTACCACTTCAAGTCATCATGTCTCAACCAAATCAAAATTTTGTCCCTCCTCCTCTTAGATATGCCAATGGGAATATCATCCCTCAACTGCCAATGAATAACAAAATGCTTCAACATCTTCAAAATGAACCTTTAACTCCATTAATTGCATCCATAGATATTAGAAACATTTTTTCCAACTATCACATATAATGGGATTGAGGATCCTATTATCTTTATTAAGTCTTTTGGTAATCTCTATAAGGAATGGGTCTAAACTAACACCTTTTCTACCACCAATATCTTATCCAAAACTTTTTTTGGTGATGCACTTGAATGGTACAACCAATTTCCTAGACATTACATCTCAAAACTAGAATATTAAATCAATGAGTTAGTGAAGGAATTCCAACTTGATGACCTTCCTAAAAATTACCTTAGACATTTCATCAAGGTTAAGCAACTTCCTAATGAATCTGCTCACATTTTCATCAAATGATGGAAGTCTCTTGCTTAGAAAGTGGATCAAAACATTAATGATGATACTCTTTTAAAACTATTTTTTTACTACTCTTAAACTTCCCCTTCAATACAAAGTTTGAATATTTTCACCTAAAAAATTAGAAGAAGCCTTAGACCAAGTAAAAAGGAAAGACTTTATTATGACTCAATTTGAAACACCTCAAATAATTATTAAAGAATATTTCCAATCATTTTATCATAATATTGATTCATCCAAGCCTCCCCAACTTCAACATGGAGCATCTAATTCAACCAATTTTAACGCAGCCCACCCACCCTTGAGTCTAAAATAAATTAAGCAAAAATTTCCACCCTCTAAACCCATGGGTTTTGATCCTTCAAAACCTCCTCCAAAATGGTACAATATTGATAAATTTTGTTGGTGGCATGCTACTATAGGTCATTCTCATGAGTCTTGTCATGATATTCATCAATTTCTTATTTCTTCCTTACTTGGTCCACATTTCAATCTTGATACTCTAGAAAAAAATTGTTATCAAGACTATCTTAAAGCTTCTCAAAGTCAATCTCAAGAACCACAATCACATCAAAATCAAATACCTAATGAACAACAATAATTATCCCATACCTACACCTCATCCACTAATTTTATTCAAACCATAATTGATCCTTCTTCCTACACCAATAGGGAAAGGATATCTAACATGAACAAATTTAAACATATCATTGCATCCATTGAACCTCAACCTCTTAGGTCATATGAACGAAAAGAGTACCTAGTTCAAACTCCTACTCCAAAGAATATCACATATGGTACTCCTTTACCTCTTCATACCTCTCCTACAAATCTTATGTCACATTCAACCTCCTTAAAATCTAACAAACCTACACATTTACCTATCTCCAATGAACGTACCAGACCAATGCAAATCATTCTAATGATTAAATGTTATCTCACTCCAACTTACATGTCCCTTCAGACTTTAGCACATCTTATGATGCCCATCCCTACATCTAGTTACCCATTGGGTCATCTTACGATACCCATTCTTATTATACAATTCATAATAACAACCAAATTCAACTTCAAGAAACCTTCTGAGACTTATATACTTATATTTCACATGTTCATCTTTGATACAGATGTTAGCCTGGATCTTACTCTTTTTTTTGTCTCATGTTTCTTTGTTTTTGTGTACTTTACTTCTTTTAGTTTCACTTTAGTAAGCATCATTGTTTTCCTTTACATTATTTGATTTTTCTTGCACATTATATTTAGCATTTGTTTTCCTTTTGGTTCTTATATCTCCCTTTTATTTTTGTATTTTTATGTCATTCTTTGCCTTAGTATCTTTATTATTATTTTTCCCATTATTTACCATTTACCTCATTGGTGTTCACCTTGTGAGTTGCAGTGTGAGACCATGGATAGGACCTAGACTTCCTCACAAATTACCACATTAAAACATCTTTCAACCATTTATTTTTATTACTACTACATTCATTGGTGCTTGTATTAGATCCATTTTAGGTTAACATGGATTTTCTAGTGACATGATTATCATAAGCATAGTTCCATCCCTTTCATAGAACTATTTTACCTCCTTGTGATCGGTTACAAGAATATTCATCATTGTATCACTTATTACATAGACAGATCTCTCATGATCCCAATTTTTCCTTTATTTTCTTTCATTTGAATCTCACATTGGTCAATTTTGAGATTGCACACTTACTTGTGGGTAAGTCTAGGAGTCTTTAGACACCTTGGTCTTTAGGTAATTTTCTCTAGTGACCAAGTATAATATCTCTTTTGTTTGTCATATTTAGCACCCATGTTTGGTTTTCCAAATCCATATGGAGGAGGAATAGAAAAAATCCATCAAAATAAAAAACTAAAATGAAATATGAAGCTGTAATTGTTAATGGATTTGCGTTGTGAGGAAATGAAACTAGCAACTTATTGTTATATAAATAGGAGTTATATTAATAATGTTTTCTACTAAAACAATTTTGATATTTCACATGCCAATGTAACACTACTTGCACCAGATTTGTTTAATATTTGTGCCATAATTTCAATTTATTGAAGATAAATTTTTTATAAGAACATTAAAGTGATCCAAAAATTGTATAAGAATACTAAAGTGATCCAATTGGAAGTGTTAATTGCACAATATATAATAGCGCAATTGGATCTTGGATTCTAAACTTTAGTCTAAATTCATTTATTTTTTATCATATTTTATCTATAGGATCTAACATTATGAGAAAGGTTCACTTATATTGGTGTTCCTCATTCCAAACTTTCTACTTGTTGTAAACCTAAAACCTTCAAACATTTATTTTGCACTTTTTTTCATACTTATGAAATATGAAAATAGATACAAAAAAATTTCTACCTCCACCTAAAACCCATCAATTCATAGATGGATTTATTTAGAAATCTTTCTCAATAGCCACCATATGTGGTATTCATTTGAAACTTTTTGAGAGTATACTATGAACAATGATACTTCAATTTCAATTTTTCAATAAATAATACAAACAAAATATATATAATAAAGGATATCAAAATATATAATCACTTTACCAAATATAAACATGAATATGAGTAGTGGTATCATCAAAAAACACACCCCACAAAAAAATATAGAGTGTGTATATTTGTTAACTATATTTTATAATAACTTAAAAGGAAAAGATAATTTAAACAATGTGATCAGCGTAATGTACAATAAAATTTCAAATCAAATGTATTATGCTAAAATTATATTTCGCTCAAAAATATTCTATTAGTATATACACAAAAATCACATGACATAGATATATAACAAATAAATTACGTAGCTAAAAATCTTGCTTGGAAATATTCTATTAATATATACACAACAAACACATGACATGGATATATAACAAACAAAATTGCACACAAAATGCATGACTCATTTATGTTAAAATATCAGTGAAAAAATATGGAGGCAAATGGTGGGATTCTAATTATCGAAACTGAAAGCAAAGCAATGAGCAAGTTGAAATTCAAGCTAAAAAAACAAACTCTCCTAATATTTAAGACCATTTCTCTATGTTCCATTAAACCTTTTCTCTATCTACCATCACCGCTAATATTTAAGACCATTTCTCTATGTTCTGTTAAACCTTTTCTTTGTCTACCATCACCATTATAAGTTTAACATTGTTGGCTACCCACATAAAGCAATGCAAAAAAAATCAGATAGTTACATTAGCAAGATCAATTATATGTCTACCATCACCGTTATAAGTTTAGCATTGTTAGCTACCCACATAAAGCAATGCACCAATAAAATAGATAGTTACATTAGCAAGATCAGTTACATTAAAACAATGAATAAGCGAGTGAATATTCCATAAGTAAATTTCAGTTATATTAAAGCACACAAGAAGAAGAATTAAAAAAAAAACCCACTAAATAATAGTATAAGAAACACGTGGTAAATATTCCAGCTAGCAAATCACTCACCTTATTTAGGAAAGAAGACGACACAGGTGCACCCAACTTAAAAGGTACCTAAAGCACAAGATAAGATAAGGCACAAATAGGGGGAGTCTAGTACACTGGAATAAAACAAGAGGGCCTATATTATCTAATTAAACCAAATCATTCTTAAATAAAAATATATATTAAATAAACATAAATTACTATTAAATAAATGTCATGTGGCCATTTTTACATGTCTACATTTTTACTCACTTTGAGGTGTAGCTATAAAATAGAAAGTGTAAACAAGCACTACAAAGTAGAATAGAAAAAGGATATAAAAAAGTATATTGTTATCTGGATCTCTAGCACTAGAATAATGAGTCTCAAAATCCTCAAAGGATGCCCAAAATATAATATGGAACTATTTTACATAGTTAGTGACACTAGGGTACAATGTTACCATAAATATGGTAAAACTATGCACACAAGAGGGATATACAATGATATAGTCTACAAGAATAATTAGAACCTTAATGTGCTAAAAGTAGTGAGTGGAAGTAAATCTAGATGATTGAACGAGTAATTGAAATGATGAAAATATAAATAGATAGAAACAAATACACTTGGGAAGTATTATGGACTTCTAAAATTGAAAGAAGGTTATGGAAAACAATTGGATTATACCTTATAAATCTAGAACTAGTTGTTGACAAGGGTATATTTGGCTTATCATCGATGGTGTACCATACAAAATAAACATGTCATTGATTGTGTGCCTATGTTGCTACTGACTATGTACCTATATGTCTATTTTTTCTCTACTCTTTTCTAGTTATATAATTTTTTGGGCAGGTGAGTGGGAAGATATCAAGTAGGACCGTGCATTCACTTTGTGGAAATGGTGTAAAAAATGTGTTGAAATTCTTCTCTTTCTCTCCTTAACTTAACCTTTAAATGTAGTAACACATAAATGTGTGCATGAGAAAACATGACATGTTGTCACAAAGGGCTCACAAACAAATTAAACACTTTTGAATTATTTTAAAAGAGTTCAAGACTAATTTTTTACTATTCTAAAAAATGTCAAGATCAAAGACCAATGAAATAAACACTGAAATGAACTGCAACATAACTTGGTGGAATTTAAGGTCAAGAAATAATAAATCTGAAGGTGTTCATGACAAAATATAGATGATGTAAGACTATGAAGGGTCCATTGTGAAGGGAAAACATACCAATAAGATCCTAGAATAAGAAAATGAACCAAATTTACCAAAGCATGACAAAGACAATGAAAGCACATGACTTGTACTAAAATTAGGTGTCTACAATAATAATTATGTTAACTTTTCTATCCTCTTGTAGATTAGTAGTTTTTAGTTATTTGAATGGTAAGATAAATGATTGGATATTTGGTAGGTGATATATATTGAATGAGTGTAAGAGGTTATGAATATATTACCTTGGTACATGAATGAGTAGGTACTTGAATTTTGGGTGCAATTTTTTAAGGTTATATGAACTTATTTATTTGATCTTTGTGTAACACCTGATAGATTTAAGAAGGATCTTCAACCAAGAACTCTCCATGAATCTAGTATCACAACCATGAAGTTAATGCATTGCACACAAAGAATAAACTATATATTATCCACTCTATGTCAAATAATTTACAATAGAGATGTACAAATAGGCAAAATATGAGATAATCCTAACCATCCCATGCATATGGGACTAAATTCCCCAATATAAGTGGAAGTAAGGCATAATCCCATCATCCACATAAATTTGGGCTAATCATCTCAAATGAAATAACACATAAGTAAGCTAAAGAGTAAGAAATTAATATCCTATACCAACACCCCCCTTAATCATAACTTAGGTGGGTACAATAAATTATGCAGTGTGAAATTATGCCAATCCATTTTGTCAGAGTACATGGATGTCGAGTCATTGTAATTTCCAATTGAAAGTAGGAATGATGTTTAAATATGAGGATCACTAAATATAAATACTACACTCGATAATACTAGATAGAATGATGAATCTGATGAAGCATTACTTGAACACCCTCCAACAAAATGGTGATAAGTGAGCACAAACATTAGTGGGGATGCCACACTGGTGTCACTAGTGGGGATATCACACTGGTGTCGCTATAAGAATCATAAAAAAGGCCATGGAGATGAGTAAAAAATCTTTATATGGGTTCCAAAAAATAAAATGTCTGAATAAGATACCCATGTACAAAGGAGAAATCTAAAAAACTACTTAAAAAATATAAAATATTCATATAACTCTCATAAATTTGAGAAAAGAGAGAAAACTGAGAGGAAAAAATCCCCCCATGATCCAAAACTCAGAAGCTTTGGTTGAAATATAATTCAAGAAATAAGAACAACATAATTGTAATAATGCTATCTCTAAGAAGAGATGTTTTATTGATCAAATTTATAGATCCAAACATATGCCTATCTCTAAGAAGGGATGTCTGATTTCCTTTTCAGGTTACATCTTCATTTATAAAAAATTTGAAGGTAGGAGGAGGATGTGGATGTGGAAGATCACCAATCTTGAGAGAGATTGAATGGTTTGACTTCCATGATTTACAATAATATAGAATTTGAGGAATTACTATTTTTAGAAACTTATTATTTTTAGACTACACTACTAAAATTGAAAATTATAGTACTTCTATTTAGTTTTAGAGAGCCAAAACCTATCAAGAAAATCTTGGTGCCATATCACGATGTTCCCCTCATTCTTATCTTTCTAACGGTTCAAATGGGGAGTCAAACGGAGCTATGGTGCAAAAGTTATGGCTCCCAAAAGTTCTGCCACCAATTGGGGTAGAACCATAACCTGAATTGTCATCTAAAATATTGCTCAGATCATTCTTCCCTCCTTAAGAATAAATGGTCCCTATTGCATAAATATTTTTCATCAAGTGTGTCAATTGTATTTTGATTTAATTCTTGATGCATACTTGGAATGGACTGTGCTTGGTAGAGCTGTGTTAGGTCTGATGGTTCACCATTTTTATTTGACCATCAGTCTGTGGATGGAAGGCCATGAACTTCCTTATTTTGGTATCTATTTACTTATGTTTTTTATGTAGTTAGGGTTTCAACATCAACCCTTTTATATTTTTGTGGCTTGATCATCATGAGAATCAATTTCTTGGCACTAATCAGGGAGACAAATGTAGAAGGTGGTACCTATGGCACCCTATAACACTATGTTCCAAGAGTGAGGGTGATCCTTCAAGTTATTGATTCATAGATGCCATGTCGATCATACATGAATGGTTGATCAAGGAGTACATCACAAACATCTAGATCTACCACATCACATAAGACCTGATCTTGGAAAGGTTTTATTGCATATGAGAGAAGACATTGGTGTGTGACACGAAGGTTTCTCCCTAGACTCAACCATCCAATACTATATGGCTTGGGTGAGGCTTCATGGATAGATTTAATTTTTCACAAAATTTGCAAAGATTAAATTCTTTTGACTCCCACTGTCAAGAATGAAATACAAAGGCTTACCTTTCACCCATAACTTAGAGTGAAATAACCTTTCCTTGTCATCTAGCCTCTCCTCGTGGGTCTATGATTAAGAAATGATGGCATCGGGATCATCATATACAATCTCTTCTTCATCCTCTTTGACTATAGGGTGTTTATGAGGCAAATCAGTAGATGTTGAAGATTGTGACTCAAAAAGCATGGACTTGATGGCTTGACATTCTTCTTTAGAGTGAGTTTTAGATTTGTGGTAATCATACCATTTTCTAGTCTTCCCTTCCTTTTGCTTCCAATTTTGGCCTCGTGTTTGACCTTCTTTATCACTTTTCTATTTTGAAGGTTGACTCTTCATATTCATTCTTCCATACTTCTACTCAATCTTCACCATGAACTTGTATGCCTGAAGGAGGATTTCTAAATTGAAGAGTTCTATCTCCCCTCGTATATACCATTGTATTCTACCATGATATTTAAGAACTTTGTGTTTCTCACTTTCTTGGATGCCCAATCTCACAAATATAGAATAAAAAATGTTAGTGTAATCATGAATAGATTATTCCCTACCTTAGCGAAGTTGTTGTCACTCTATATACAGATCATCATATGCTCCAATGGGGTAGTAGTCTTCCTTTACAGCTTCTATGAAATCATCCCAGGTAGGTTTTACCTAAAGGCCAATATCATCCATACTGAATCTCTTCTTGTACACTTCTCACCAGTTTTTGACAGGCAATGATGCTTTCAAAAGAGTAAAAGTGATCTTCTCTTTATCAGTGAATTTATTTACAAAAAAATAAGATGACAATTGATCCAAAAAAATTTCTACTACATCAACATTGATTTTTCCTTCAAATGTAGGGATATCAAAATTCATATAAACCTTGAAGGGTGTTGGGGCACTGAAAAGATGTGGGGTTACAGATGAGGAGCTATAATTTCTCATCTAGATTTGTTAGAAAAATTGGATGAATTTTTGTAGCATCTACACTTGCTAATATTGGAGGGCTTCATTCACCATGTCCTTGAAAGGATCAGATGTCTTGATGTTTTCCACCATTTGAGATCATTTGGAGTGAATAGATAGATACTTTATTGGTTCTATTTTCCACCCAAGCTTCCTATAATCTGACCTCATCCTTGAGATCATACACTCTAAATAAAAACTAATCTGATACCACTGATCTAAAACTTATTTAGTTGAAGAATAATTTAATAAACAAGAAAAACATAATTGTAATAATGTTATCTTTAAGAAGAGATATCTTATTGATCAAATTTGTAGATCCAAACATATGCCTATCTTTGAGAAGAGGTGTCTAATTTCCTTTTCGGGTTACATCTTCATTTATACATATTTTGAAGGTAGGAGGATGTGGAAGGTCACTAATATCAAGGGAGATTAATTAATTTGACTTCCATGATTTATAACAATAAATTTTTTGAGGAATTGCTATTTTTAAAAACATACTATTTGTAGACTACACTACTAAAATTGAAAATTAAGGCACTTTTGTTTGTTTTTGAGGGCCAAAACTCAGTAAGTGGAGCCCAGTTCCATCTCATGATGTTCCCCTCATTCTTAGCTTTCAAACAGTTCAAATGGGGAGTCAAACAGAGCTATGGTGTAAAAGTTATGGCTCCCAGAAGTTTTTCCACCAATTGGGGTAGAATCATCACTTGAATTATCATCTAAAATGTTGCTCAAATCATTCCTTCTTCCTTGAGAAGAAATGGTCCCCATTGCATCAAGATTTTTCATCAAGTGTGGTAGTTATATTTTGATATGATTCTCGATGCATACTTAGAATCGATTGTGATTTATGGAGCTATGTTGGGCCTAATGGTTCACCATTTCTATTTGACCATCAGTCTATGGATAGAAGGGCATGAAATTTATTAACTTGGTATCTATTTGTTTCTATTATTGTGTTGTTTGTGTAGTCAGGACTACAACATCAACCCTTTTGAATTTTTGGGGCTTGACGACCATGAGAATGAATTTCTTGGCACTAATCAAGGAGATAAATATAGAATTTGGTACCTCTAGTACCCTATAGCATCATGTTTCAAGAGTGAGGGTGATCTTTTGAGTTCTTTATTCATATATGCCATGTCGATCATACATGAAAGACTGACCAAGGAGTATATCGCAAACATCTAGATTGACCACATCATACAAGACCTCATCTTATAAAGGTTTTATTGCATATGAGAGAAGACATTGGTGGGTGACACGGAGGTTTCTCCCTAAACTCAACCATCCAATACTGTATGGCTTTGGGTGAGGCTTCATCGATAGATTTAAGATTTTCACAACATTAGTAGAGATTAAATTCTTTTGACTTCCAATGTCAAGAATGAAATGTAGAGGCTTACCTTTCACCCATAACTTAAAGTGAAACAACCTTTTCTTGTCATCTAACCTCTCGTCATAGGTTTGTGATGAAGCAATGATGGCACCGAGCTCAGCATCTACAATCTCTTCTTCATCATCTTTGACTATAGGGTGTGTAAGAGGGAAAGTAGTAGATGTTGAGGATTGTGACTGAGAAAGTAGGGACTTGATGGCTCAAAAATATTATTTGGAGTGAGTTATAGATTTATGGTAATCACACCATTTTCTAGTCTTCCCTTCCTTTTTCTTCTAATTTTGGCCTCATGTTTGACCTTCTTTGTCACTTTTCCATTTTGAAGGCTAACTCTTTGTATTCATTCTTCCATGCTTCTGCTCAATTTTTACTATGAACTTGTACGCCTCATCGAGGGTTTATAAATTGAAGAGTTCCATCTCCCCCTATATATACCATTGTAGTCCACCATGATATTTGAGAACTTTGTATTTCTCACTTTCTTGGATGCCCAATCTCATAGATAAAGAAAGAAAAATTTTAGTGTCATCTTGAATAAATTATTCTTTACCTTGGTGAATTTGTTGTCACTCTATATACAGATCATCATATGCTTCAATGGGGTAGTATTATTCCTTTACAACTTCTATAAATTCATCTCAGATAGGTTCTCCCTCAAGGCCAATATCATCTATACTGAATCACTTCTTATACACCTCCCACCAATTTTTGATAGGGAATGATGCTTTCAAAAGAGAAAAAGTGATTTATTTATCAGTTAATTTATTTATATAAAAATAAGATGACAATTGATCTAACAAATTTTTTACTACATCAACATTGATTTTGCCTTCAAATGTATGGATATCAAAATTCACCTAAACCTTGAAGGGTGTTGGGGCAGTGAAAAGATGTGGGGTTGCATATGAGGAGCCATAATTTCTCATCAAGATTTATTGGAGAATTAAAATGAATTGTTTTAGCATATATGCTTGCTACTACTAGAGGGTTTCATTCACTATTTCCTTGAAAGGATCAGATGTCTTGGTGTTGTCCACCATTTGAGGTCATTTGGAGTGAATAGGTAGATAGTCTATTGATTCTATTTTTCACCCAAGCTTCCTATAATCTAACCTCATCCTCAAGAACATACACTCCAAAGACAAACCGATCTGATTCCATTGATCCAAAACTTAGAAGCTTTGGTTTAAATATAATTCAATAAAAAAGAACAACATAATTGTAATAATGCTATCTCTGAGAAGAGATATTTTATTGATCAAATTTGCAGATCCAAACATATGCCTATCTCTGAGAAAAAATGTTTTATTTCCTTTTCAAGTTATATCTTCATTTATACACATTTTTAAGGTAAGTGGAGGATGTGAAAGGTCACCATTCTAGAGGGAGATTAATTGGGTTGACTTCCATGATCCACAACAATATAGAATTTGAGGAATTATTATTTTTAGAAACTTACTATTTTTAGACTACAATACTAAAATTAAAAGTTAAAGAACTTATATTTTATTTTTGAGGGCCAAAACCCACTTATCAAATCTTGGTGCCATCTCACAATGTTTCCCTTATTCTTAGCTTTCCAACGGTTCAAATGAGGATTCAAACGGAGCTATGGTGCAAAAGTTATGGCCCCTGAAAGTTCTGCCACCAATTGGGGTAGAACCATCACCATAATTATCATCTAAAATGTTACTTAGATCATTCCCCCCTCTTTGAGAATTAATGGTCACCATTGCATCAATATTTTTCATCAAGTGTGGCAAATGTATTTTGATTTGATTCCTAATGCATACTTGGAATGGATTGTGCTTTGTAGAGCTGTGATGGGCCCAATGGTTCACCATTTCTATTTGACCATCAATATATGGATGGAAGGCTATGAACTTCCTTAGCTTGGTATCTATTTGCTTTTATTATTGTGTTATTTTTGTAGCCAAGACTGCAACATCAACCTTTTTGGATTTATGTGGCTTGACCACCATGAGAATGAATTTCTTGGCACTAATCAGGGGGACAAATGTAAAAGGTGGCACCTTTGGTACCCTATAACATCATGTTCTAAGAGTGAGGGTGATCCTTCAAGTTCTTAATTCATAGATGCCATGTCAATCATACATGAATGGCTGACCAAGGATTACATCACAAACATCTAGATTAACCACATCACACAAGACCTCATCTTGGAAAGGTTTTATTGCATATGAAAGAAGACATTGGTGGATGACATAGAGGTTTCTCCCTAGACTCAACCATCCAATATTGTATGGCTTTGGGTGAGGCTTCATGGACATATTTAATATTTTTATAACATTAGTAAAGATTAAATTCTTTTAACTCCCACTGTTAAGAATGAAATACATAGGCTTACCTTTCACCCATAACTTAGAGTGAAACAATCTTTCCTTATCATCTAGCCTCTCATCATGGGTCTGTGATGAAGAAATGATGGCATCGGGATCAACATCTAAAATCTCTTCTTCATCCTCTTTGACTGTAGGGTGTGTATGAGGTAGAGCAGTAGATGTTGAAGATTGTGACTTAGAAATAAGGAACTTGATGGCTCAACATTCTTCATTGGAGTGAGTTCTAGATTTATGGTAATCACACCATTTTCTAGTCTTCCTTCCTTTTGCTTCCAATTTTGGCCTCATGTTTGACCTTCTTTTTCACTTTTCCATTTTGAAGGCTAACTCCTCGTATTCATTCTTCCATGCTTCTATTCAATCTTCACCGTGAACTTGTACACCTCACTGAGGATTTCTAAATTGAAGAGTTATATTTCTCCCTGTATATACCACTGTATTCTACCACAATATTTGACAACTTTGTGTTTCTCACTTTCTTGGATGCCCAATCTCACAGATAAAGAATGAGAAATATGTGTAATCTTGAATAAATTGTTTGTTACCTTGGCAAAGTTGTTGCCACTCTATATACATATCATCATATGCTCCAGTGGGTTAGTATTCTTCCTTTACAACTTTTATGAAATCATCCTAGGTAGGTTCTACCTCAACGCCAATATCATCTGTACTGAGTCTCTTCTTGTACACTTCCCACCCATTTTTTATAGGCAATCATGCTTTCAAAAGAGATAAAGTGATCTTCTCTTTATTGATGAATTTATTTACATAAAATAAGATGACAATTGATCCAACCAATTTTCTATTACATCAGCATTGATTTTGCCTTCAAATGTAAGGATATCAAAATTTACCTGAACCTTGAAGGGTATTGGGGCACTAAAAATATGTGGGGTTGCAGATGAGGAGCCATATTTTCTCATCAATATTTATTGGAGAATTTAGGGAAACTGTTGTAACATCTACACTTATTGCTACTAGAGGGGCTTCATTCACCATTTCCTTGAAAGGATCAGATGCCTCAATGTTGTCTATCATTTGAGGTCATTTGGAGTGAACAAGAATATAGTATACTAGTTCTATTTTCTACCTAAGCTTCCTTTAATTCGACCTCATCCTCAGGGTCATACACTCTAAAGACAAACTAGTCTGATACCACTGATCCAAAACTCAGAAGCTTTGGTTGAAAGAAAATTCAAAAAACAAGAACAACACAATTGTAATAATCTAATCTCTGAGAAGAGATGTTTTATTAATCAAATTTATAGATCCAAACATATGCCTATATCTAAGAAGAGATGTCTAATTTTTTTTTTTGGTTACATCTTCATTTATACATATTTTGAAGGTAAGAAGAGGATGTGGAAGGTCACCAATCTTGAGGGAGATTAATTAATTTGACTTCCATGATTCACAACAATACAGAATTTAAGGAATTACTATTTTTAGAAACTTATTATTATTAGACTGCACTACTAAAATTGAAAATTAGAGAACTTCCATTTGGTTTTGGAGTGACAAACCCCATCAATCAGATCTTAGTACCATCTCATGATGTTCCTCTCAATCTTAGATTTCTAACGGTTTAAATGGGGAGTCAAACAGAGCTATGGTGTAAAAGTTATGGCTCCCAAAAGTTCTACCAGCAATTGGGGTAGAACCATCACCCAAATTGTCATCTGGAATGTTGCTCAGATCATTCCTCCCTCCTTGAGAAGTAATGGTCCCCGTTGCATCAATATTTGTGATCAAGTGTGCTAGTTGTATTTTGATTTAGTTCTCGATGCATATTTGGAATGGACTATGCTTTATGAAGCTGTGTTGGGCTTGATGGTTCACCATTTATATTTGACCATCAGTCTCTAGATTGAAGGTCATGAACTTCCTTAGCTTGGTATCTATTTACTTCTATTTTTGTGTTGTTTGTGTATTCAGGGCTGCAACATCAGCCCTTTTGGATTTATGTGGCTTGACCACCATGAGAATGAATTTCTTAGCACTAATTAGGGAGACAAACATAGAAGGTGGTACCTCTGGTACCCTATAACACCATGTTTCAAGAGTGAGGGTGATCCTTTGAGTTCTTGATTTATAGATGCCATGTCGATCATACATGAATGACTAACCAAGGAGTACATCACAGACATCTAGATTGACCACATCACACAAGACCTCATTTTGGAAAGGTTTTATTGCATATGAGAGAAGACATTGGTGGATGACATGGAGGTTTCTCCCTAGACTCAACCATCCAATACTGTATGGCTTTGGGTGAGGCTTCATGGACAAATTTAAGATTTTTATAACATTAGCAAAGATTAAATTCTTTTAACTCTCACTATTAGGAATTAAATACATAGGCTTACCTTTCACCCATAACTTAGAGTGAAACAATCTTTCCTTATCATCTAGCCTCTCCTCATGGGTTCGTGATGAAGAAATGATGGCATCAGGATCAACATATAAAATCTCTTCTTCATCCTCTTTGACTATAGGGTGTGTATGAGGTAGAGTAGAAGATGTTGAGGATTGTGACTCAAAAAGAAGGGACTTGATGGCTCAACATTATTTTTTGGAGTGAGTTTTAGATTTGTGGTAATCACACCATTTTCTAGTCTTCCCTTCCTTTTACTTCCAATTTTGGCCTCATGTTTGACCTTCTTTGTCACTTTTCCATTTTGAAGGTTGACTCTTCGTATTCATTCTTCCATGCTTCTACTCAATATTCACTGTGAACTTGTACACCTCACTAAGGGTTTTTAAATTGAATAGTTCCATCTCCCCTCGTATATACCATTGTAGTCCACCATGATATTTGATAACTTTGTGTTTCTCACTTTCTTGGATGCCCAATCTCATAGATAGAGAATTAAAAATGTCAATGTAATCTTCAACAAATTATTCCTTACATTGGTGAAGTTTTTGCCACTCTATATATAGATCATCATATGCTCCAATGGGTTAGTATTCTTCCTTTACAACTTCTATGAAACTATCCGAGATAGGTTCTGCCTCAAGGCCAATATCATCCATATTGAATCTCTTCTTGTACACTTCGCACCAATTTTTGACAGGCAATGATGCTTTCAAAAGAGCAAAAGTGATCTTCTCTTTATCAGTTAATTTATTTATAGAAAAATAAGATGATAATTGATCCAACCAATTTTCTACTACATCAACATTGATTTTTCCTTCAAATGTAGGGATATCAAAATTCACCTTAGCCTTGAAGGTTATTGGAGCACTGAAAAGATGTGGGGTTGCAATTAAGGAGCCAAAATTTCCCATTGAGATTTATTTAAAAATTTGGGCAAATTATTGTAGCATCTACGCTTGATGTTGTTGGAGGGCTTCATTCACCATTTTCTTGAAAGGATCAAATGTCTTGGTGTTGTCTATCATTTGAGGTCATTTGGAGTGAAAAGGTAGATAGTTTGTTGGTTCTATTTTTCACTCAAGCTCCCTGTAATCTAACCTCATCCTCGAGATCATACACTCTAAATATAAACCACTCTGATACCACTGATCCAAAACTCAAAAGATTTAGTTGAAAGATAATTCAAGAAACAAGAACAACACAATTTTTTCTATCTCTGAGAAGAGATGTTTTATTGATCAAATTTGTAGATCTAAACATATTCCTATCTCTGAGAAGAGATGTCTAATTTACTTTTTAGGTTACATCTTCATTTATACACATTTTTAAGGTAGGAGGAGGATGTGGATGGTCACCAATATCAAGTTATATTAATTGGTTTGACTTCCATGATTCACAAGAATACAAAATTCAACGAATTACTATTTTTAAAAACTTACTATTTAAGACTGCACTACTAAAATTTAAAATTGGGGCACTTATATTTATTTTTTGAGGTAAAAAATTAGTAAGCAAATATGAGTTACATCTCATGATGTTCTCCTCATTCTTAGCTTTCTAATGGTTCAAACGGGGAGTCAAACGGAGCTATGGTGCAAAATTTATGGCTCCTGAGAGTTCTACCACTAATTGGGGTAGAACCGTCACCCGAATTGTCATGTAAAATGTTTCTTGGATCACCCCAAAAGAGATAAAAGAAAAAGAGAGATATATAAATCCCCCCAAAGATGATGTTGAAGTATTCCACACTCCAAGTACTCAAAATTCACAACGAAACTCAATCTGTACGAGTGGTCTGAATCCACTACTCATTCAAAAAAATAACTAACACTGGGCTTCACCAAAATAGCTTCAATAAATAATATTTTCAATGGTAATGAAAGTTTAAAATAGTACTACATATGTACATAATTCTTAATGCCAAATAAGCATAATTTATAACACACCCACCCATACTGTGGACTGGGTGGAGTGATGACAAAAAAACTGTATGTACACCCCCCCCCATAATGGATGGATAGGATGAGAAAAGTATTCATGAGTGGTTTGAATCCACTACTTGAACATCAAACAAGATGACATTGTATGCACTAGAATAAATCCATATCATGTTGAATGAGATTATCGAATTATCGAAGAAGACAAGATGACATTAGGATTCCCCAGAAGAGCTATACTTCAAGATGTGGGAAACTATCAACTATCAAAAAGGTGGTGTTGAAAATATAAATAAGGTCTCTAAAAAAGGATGGCTCTGGTGATGATGGAAGAGACAAGTAACTGAAAAAGTGAAAAGGTGCCCAAAATAGAGCACACAAATGCATGAAGGTAGACAAGGGTGAATCAAAAAACCCTCTTGTGGCACTTTATAAATCAGTGTGAGTATAATATATCTCATACATAAAAAAACACTAAATGAAAACAAGGAAGACACTAGGCTTCACTAGAATAGCTTCAAATAAGGAGACTATTAACATGTCAAAGAAGTTACCACCAATCATGAGAGGTGCTCTAAAAATAAGGGAGCGTAAAAGTGTCTCCATAAAAGAAGGTAAGGTGCTAAAAAAGGGGCCTTGATGGAGACATGATACAAACTACAAGTGTGTCAAAGTAACATTGCATAAACTAGAATAGAGAATGTCATGGACTGATGAAAGAGTGTGGCAAATGGTGAAAAAAATTATGAAATATGAAAAAACACATCTAAAATGATCAACTACCAAACATGAAAACTTATAAAACACATGCAAAGGATGTCAGACTCAGTTGAAAATGCATCTAAGATAGTGCAAAGTGCAAGAGTGGTATAATCAATACAATGTGGGTCAAGAAAGAGTAATGTGGGCCAAAGATCATGAAAATAAGATGTTGGTTGTAGTAAAAAAATGCATCTAAAATTGTAATGGGAGAGAAAATCCCCCATGGTTATTGTATACCCCCCCTCAAATTTAACACTTTACATTTTAGTGTATTTTATAAAACAAATGACACCAATAGATCGAGCATTAAAAAACATACACTTTTGAAAAAATAACACTCAATTTCGAGTTACTGATCAAAAGATATAGTTTTTACAAGGTTATCCCATCAAAAATGGGTCAAAAAGAAAACATTACACTGAAAAATAATAAATGCTTGGAGAAGATTAAATTATTTCTACCAAATTTAGAAAAAGTGGATTTGAAAGAAATTTACAACAAAGAAAAAGAACAATCTTCCACATAGATCAATATTTCACACTAATTTTTAACTTTAAGTGCAATATCTAATTTTTTCCCTTGATCATGCATAAAAAATCACAAAAAATAGAACCACATGGTCAACTTCATATCCTCATGTCTCCTTGGATATTGATCAGAGTCTTTATTATGACCACTTTTTGGAAACCTCTTGGAATCCTTTCTCTACCAGTGAAAGAATGTTTTGAATTAGACACCTATGTGAAGAGAAAACTAATAACTTATCTAAGGAGTACACAAACAATGTGAAAAATGGCAATTAGAGACCATTCTGACACCATGATAGAGTTAAAAAGACTCTTAAACCAAGATCTCTCCATGAATCCATTATCACGGCCATGAATCTAATGCATTTCACATAAAGAATAAAGTATATATTATCCACTCTATTCCATATCAAATAGGTTACAATAGAGATGTACAAATAGAAAGAAGATAGGATAATCTTGACCATCCCATGTATGTGGGACTAAATTCCCCAATATAGGTGTAAGTAAGACATAAACCCATCATCCTCATGAATGTGGGATAAAACATCTCCAATGAAATAACACCTAGATAAGCTAAAGAGTCCAAAAGTAATATCCTACACCAATAACACCTTGTTTTCAAATTTTATTGAAGGCTTATAGGTAGTGACTTATATAGTTATCAACTTATTATCATGGGTGAATTTTACATTCTCATGTAGTGTTGACAGAATTAATTTCATTTGATTATTCCTCCATTGTTTAACATATGCATCATATGTCCCATTACCTTGTAATATATGAAACCAAACTAAAATGGTCTCAATACCCACTTTGATAGGTAAGGTAATTCATCCACATGTTTTATTAGTTATGCCATCATATCCTTTAATAATATTAGTTGTACCATCTAAATTCATCTATGTGTATCCAAGACAAGTAAAAAAAATCATTGTGCACACATTTTTACTTCAACCATTATCAATCAAAATCCTATTTGTTATCCTTGCATTTGAATATATGAAATCTTGAATGAAGAGTGGTCCATTATTAGAATCATCCTTTAAAATGTAATGATCGTAGAATTAGAGGAGGCTCTTTATGTATGACATTGAACACACCTACAAATCTATCAATTAGATGATCATTATAATATTGTGATGGTTTCTCTTGAGTTATCATATGAACATTGTCTTGGTCTTTAGAGTGATTATCATTGTTTGAAGTAGAATTGGTAAATATTTTCAAATGTTGATTTTATTATGTGATTGATTCATTCAAAGTACTATTTTGACCTTCTAATTGGATTTGACTATTTTCAATTAGGTCTTGGATCTTATGTTTCAAAGTAATACATATTTTTGTATAATTTATAGGGACTCTATGATAATCACAATATGCATTAGCATCATATTTCTTAGGAAAGGGCCTTAATGTGTCAATCTCTTTCTTTGGAGATAACTTATCAATCATATTACATTCAAGCAATCGTTTATGCACATTTTGAGGAATTTTAGTTAATCATATAAATTGTCTCATAAAAATACAATAAAATATTAAATAAATACAAAAAATTCCAATTTAATATAAGGATAATTATTTTACCTTGTTTTTTATTAATCAATTTATATGTTGTACTAATGGATTTAAAAATTGAAAGAGATTAGAATGATAAATATGTATAATAATTAACAATTTTAATTTTGGAAATTGATAAATATGGAAAATTACTATTTTCAAAAAACACTAAGAATAAATGCACTTAGATTAAATATGAATTTATGTTGACTATTGCTGATGTTTGACACTAAAAACCAGCAAAAGATAGTAATGTGACTGTGCTTGATCAATAGTAAAATCTAAAACTATTCTTCAACAAGTTTGCATTCCCTAGACAATGGCATAGGTTGGTCATGTATGTTGACTTCAGACTTATCCTAATTGATTGTGAATGATGAATGACAGTGAAACAAATAAAACTAGAATTGTTACAGTGTAAGGCTAGAAATAGAATTTGATTATATTTTAAGACAATATTGCACTCCGAAGACAAAAGTGTTTGTCTCTCATATCATTTGGCTATGGACTTTTTGTGTTGACTATGACAAAAATCAAATTACTCACCTCCTATACCTACATTTTTTTATCATTATAATATAGATGAATTCATATTATGCCACATAGATATCATTTTTTTCTTCTTCTTTACTTTGAAACCCTAGAGTTCTTTGTTGGAGATAGAAACCTGAAAAAAAAAGAGCAGGAGTGTAATGGATTGAGTTGACCCAATTCAACCCCTTGATGATTTAATGTTTTTTACATTTTTATATAATCATAATATTAAAATCAATCCCATGGAGTTTTCCCACCTATAGTGATTGTGTAACTTTGATCCTTGATTATATGTATACAACTATAAATATGGCTTTGATACTTGAAAATGATAGCTCTTGACTTGATTTGAAATGCTTCAAACTTGATTTGAGACTGATCCAAGTGATTGATATTAAACTTGGGAAGAGTAAAAAAAATTCTCAGTGTGTAATAGTGTAAAAAATAGATGTTCAATAAATAATCATCCTTTGAAATGAGGTTTTAATTTGCTTATATAGTGAAATATTTTCACAATTTCCTTTAGCCAACCTTATAAAACATGTGAACAGGCCCAAATAATATTTCAAATTTTGAAACTAGCCATTATTTTGTATGGAACATGGCTGCCCTAGGTGAACAGGTCCATGGATTTGCCTAGCACAAACATGTCCCAAAAAATCAAGGATAGTTATCCCAAGTTGGATACATTTTGAAGGGTTGCATAAATTAGTTTGAGAATTTAACTTGGAAATTTCTATTTATTAATGACAACAAACAAAGGGTTGAGCCCACATATAGATAAATGGCTTAGAGGAATGGAGAATAAGAGTCATGTATTTGGGTACAAATCATTTGGTTTAAGATGTGTCAAGAATTATCACTTTCAAGTACATGTGGCTAGATTTATGTGTTTACATTTAACCCTTTTTTTTAATTTTAGTAATGAAATTGATATATTAAAGGATTGATGATTAAACATGAGTGTATACAACACACTTTTTATTTGAGAGGATACTCCAACTTTACATGGCACTCAAATTTAGCAAACCCTGTAACAACGCATGAAGTAGTCATTTGTCCATATTTGAAATTTTGAAAATTGATAAACTGAGATGAGAGTAAGGAAGGAGTATTCCTATATGGAGATGAAATCATATTGACATGTAGCTTGTAAATACTATGGAGAACTGTGCCCCCTTATTAAAGCATGTAGACAATTGGAACCATTGGAAAATTGAAAGTGATTGAGTCTCAATTTTGAATAACTAATCAATCCCTTAAGTTGGAAAGATGTATATTCTAATGAAAATGAATAGGGAAAGTACCAAATGTACTCATCTGAAGAAGGTGGAACCATGATGATTTTTCTAAAAATGATGCCAAGGTTATTGAGTGTTACTAAACTCGAACATACACCACCTGTAATAGAAAATGGAACCACACAATAAGTTTGATAAAAGTGATGCCAAGGTCATTAAGTGTCACTACACTCAAACATGCATTACTCATAATAGATTGAATCACACCATTGTAGATATATTTAATTTCTATTTTCATGATCAAAAGAGAATGAAGGATATTCATGTGCCCATCATGAGCTCAGTGCCCAATGAAATGCATTTTAATCTTTGAAACTATAACTTTGAATTTTGAAAATGTGCATGAACAAGCATCATGCATTTGAAACTATAAATTTAAACTTTGAAAATGTGCAAGAATAAGCATGATGCCTTTGAAATTGTAATTTTAAAATTTTAAAATGTGCATGAACAAGTATCATGTCTTTTAAACTTTGAAAATGTATATCTAAACATAAACAAGTATCATTCCCTATAAATATATGCCAAATGATATTGAATGGCATGCATCTATATGGTCAAATATAATTGTATTTGAAACATGTAACTTTGATCTTGTAACTATTTTTCATATGCATTCAAATGTATGATTTTATACTTGAGTTTTTGAAAAGTGAGTGCATATGCATGTCATATGCCCCCATGATATGTATCAATGTACCAATATATGTTTTGTGTTTAAATTATGAATTACTTTGAATCTTTGAAAACCTACACAATGTTATAGAATATAATCTTTGAATTACTTTGAATATTTGAAATCCTTATTTTGAATCTTTGAAACCTATATTTTAAATATTTGAAACTTGTACTCTATCATAATTTTTTTTTTTTTAATTCATGGATGTTTGGATATCTAAGACAAGACCTGTATCATGCATCCATTTTTAAATGAGGGATGTATCGCCCTATTATGCCTCTATTTTGAGATGAGGGATGTAGCCTACAAGTTACTCATCTCAAAAGAAGAGCTAATTATATCATGTGATAAAGATATAGTCATGTGAACCATGTCATAATGTAGAGAGTATGTTATCATAGTAATTTAATTGTCAATGAATCATGAATGTAACACAATTTTGTGTAAGGCACACGTGTGTCATGTCTAAATAGCTATAGAAATGAAGCATGCAATAAAATAACCATCTTTGAAGTAGACTACAAAGTAAAATTACATCATATGTATCATGGAACCACTAATAAAGCTTAAAAAATACAACACACAATGTCACACATAAGGCCAAGGATCACATACAAGGTACATTTCAAATTTCATACATACAAAGAAACATCACACACATAGGGCCAAGGGACATGAGCAATGGACATGTTAAAGTGTCACATAATTAAATATTGCACACATAAGGCCAAGTGACGTAAACAATGAGATTTTTTAAATGTCACATAATAAAATATGGCCAAGGGCCTCAAGTAATTGGACATGTTCAAATTTTTCACATACCACACACAATAAGCAAGCAATGTCAAGCTTATTGTTGATGGGTCATTTGACACACCAAATCAAAGTGTAGATGGTAACCCATAAAGTCTCTCTTAAAAGGAGGCCTGTAGAGTCTCCCCAAGGTCTGTTATTATTGAGTCATGATGTACTTGATGACCCAATTGGTTTATGTAGAATAATTCCAATTCAAGGGGTCTACTGGTTTGGAATATTATAAACTAGTTTCAATGTTGTTTTGGTCTTTTGATGGATTCAGAGGGAATGTGAGTTTATTTGTTTCAGTCATGCAGGTTTTAATTAAATGAGAGTGTAGATGATTTAAATATTTATTCATTCATTACATATGTATTCAAAGTGCATTTACGATAATGGAATATATCTTACAATTGAGATAAAATAATAACAACATATTGCATTCACCTACACTAACATTAGCTAATAGAGACTTAAAAAATGATAAAAGAGAAGGGGAAAAGAAAAAAAACTCATCAAAATCCAATTAAATGGAATCTATTTGAATGAATGAAACCCATAAACTAATCCCCATCTGGCCAACATTCACACAACCACAAATGGGAACTAGTGCCAGAGTCTGAGGAATAGAAAGTAAGAAGAATAGCACCACCACTATATCATATACATAGGCAATGAAATAACCACTTCACAACTTATATTAATAATAATATATGCTAGGATAACACAAACTCAAGTTTACATTTGCCATTCAATTAAAATTTTGATAGCCTAACACTAAGGAATAAGAGAGGGAGAGAGAAATAAATAAATAAGTGACTGGTCCATAATGTCTCCAATGGAGGAAAAATGAACCAGCCGTTAGAATGACACTGATTTGGAAATATATAGTGAACTTGGTCCATGGAGGGAAAGGATTTTCCCTTCAAAAAAATTTCTTTGAATTTTATTTCTTGCAACTTTTCACCAATCAACACTCAATTTCAAAAACTCAATTTTAATCAGGCTTCAAAATCGTGAATAGAACTAGAGGCACTTTGAATACATGTTTTATACCTAATCAAGGTATCAATTCCTAATTAGCATTATTTTTAGTTGGTTGGGGGGGCCAAGACCTTTTTGAAGCTTAGACCCCCAATTATCATTATCATAATTTAGCCTAACGAGCTCCCATGTTAATTAGGATTCAAATCTCACATGGCACTGTCAAAGGATGGGGATGGACCTATAGACTAGTTATGATTTATATCATGATTAGCACTAGGATTTGGGGCCCCAAGTCCCAATGACCTAGTTAAGGCTTGGGTCCTTATTAGCATTGTGTTGAACTCATTGGCAAGCTACCAATTAACATTATCTTGCCAATAAAAGAAACCTGCAAACCTAGTCAAGGAAATAAACTTGATTACAACTAAGAATACCCCCTTGATGATGAAAAGACCTAATTGGGGTTCATAGAACTAATCAGAACTATTGAATGAAAATTACCCCCACTTAGACCTAATCATAATTTAAAGTCAAATTAGGTCTATGGCACTTAGAAAAAATCCAACAAGACTGAATCATAAAAACAAATCCAATTACAACTATAAAGTGAAAGTTTTGATGTCAAATACCTAATTGGGGGTTGAAATCCTGATTAGGTCTAGCAGCTTAGAAAATTTCTTGGTGAGATACTACAAGCCTAATCGGGGAATCATAACAATTCCTACACTAGTGCCTAATGGATATTTAGAACAATAAAATAATAATGCCTATGTATCCTCAATAATGTTATATACAGTGAAATCATCTCTGAAAGTATCATTGAGGGGTGTTGTATCCTATAATGGGGTTGCAACTAATTGATCTATGATAACATGGCCTTTTATGGATTTATGAGATATAATATTCTAGTCAAACTGAATGAGTAACATTACCCATTTTTTATACATCTTGACAGATGAGGTTTTGACATGAGAAACTTTAATGGACCAACCTTAGTAATAACTTGGGTCTCATTATTAGTCATGTAGTGTCAAAGTTTATGTGTTGAGAAGATAAGAGCCAAACATAGTTTTTTCATTGTGTGTAATTGTAATCATAATAAAAAAGTGTGTGACTAATATAATATATTTCTCATTCTCTATGATCAACGTCATACTATGCTAACAAGGTGCCTAGAACATGGTCTGTATCATTTAGATATATAATAAGAGTGATTAATATGGTATTGGAGGCATGAAAATGGGCATATTCAACAAATATTGTTTAAGTGCCTCAAAAATATCTTGACCTTTGATGTCTCATTCAAATTTTATAACTTTTTTGAGTAATCTTGTAAAACACTTTGTCTTATCTACTAGTTGAGCTATAAAGCAATGTATTTCTTGAATCATACCTTATAAATATTGGGGTTGCTTCAATCCCTGTGGTGGAGTCATATCAATAATAACTTTGGCCTTTTTAGGATCAAGTTAAATACCTCATTGTGAAATAATAACACATAACAGTTTGCCTAATGTTACTCCAAAAACACACTTTTTTGGAGTTAGATATACATTATAATGTCACATTTGCTCAAATATTTCTCATAAATCTATGGCATGATCTTGTCTCTATTTTGATTTTTCAAGTAAACTATCCACATAATCCTCTATTATCTTGTGAATAAGATCATGAAAAATATGTGTCATGGCTCGTTGAAATGTATACCCAACATTTTTTTAATTCAAAAGGAATCACTATATAATAGAAGGTACCCCATGATGTGATAAATGATGTTTTCTCTTGATCTTCATCAACAATTCTAATTTGATTATAATTGACAAATCCATCCATACATGATAACATATCATATCATGTGGTAGAGTACATGATCATATAAATGTTGGGTAGTGGAAAATCATCTTTAGGACAATAATTATTTAAATCTTTGAAGTCTAATCAACATCGAATATTCCAATTAGGATTTACTATCAGTACAATTTTAGACACCCACTTTAGATAGACTTTTGGTTGAATAAAACCCACATCAGGCAAGTGTAGAATTTATTCCTTGATGAATAGTGAAAATTTAGGATGTATTTTACATATTTTTATGCTTGATAGGTTTTTCATTAGGATAAATTTGTATCCAATGAAATGCAATTGAAGGATCAATGCCTTGCATGTTGGAGTATGCCCAAGAAAATATATCAGGGAAATCATGTAAAGCTTGCCATAATGATTTATCCTCATCAACTTTAAGTATGGAATCTATAAGTATTGTTCTTAGATCTTTATTTGTCTCATAATTAAATATATTTATCTCTTCGTAGTTCTATTTCCAACATGAGTTATAGTAGGAACTGCATCAGAGCCATGAACTTGGACATCATACTGTGAATGGTCAATATTTCTAAAATATGTGTGAGCATTTATGGAATGAGGTAACCTATTATTATGATATAAGGGAGGGATGTCCTCATATTCTCATAAAAATTCTAAGTGACACTCGTCATGATAAAATTCATCCAATGTCATAAGTTCTAGTGATACAGTATCATCAATAAGCTTTGGATATATAGTTGATAATGTGGATATGAGATTAACTAACTATTTTTCTTGTTGAATAGATTTGAAAAATGATATATTTCTATTTTTTGATGTAATTGAGTTGGATTTTCTTGATCCCTATTTATAACTAAGGCCTTGTATACCTTTATGAGTAGATGCCTCAATAGGATGAATAATGCTTTGTGCATGCTTTCCTAATCCTTGTCCTTTATAACCCATATTTTTTAATTACTTTAATCCAAAATCATATTTCTTCTCATTTTTATTATTAAAGGAAGATATTTCCTATGCAACTGAAGGAGTCACTATAGAATTGTGAATAATAGGTTGTACCATTGTTTGAGTAAAAAAATCCATATAAGGGACATAATTTTGTATACACTCAGCTAGTTAACAATACTTAAATGGTTAATGATCCATAGGGCATGCATATGTATACCCATGGAAACTAAACTTTAAACATGTATGCAAAGTGGAATGGATGGCTTACATATCTTGAATCCATGATCTTCAAAGAAAAATTTTGTAATTAAGGTCATTAGGTATAACTTGACATGTTGGAGCAATAGTTCTAAGAACCAATGTGAGATTCAAGGTTATCTGCACCAATGCCTTATGAGGAATATTATCAAAACCTCTAACATCCATATCCAAATAATCTAAACTTTCAACATTTATATTGAGTAATTGAAGAAAATAAATATTTAAAATAGTCAATCCCAAAACATTGTTGATTAAGGCCTGCTTAACACCCATGTCATCAATTATAAGTTGAATGTGTAAAGGAAAATGTTGATTAATAATATGTTTTGGTATAAACATATTCATTTACAAAAGATATATCCTCTTCTGTACATCATAATGTATTAATGACAGATGCGACATTATTTGGTTCAACATTTCATGGAATAATAGTGTCACATAATGCTACATACAAGGCATCCTTATACATATTTTAATGTTAGAGTACTTCCAAAATGGAGATCTTAACTATTCTATTATTAATTTGATCGATAATATTATATCTTTAGGTACTTTCATCCTACCACACATGATGGGGCTATTTTCCTCTTTTAGTGATAAGAACATGGACTGCATGATCTACTATAAACTTAGGGTGAATAGTAGAGGTGGGATGGTAGTTGAGGGAATTTAGAGGTCTAGGGTAAGGATGAATGAATGGAACCAATTGTGATCTTTGACATCTAGGAGTGATATGTGGAAACTCAAACTAAACCATGAAACAATAAGCATCATGGAACTAGTCATTATTATGCTCTTGGTCCATATTGAATTTTTACTTTTTCATCAAATTATGAATACATAGATTTATATATAGATTAAATAGTATACATAGTATAGGAAATAAACATGTAAGGAATACTTAGAAAATTTGAACTCATAAATTGTAAATAGATCTAGTCATTAAGATCCCTTTACATAGTTTAAAATAAAATTAAAATTTGAAACCCTAAGAAAAATTATAAATAGGTTAGAAGGAAACCCTAGAAACATGAATGTTTAGGGTTTTACAATATTTGAAAATAAATGGGCTCACCAATATGTTTTATCAAAATTTTGAGATTAAGTGAATTAATCAAATTAAGACAAACAATTGAGTAAATTAGAATGCAATATATATACAATTATCACACATGATTGATTTGTGTCTTACTATTTTTATAAATGTGCCAAAATGGAAAAATACTAAAGATAAATAACTTAGATGGAATTCAAATCTAAGGACTACAATAAATACTATGTAATCAGCTATGCGACAATGTGGGACCACTATGAATTAGTAAGATGGCTCTACTTTATTCTGGGATAAGGTCATGATATTTGGACTAGGTCAGCATTCTCTAGTGTTTTTAGGGTGCACTAGCATCCATTAGTGTTTTTTTTACCTCTGTGAAAGGTCCAATGGGTATGCCTTCGCTTGTATATCCTATGTGTGTATGCAAATGTATTCGATTCATCATAAGATTTATTAAATGCCTTATTATTTACCAAACCCCTAGCTCAATGATAAGTGGAAAAAATAATGTAAAATTTAGACAACATGCAAGGGGATGGGGTTGTACTTGACCCTAACACCCTATGTGTTGAGAATTGCCTACATACCAATACTCTTAAGAGGGATCAAATTCTATGTATTTCTCTCATGATATCGTGGTGTGTGTGAAATACTAAATGTTGGTGTAATCCTAGTGTAATTATGTGTTTGAACAATGAATTGTGACCTTTTTGGTGTAATTAGACCTATCACTACGCTTTTGGGGCATTTAGAACTTAGAAACTGGGAGCATGGATAATTTCATCTCAATGTGCAGTTAGAATAATTTTTGTGTTTGTCATATAAAATCATCCTAGTGAACAAATGAATATAAAATGTGTTTATATACGTCATGATTGTAGAGTTCATTATAATTAGTATTTTTAAATGTGTGGACTACCTATTGGAGTGAATTTTAATTTGAGAAACTAGTCATTATTTGGCAAGAGGATGAAACCAACAGATCTAGACACTGTTGGATAATAAGATTGTCTAGAAAGCATGGTTTCATTTGAAGAGAAAAGACAACCATATTGGAAGCATGAATCAATCAAAGGATGCACTTAGGTTGGTTGGATTGAGTAAAATAAATAATTAGTATCATGTTTTCCTTAAGGCAGAGGGTTATTTTGATAGAATCAGAAGAAAATTAGCTTATAATAACCATGGAATTGAGCATAGGTTAAGTGTGCATAGGGGATGGACACTAGTGCATTATATTAAAATTAAATGTTAATTTTAGTGTCTAAAACAATGCTACCAAAATAAAGAACAACATCGGGAACTTCATATCCTACGAGCTTAATATCCATTCTAGTATCCACATCCAATAGATTCTTGGTCTAAACATACCAAACCACTTGTTATATTCTTCATTATCCTCTTTGTGTGTAATCCAATAAATTATGTAATAGATTTTTAATATTTTTGGAGATATCCTCATTTCATAGGGTACTTACCCAATTTATCAATTCTATTAGGGTTGTGACTACTCCATCTTGTTACAATATCTGAATGATCTATCTATACATGAGGCAATTTACTATCATAGGATCTCCTTTAGTTGCATTCTGATTCTGGATTGAGTGTAATAGCTAGATTGTTTCATTCATCATAACCTTCTCTCATAGGGTTTAGATATTTTTCATTTTGCCCTTTTCTAAGTTGGTTTTCTTTAGGCATCCCTAAAGGTGGAAGACCTTGTTCCTTGTCTTGATTTCTAGCAGTATCTTGAAAAAATCATGGTTCTTAGGATGAGAATGTACCATGTTCATATTTCTTACTATCTCCTCCTTCCTCTACTTCTTAAGAATAGGACAATCCTTAGTATTATGTTATCATAAGATCTTACAATATACATAAACAATCTTATTTGGATTATAGGGAAAAATTTATACGATATGATTTATTTCTCCACTCAAGTAACAAGTTACCTAGGCATTTTTTTCCCTTGTCTTTAGTTTTGATTACCACCTTGATAACCTCCTTGTCGTTGAGGGGATCCCCATCTTTATTGTTGACTATAATATCCTTTGTATTTCTTCTGATGCAAAGGAGTTACCAAATTCAATTGATGTTGTGGTAAAATAGGAGTCCATCCCTATTGGTACCATATAAAAGGAGGTATCCACCCTAGTTGATACCAAAGAGACAAAAGATTCCACCCTTGAGAAGACTGAGGCATCCACCCTGTTTGGTATTGAGGGGACTAATAATTCCACCCAAGAATAGGTTGTGTTGTTGAGGGACCCCATCCACCTTTTGTTTTGTCAACTTGGCATCCTACATTGGATTCTATTTTATAATGATGACAAAGACATCTCGAGTGATGTTTTATTTTAAATATTTTATAGATTTATTATTATTTTAATCATGGTTATGGGATTTAAAAAAAAGTAGAATACATTGTGTAACTGTTGCACATACTATTAGAATAAATTACACTTCACATTTGCAGGTCCTACACTATGACTTACTTCATAACCTATCTTGATCTTTGGGAATTCATTCTAGTGGTGCCCCTCCCATCCACATTCAATGCACCATACTACCAATTTTGGTTTCATCCCTTCCGGATGTTCATCCATCATGTGAAATATGACATCTATCTTAGAATCTATTTTTTTAATTCTAGGAGGGTATTCTCCAAAATCCTATATTTTTTTGACTCTGGTCATAATGCATCCTGCCTCACCTTTTGTGGTGAACTAAGCTTGGTCTATGGAAAACTAGATCTTGCTTCAGATGCCTTCCAAAAACTAAGTAGCTTTATCAAGATCTTGAAATTGAATGTTCACCCTATTAATCACATGAAAAAATTGATGATCATAATCCCATATGGATTCTCCCCCTTTTAATCTAATTTATTTCAAATCTTAATTTTTTTACTAATACACTTTTACATTGTTAATTGTCCTATCAATTTCTCCTTAACCTATTGAATATTCATAGTCGCATGATTATTTTTAGATATGAACTCTATAGTTAAACTAGTCAAAGTTCATATAAGTTCACACTTCTTATTTATGTCATCTATCACACCCTTAACCTGCCACTTCATTTCATATGTCATTAATTAATGCTCTGGGTCAATTGACACTTCATCTGTTGTTAAGGTAACAAAAGCTCCTATAGGAAATGGCATGTTTCCTACAATTATGCTAAATATGACTGGATTGATTGTTGATTATTTCATTGGTGTCTAAAAATTTGCTACAAATGTGCTTGGAGTACCAAGAATCTTGGAATAAATAGTTTTGTTAGCTTCACACTCACCCATATTCCACATAACAACATTACACTTCACTATGATTGCTCTACCAAATTGCATGGGTTTTTGTACAGCTTCTACAAACCTCTTCTTAGTTGCAACTACTTCTTTGCCTTTTTCTGGACTACAATTCTTAGGTATTAAAATAGGCATAGGTGATGCATCCCCTAAAGTGAATGAACCAAGGTTAGAGTATCTTCATGCCCATTCTTAAACCTAACATGAATCTACATTTCATCATTAGATATTGGAAAGACAACCCTTCTTCCACATACAAATGATACATTTATAATTTCTCTTTAAATCTATTGCTAAGTTTTTCTAACTTCCCTTTTACAACCTCTTCGTGGTTTCTCCATTTTTTTCCTTCCTCTCTTTATAAGTCAGTTTCTAATTCTCGATCAATCTCTACATTATATGTAGTTCCTACATTCCCTTCTATCTCTTCTAGTGCTCTTCTAGCTTCAAATGAAATATACCCCTAAACATAAAATTTAGTAGCATACCCATCAATTTTAGTCTTCACCCAATGGTCAATCACAAGGGTCTATTTAGTGCCTAAGTTTCACAACCTTTCCAGATTTTCTTTGCTCCACATAAATTTTTTTGTCTCACATGGTCTCAAAAAATAGTATTTGAATCTAAATAGTCAGGTTGCTAGTAACTTAGGAAAATTGAAAAAAAATATTTCATAGATATTTACATGGATGTCCTCATAACTAATCACCCCTATAGATACTCTTATTATTATAGTTTCTTTCTCTACAAATGTCTAGCCAATTTTCAAGGTCCCTTTGACTAGGTAACCATTTCAACATATTCAGTTCGAACAAATGGAACCATTGTTAGCAATGGTCCTTGGAATCACTCATCAAGACATGTTATGTGTTGTAGTTTGTGACTGTTATGACAAGACTTTGAATAGTTATAGGAAAATAAAAATAAAATTATGACAAAACGTAGTGCAGTTTCATACGCAACACTTTCTTCTTACTCATCATTAATTTATATACACTTGTGATCATTCTTAGCATTTAATGGATTCAAACTTAAGCAATATGCAAGATAACATTTATTCTCAATGAATATTTTACTCAATTCAAGACGGTTATGTAAAAGTTTAAGAGAAGTCCAATTGCAAACTATAGGTTCTATTAAGTTCCATAAAATTTTCTCTGTATCCTTCTAATATTTCCTTTACAAAAGTAGGGTATATATATGTTGCATAAATACTATGTGTCTTCATCTTCTTTACCTTTCATTTTTTTGTTCCGAAATATTCAATGTACACGTTAAATTTCCATGTGTTCCATCAACCTACATGAAACCATATTTTATACAAAATATACTATGGTGTACACTTATCACGTGTGTATCATACAAAAATGTGTGTGAACTATACTATGTACCATCTTGCTAATAATGTGCACAAAAGTGCATGAAACTGCAGACATAATATCATTGTAGTTAATGATTGGAAGTTAAAGAGTCACTAGATGAAGGTGAAACATCACATTGGGAACCAAAATGGTTTAACTTTAGTAATAGTTCTTAGAATATGGTTATATAAGGAAACGAACTCATCCTTGGAAGGGATTTGATCCCTACGAAATAAATAGTTAAAATAAGTAGTCCTTAGAGAGATTTATGAGTAGAGATTTGTGTACAAATATGAAGGAAGGTAACTATGGGATTAAATCATGTCCTTCAATAGACTATGAGTATTGTAATGTTGAGAGTGTTTTGAGCCTAGTAAGATTGTAGGTAGTTGTGTGTGTATATTTGAATCATGGTATTTCTTTAAGAGAAATAAAGATTATTGTTTTTGTATTATGTAAGGATTGTGTTAATGTCCATTATTGTGTAGGTTGCATGGTCTAAGGTTGCCCTTTTTTATACCCCCTAGCTATGATTGGATCAAATGGTATAAGAGCATGTAAAAACTTTGGGATGAGTGAGGGAGTGTTTATCCTCTATTAAGAAAGAATGGGTAGAGGGTAGTGAGAGAGAGTTGAGTTTTCTCCATATTTTACAAGTGGGTAATGAACATAGGGTACGTCTTTTATTGAATGAACAATCGATAGAGGGTGTTTAAAGGTATTATCTATACTATGTAGGTGGGTAGAGGACTAGGAATTTAATTAAAATGTGCATAACTTGAATATATTTACAATACATAGGTTGCAATAATGGGTTAGATGTGTGAGTGAGGAAGTATGAGAGAGATAGAAGAGAATTGAGTAGCCTAGTTAGTGAAGTTAAAAAATTTGTTGAGGTAAATACAAGATAAACTGGAAGCTAAGTAAAAATAAGGGAGGAGGAGAACTTGCATCACACCATGCACTATAGAGATGAAGATGAGGAAAGTTCCTTGGAATAAAATGACCTTGAAGTATATTAAAGAAGACATAATGGGACGAGGAGTAATAAATGCATGTCTTTTGAAAGACATGAATGTAGAGGTAAAGGATGTGAAAGTGAGTGCATGTGATGTTGATTTAGAGGGAATATTGAGTGGAGAGGAAGGAGATATTACATTATAGGAAGATGAGGATATTTCATTAAGAGAAGATGTAGAAACTGAGAGGGATGGTTGTTGAAGTCTCATGTTTTACCAAGGAGGAGAAAAATACTATCTCTTACTTGGAGAAGAGATGAGGGTGATTGAGGGGATGTTTGATTCTATTAATGTTTATTTTATTTTAGGTCATGGGGATAACACATGAACTGATGAAAAGAGGGAAGATGAATAATGTCACACATATGGCATTAACATAAGGAATGAGACAGAAGAGGCGGATGAACTATTTAATGACATCCTAAAGGAAAAAATAATAGAGAAGGATGTTGTTACAATAGATGTGGTGGAATTATTTGATGTTATAATGTTGACAACATAAGATGTTGGCATGAAATCCATCTTGAAGATATAAATGAAGGTGATGGGTAATTTTTTTGATGCCCAAGAAAATGTGGAATCCTTCAACAAGAAATCTAAGAAGGAAGAGGTAGTCGAAGATGAATACTCTTGGGAGGAATTAGTATATGAAGAATGCGTGGAGAAAAGTGGGTGGACGTGGATGGATAGTGATGGCCAGAAACCCACAAGAAGAGGAAAAATGAGAAACAAAATATGTTCAAGAAGGTGGATGGGCTATGCCTAAGTGATGGGCAAGGGGGAGAGAAATCTAAGAAAATATAGGTGTAGGAGGAAGGTCTGAAATCTAGTATGTCACTGGAAAAGGTGAAATACATCACCTAGTGGAAGGGCCCACCGTGGATTTACCCTTAAAGTAAAAAAGATGGTTATACCATCTAGTCCAAATTTGTGATCATTGTGCTCAAAAAAATCTTATCCATATTGTATGATACAGGAGCATCTAGGTCCACAACCAATCTTGTATCAACCAAAATATGTAGGGGTGTGTTTGTGTAGACTAGTTTGTGTATTTACCATTTTCGTGTGGTAGAAATGATCCTTAAAAAGAATCAAAAGTATGACTCTTAGAGGGTATAAATTATATCATAGAAGGGCTCTCTTTGGCAACAACATGGTTCTAGATGAGTTGGTTGAGTTTCTCAACAATCGGTAGAATACAAGAAGTGGTTTTGTTTGTTGAAGGCCTAAAAGTGATAAGTTTTAGAGCAAAAGAAAAAGGGATTCAAGAACACCTCCAAAACATATTATCATTGCATATTTGCATTCTCCTCGAAACATTATGCACTTTTTAAAAAAATGACACTTTCTAAAAAAATGACATCTCATTTCGAGTTCATACACAAAAGTTATGGCCTTTCAAAGTTATCGGTTTTGCGTAGAAATTCACATAATGCATATAAGCTCTTAAAATGCATAGAAGTCCCATAAATGAGATTCATTGTATATAATGTGTGTAAGTTACCAAAATGTGTAGAAATGCATAAAGAGTGCATAAATTTTCATGTAATTTGTATATTTATGGACTCTTGTGCATACTGATGTTGACCTAGGTTTTAGCTTTGCTTTGCTGATTTGACAAGCATACTTATTTTATTTGCTTATTTTTTTATCTTGACTTAATCATCAACAATATATGCATAAAATGTTTTGCAAGTTAATTGGTCCAAAAAATCTCTTAAAGAATTCCAATTATATGTTATGTATGTTTAAAATCGTAATTCTATAAATAAATCCCAACTTAATAATAAAAAGAATATAACATCTTTTTTTAAATAATCAAATACAACTATATTCTTCGCTATGACCTTTCCATATAAGATATAAAAAGACTTAAATTGATATTGATGCCGTGTCTCCGTTGGGGCATGGTTTGAATTGAAAAGTCAGTCTTCAATAAAAGATTTTAAGAAAATTGGGATACATTTGAATATATAAAACAATCCAAAATGCTCTTTATAGTTTGTAAGTTGTGGTTTACAAAGTTCATTATAATTTGTGGTTTACAAAGTTCATTATAAATGTGGTAGTAGTAGAAATGTGTCACAATAGGAAAGAAATTTACACAATGAATATTCCACCGAGAATTTGCGTGTCAAGTTGGTTGGTTTCATATATAAAATGAATATCCATTCTTCTCCCTTCAAATAAATAATATTCGTCTTCCCATTCCATGTGGGGCGGGTCAAATATAATTGAGAATCACTTACAGTCCTTATGAAAGAGAATAGTAGGTATAGTGTTTGATGAAAATTTGGCTTCATCTAAGATTTTGAAAGTTATGAAAGAGAATTCACAACCAATGATGTTTTGTTTTTGTTTTTTTTTCAAATTAGATCATGTTTATATATCTATTAATCAAATTTTAAATAAAGTATTTTAAAAATAAGTGAAGATTTTTATCGTTTGGTTTAAAATGAGTACAATTATATAAAATATTTTTTATTTAATTTTAAAAATGAAAACTTATAAATTATATATAATAATTTATTTCTAGATAAAATGGAGTTAAATTATATTTTATTTATAAAAATGTAGGTAGTATGAAAGTACATTATAATGTCTTTTAAGTATTTATTATGAAGAGACTAATAACAGGGGAATTTTGGTCAATTACTTTACCTTAAATAACATCTAACATGTCATCTCTGTCAAGTAAGAGATTTCAATCATTGTTTGCAATGTTCACTACCTCTACATCATTTTTAGTTACACCTTGTTCTTCATTTGTAATAGTTTAGGGGGAAACTTTTCTAAGATGAGGTTTGCAACTATCCCAATGCCCAGGGTGCACCAGACGAGGCAAATGCCTATGTGGCAACAACCACATAAGTCAGCGGTGAGAGTGACAATAAGAACAAATCCTTTTGGGTCTTTGCTTCTATGTGCCTTCCCTAGAAGGAAAGGAGGGGGCACACAGGAAACTATATAGGGCACGTGACCCCAATGGTGTAGAAGTTTTTGGAGATGGGCCGCCTTTAGAGCCACCTTATTTCCCCACACTTAAATCCCAATACACACTTTTGAAATAACCATTACTTTATTTTAAGTAGAAAAGTGAGCATCAATTCACTAGAATATTTTCATAATTTATGACACTTTTTGTGTCAAAAAATTATTTTCATGAATATTAATGCATTTTTTATCAACAGGCTTCCTTTACGTAAATTGTGTCAGGGAAAAATACACTAAATTAGGCAAGACAAAATTGCCCCAGTTTAGCAATTTTCCTTCAGTGATACATGTCGCATCAATATTTGCATTAAAAAATTACAAATATGTTTTCCTCTAAAAAAAATTTGTATCCTCTGATTTTCTTGATGAAAATTTTACATTAGAAAGTGAAAATATTATTTAATCGAGGCATTGACCATATCAATGTGATGCAGGAGCATCCCAAGTGCAAAAGCAACATTGCATCACCTAGGATGGTTAGGTCCTATTATTTTATTTTGTCAAGGGGCACAACATGAAAAAATGGAAGGACCTAATCAACACACGTAGGATAAGGGAGCAAAGAATGTGAAGGCTTCAGAGTAAGTGTGGAGAAAATCACATACATTAGGGAAATGCACAAGACCAACATAATGTACAAATTCTTGATCCACTAGGCTTGACTAATGCCACATAAACTTATAAGGAACCTACTTAGATTTTAGTTTAGTAGCATAAGGTATGAGTCAACATGATGTGTAGGAGATAACAATTAATGCATGACCTATCTTGACAACTAGTTGGGATTTAGATGATGCCATCTTGGAGAAGCTTATAATTTTGTCAACTCGAGAACTATGCATCATTAATTGAAGTAGATCGTAGTTGCATGATGAAATATCTCAAGCCATGAACCTTGAATGTTAGTTTTCATGGGTCTTTTGCCATGTAAACACTAATATGAACATATAAATGGAAACCCTTGGGTTCATTCAAGGAGAAGATAGAAAAGAAAAAGAAGAGAGGTTAAGGATGACTGAAATGATAATGTGGCTTAAGACTTCTGACAAGGGGAAGGATTTTTTAAGTAGCATAGAGGAGAAAGGTAGTCTAAAGGAAGACTTGAACACTGAATTTATATGTAAGCCCAAAATACAGTCAAAGTTTGTAACTTCTACTTGGGATGAATTTGTATAATTGTGATATTTAATTAATACAAAGAGTTCTTGTTATTTCACAACCACTTGTGTAAACAAAGGGGGAGAAGGAGTGAGAGCATTTCACCACTGTGTAGTGAAAGGCATCCTTTCATTAGGATTTGACAATGACTGTACCATATTTGTATCAAAGTGGGTTGAGCCTATAGAGATATTGGTAGGAGAAAGAAGTTAGTGAAATGATGAACAAGAGGTAGATAACTAGTTCTACACTAAAAAAAGGTGGGTAGAGACAAGGAGGGTGAAGAAAGGAGATAACTATAAAGTAAAGATGCCACCCAGAAGAGATGGTGGTAGAGCATCAATAATAATCGACATAACTAGAAGACTCGACAAAGTCTTGGATGCAGTGTGTGTCCACCAACATTGGCAAAGAAAATGTCTACTTATCCACCAACATTGGCAAAGAAAATGTCTACTTGTCCACCAACCTAAAACTATTACTTAAGTTGTATGATATAGTAGTATCTGAGTCAACAAATAATCTTGCATTAACCAAAATATATACGGTTGTGTGTGTGAGTGAATCCCAACTCAATGAGTGAAAGGACCTCACCTCCTCCCCTAAATAACCAAATACAACTATATTCTTCACAATAACCTCTTTGTATAAGATGTAATGGCATAAGACTTAGATTGTTGTTAATACAATATAGGCTTAATGGATCAAAATTAAGTCTTCAATAAAGTGTCTCTATATAACTTTATGGTGTCTAATAACTTAAAGCAATGGTATTTCTACAGTGCTTAGATTAGAGTGGAGAGTTTTTAGATAAAATTGTGTTTAAGTTTTTGATCGAGTTCAGTTTGCTATTTTACATTTTTCATTCTAATACCCTGATGATAGTTCATGGAATGTGAATTGAAACGTCAATAAAAAACTCAAACACAATTTTATCCAAAAAATTTCTAATATAATAACTTTTTGAAATACATCATGTATCTATAAAATGTCATACTACAAGACTCGAATTGACTTTATTTCAAAAATAAATCTTCGATAAACCATGCACACCATCTAACTTTAGGGTGTCTAATGACTATTCATGGGGCTATAAAATCTTAGAAGAAAATATCGTAGAAAAGTCTAATTAGCTACCCACAATTAATCAAAATAAGTGGACTATTTACATATTATTGCTGCAAATTGATATCTGACAAAACAATCAAAAACGCTTAGAAGTTTCCTATGTTGGACAAAATAAAATTGTTTTGGAAAGGGAAATTTATAGTGTGTGGTTTACACAGTTCATTATAAAAGTCCCTTTGTTGAGATTTAAAAGCTTTTAATATATGGAAAAAATAGTGTAGTGTGGAAAGTTTTTAATGCATGTTTTTTATATATATTTTTATTAATTAAATTTTAAATGAAGTATTTTTAAAATAATTGAATATTTTATATTTTTTTGGTTTAAAAAAAATATAAGATAAATACATTCTCTTTTAACTAAATTTAATGTTTTTTACATTATAATTATACTGAAAATTTGTAAATAATATTAATGTATATTTAATGAAATAGAGTTATATTAATTTTTAGAAACTTATAAACTATTTAAAAATGGTAAGTAATATGAAAACATATTTTAATACTAATAAATTAGATTAAAATTAAAAAAATTAGGAAACAACCATTAGTATATATGATTGAATGCTAAAATATCCAAACAATATAAAATAAGTATTTAAGTAGTTATAGCAAAAGACTACTAGCAAATGAATCTTGGTCATTTGCTTTGCTTAACTAACCTCTAACCAATCATCTTTTTCAGTAAAGAATATCAGAAAGTGTTTATATTATTCATTTCTTCTACATTTTCTTCAGTTATATATTGTGTTTCATTTATAGAGGTTTTAGGGGAAATTTCTCCAAGATGAGGTGTGGATTCTTATAGATGCAAAGAAGATCCCAATTACTACCTTACATCAGAGAAGGTGAGTGCCTATGTGATGCTAACCACCTGATCAACAGTGAAAGTGACACTGTGAATGAATCCTTTTGTCTCTTCCTCTTGATGTGCCATTCCTAAAAGAAGAGGAGGGGGGCACATGGGCAATTATGTAGGGAATATTACCCCAATGGTATAAAAATGCTTTGAGATGGGCCGCTTTTAGAGACATCTTATTTTCCTATGGTTGAATCTCCATAAACATATTCAAGACATAACTATTTCTTTATTATAAGTATAAAAATGAGTACTTTTTATTAGTATTTTCTTAAATTTATGACTCTTTTTGTGTCAAAGTTATATTTTTACATGATCATTGATGTAAAATTTGTATCAATGGATTTTATTGATGCGAATTACATTAAGAACAACCACATTAAAGTTGGAAAAATAAAATTTCTCTAATTTGGCAATTTTTCCTTTGGTGATACACATTGCATAAATGTTTGTTTCAATAATGTGCAATTATATTTTTATCTGACTTAAGTTTACATCATCCAATTTTAATGATGTAAATTTTGTATTAGAAATTGAAAAAGATAATTTGACCAAGGTGTTGATCATATTGATATAAAAAAGTCCTAAGATAAAATGTGATACAAACATTTCTCACATTTTTTTCCTAAAAATTCCCTCCCAAAATTCAATTCAAATTTATAATGCAAATCCTGATGTAAAACCTATCATAAATCATGACATTATTATGTCAAACCACAACATATGTTAGAAAAATATTTTTCCACTATCATGAGTGTGGTTGTATATACATAAATTAATACAAAACTGTATAGATTATTTATGGATATAAACTAATTGGTTTGAATGTATTTTATGTGGAAAGCGAGTGATTTAAATACTAATTAGGAATTAGAGATTAAAGACTTTCACATTCCATAACATGAGAACAAAGCTTTTTACTACTTAAGAATTATGACACAGGCTAATAATATGTTAGTAAGAGTGAAAATCTTAGTTTGTTATAGTATACACATAATATTTTCAAACTTTATCAATTACTGATTCTTTCTCTCTTGCGGGAACCTGTCAATTTTCAATCTCTCTAAGTGCACTCTTTAAGGGGTGCAATGGGAAAGGGGTGGGTAGATCATTGGTGGTTCATAGTATTATTGTCCCTTTACTACCACTTCCTATCTACATAACCATCTCCTAAAAACATTCCCCTAATCTTTTCCTCCTCTTTTTCACCCTCCTCTAGTCATTTTCCACCTTCATTAGCCCTTCCCTAGCCTAAATTCCATTTTGATGGTTTACAATACAATGTTGGCCCCATCTGCTCTGTACTCTAATTGACAAAACACATTTAGGGTCTAGGTTGGCCCCTAGTCAAACTAGACCAAGACCTAATTTATTTTTGTTAATAATGATATAGAGTCAATTAGGCTGACCCTATTGGTAAAACCTTTAGAAAGGATTAGGGTTATATTCAACTATACACACACATTCATTTCATCATTTATTAAGAAAAGAAAAAAAGAATAAGAGTATTATATTATGTATACACTTGTCCACCATTCTACTTGAAGAACAGAGCTTAGGGTTTCATATTTTCTTTGGAGATACAGATATTGTCTTATGGAGAAATATTTTAAATGCATATATAGGTTGTGTAGCCTAGAGCTAATTTATCCTTGTCATCCTTACATACCACAACAATCTCTTGCAAAGCACCTTGGCCAAGGGAGAGATTGAGGCTTTCTTATACATTAGGATTTCATATACATTGACGTGAGTATATATCTTCTATGTATATTTAATTTTTATGTTTATTACCTTGATTTTGTGCCACAATATTTGATGATCACTAGACTAGACTTTACTTGTCATTTACTTTTGTGAATATGAAATAATAGGACCTAGTTAAGGTAATTACATAGTTTTGCTTGACTGGAGGATTTGTAACCCTCCCTAGTGATATTATTGTGGTAAGAGATCCATTGGCTAGGTCTAGTGGATCCATCATGACCCCAAATGTCTAATGTATCAAGAATCATAATACTAGGATCCTTATAGCCTAATTCCCCAGAGATGTTTGATAATTCATTTAATCCTTTTATACATCCTTCTTCAACCAAGCCTAGTCCCTCAGCCAAGCCTAGTCTAGATCCTACTCCCACTCTACCCTTAGTTGAACCTCATCCTACATCTGATGTTGTTTCTCCTTCAACCGAGCCTAGACCATTCTATCCACTAGTCATGCCTCCCCTTAGTGATGGCCTTCTTCTTTTACTATAACTTGATCCCTCACCCTCCTAATGGGTTGATCACCCTTACTGTGACATTCATAAAATTTTCAGCCATTGGACTAGAAACTACCAGTTATACTAGCCTTCCCTGGCTCCTACTTCTAATATTTCCATTAATAGACCCAAAAATTCTACTAACAAGTGTATTTTTTATTTCTAAAACACAAATAATCATTCCTACACCCATTGTCAAAAGCTTTGATATTATATTGACACCTTGTGCCCTACCCTTCTTTAGCCTAAAGACAAAGCTATACCTCCTCCCAAGTTGTTACCTGAGTACATTTTGAAACATGGAGAGGTATATTACATTTATAACCAATGCAGTACCCATCACACTAATCATTATCACATCTTATAACAATATATTCATGATTACCTCATGATCATTCCTGCACCCATTCCCCTTCCCATAAGTCATCCACATAATAAGGCTCCTCCTTCACCTATGGCTCCCACTCCACCTATGGCTCTTGCGCCACCTGCATCTTATTCCCTAATCATTATTCCTTCTCCAATAGTGATGTCAGCTCCTTGTCCCATAGCTTCCATTCTAGCATCTATTCCCCTTCTTGAGTATTCTATGCATGAAGGACCCCATGAGTATGATCCTTCCACTATACTTGCATTTTATAAATAATTTAACCATTTCAAAGGATTTATCAATAATTTTAGCCATAAAATACCATTCTATTTTAATAAAGATAGAGGTAATGAGAAAAGTATTCAATCCAAAAATTAGTCTTGCAATAAGGTTACCCTGTGGCAATGCAAATGCCAATGTAGAGAATTCCAAGCTTTAAGTCCATCAATGCTATGAACAACCACTTTGGAAAACAAAAAATGATCTATCTATATATGCCAATGATATCCATACCTCATTTATCCTATGGGAGGCCACAAACATCCGGTATAACCCCATGTAAACCCCTTATTTGTTTTACATTAGCCTAAAGAAAACCTCTTAGCAATTTAATGAGCTTATCATATGAATCCTTATATGGTTCCCATAATGAAGAGTAGTAAACACGAGGGGTAAATAATTTTAGTGTAGATTTGATACTTTCCTTCTAGAGATAAGGGTTTGGTAATCAAGTAGTAAAATATATTTTTAACTCACTCTAATAAATATATCCATAACTCAGAGGGGAAACCATCAAAGAAAAAGGAAATATCTAACAAAATTAGCCTATCCCCTCTATTGTTCCATTTCAATTAGAATTATTTTAGCTAATCTAAAATAGGAATCATGCTCTATTAAAAGTATCAGATATAAATAGATTGTATATTTCATCCAAAGGATTTACAAAACACTTAAAGGAAATTCAATACTTCTTTGAAAGAAGCTTCATTTTTCACAAGTGTAAGGAAATATTCATTTGAAAGGTGGCTATTAAAAATTTTATTCTTCCTATTAGGAAGCACAATTCCTATGATAAGCCATTTATTGGATCTATGGGTGAGATGGTGACCAAAATATTTAGTTACTAAAACATAGAGTGTGGGAGTAAGAGGGCATCCATGACTCTTAGAAAAAAAAAAGGCCAAAACACTTAGACATGTGGCCAATAAGGTTAAACAAGCTGAGGCATCAAAGAAGATATTTTTTATAATTTATTAAAAAAAATCTAAACACTAAATATTTTAACATGATAAGGATAAAGGATCATTCAATGTGGTGATATGTGTTATCACATAGATTTTACACTCATCTTTGTGTTGTAACGTGTTATGAAAAAATATAATGATATAATGGGATCACTTCCAAGCTATAGGACCTTGGAAAATTGAGGTGAACCTATTTAGAAGGCTGACTTCCTTTCACTAAGTTTAGTGCAACTGATAAATTACCAGTTCATGTGGAAATTCTGCTTCTTAGTGATCTTGCTTCTAAACTAGGGTTTGACTGTGAGGAAAAGAGTTTTAGAAATGAATTTGAAAAAATAGAAATGGTGATTGCACCAAATATTATAGTGGATTTTAATGCTTAACTTTTATGAACACAACATAATGATAAATATATTGAAATATATTATAGTAAAAACTCATGTAAAAATGAAACCAAAGTTAATATTGGGCATTCACCATATAAGGAACATGATAGTTTATTTTTAATCAAACAATCTCTCAAAAGGGTAAAATAATACCATAGATGAAATTTTGTGACTAAAATAAGAATGAAAGCATTCACAAATTTGACAAATAGCCTTGCATACACAAAGATAACACAAACAAGGAAGGCAAATATTCAATCTATTATCATTCTCTAGGTTACAGCATGTGGATCAATTGTTTAAAATGCAAAATATTTTTTCTAACAACAAAAAGATAAATGGGCTATGCCATAATACCCATATTTATACAAAATACTCTCTTAGATGAGAGGTAGTTATTAAAAAATCTACGCCCAGTTAAAGAACAAGCAAAATATGAGAACCTCATGCAAAGGGGCATGATCTTTAGCTAGAATGACATATTTGGTAAGCTAAACGATTGGAAAAAGGAACATGCAACTATTGGGCATTCCAAAAACCTATTGGAGGCATGGATAAAACTTGTTGAATCTTCATGCTATGTCCTCATGATCTTCAGCTGAGATGTTTTTATCTTCTTCATGAAATGAGGTGCCAAAAATGAACTCATACTTAGAATAATAGAAAGATTTTAGATATCTTAGGTTATTTTTTGAAAAACCTAACTTGTGTTTTTTAATTGGGACTTTTACAACTTTTTAAGTCCTCCAATTTTGACAAAACTAATAATTCAATTTACATCATGAGTTTTTGAAAGTAAGCAACTCAGACTTTGTCAAAAAGAAAAGTGCAATTTACAAGTTTGATTTTCATAACTTTTCAATCTGTCAGAAAGGTACTTGGGAATTACAAGTGGCTCTTTCTCAAAAAGAGCTACCTAAATGATTATTGCAATTTGTAACCTAAAACATTATAATGTTTTTTACAATAAGGAAATATAATATACATAATGTATTTGATTTAAATAATTAATCTACAACCATAACCTCTAAAGATTCTTTATATTTCTTTGCCTATATCTTCTCAATATAAGCATCAAAACTCTTGAAGATCTCTAGGATACGATGTTCATCAAGACCTAGTGAATATAGGTTACTTATTTCACATTTTTCAATTGTATCAAAGAGTTCCCTTTGTGAAACCCTTTATATTTGAGTGTCTTTGCCCATTTGATCTAGTGCATTATGACACTTGATAAAATGGTGGATGGAGCTCAAGTTGAATGTTGTGTCCTGTGTTAACTCTCTCTTGACCACTCCTTTGAACTTGACTTGAACTTCCTGTATTGAAAGAATTTGGTTTTGGCAATCTGTTGCTTCACATGACAACTTATTAATAAAATATTCAATGTCATAAATTATATTTGTGACCTTATCATGTGTATCCTAACCTTTAATAATACTCTTTGAGTATTCTTATTCTAAAATTAGTTGTTTTGTCCAATTCCTTATGCTCTGCATCATTTTTCAATATAGTTTCTACAATGAGGGTATCAATTTCAATCATGTCCACAACTTGAAATTTTGGGTAGAATAAGTTCAACCATTCTATCTCTTCCTAATATTTGCTCATTGATATCTTTAAAGACACTCAACCATCTTTCAGATCTTTGTAGTAGTCCATTGCTAACTCAATTACTCTATTTCCCTTTGTGATGAGCTCCTCTACCTAGTCCTTTGTATCCCTTCCCATATTTACAATATATATTACTACTTCAAGTGTTTCCTTGTCACAGATCTGAGAAATATATTGTATTGGTTGGGCTACGGGTTCAATGAATTTCATCAATGAAGATGTTAATTGTTTAACCTTATTCTTCAATTTGTCCTTTATGACCTTGTCACTATCCATTTTCTTGAAAAGAGAGTTAATGTGTGATTGAACATCATGTTTCAATCCCTATCTTGTAGGATGACCAAGGTGAACTTTAGATATTTGGTAATCCCCCACCACTAGATCTTCTTTCTATTTGTCTGGTTGGGGGGGCTGTAATTTATACATATTTCTCCCCTACTGAATCATATAGTATTCTGGATATGGTTATGGGAGTTACCTTTGATTTATTTGATGCCTCTATAAGGCCAAAATATAGTGTGCTAGGGGACACTATCTATTTCCATTTCTTCCCCACTAATTGCACTAGCTAGATTGGAGTGGCATCCTATTGTCACGACGCTATCAACTATGAATTTGTAGCTAAAATTACTACATTGGTCGTTATGGTGATGAGTGTTTTATCTATCAATGATATGGTCATTGAATCCTTGACTAATTTTGTAAAAATCTCTTCCCCAGTTGTGGGTTGAGTAGCCACAGTTGTATCAATGATTTCCTCTCTCTCTACCTCCTTAGTGGGGGTTTGATTTATTGTGAAAATGGAAGAAATGGGTACAGTGGATACGGATGTGCCTACTGGGGGTGTAGGAATTGGAAGTGACAAAATTAGAGGGGTAGGCATGAGGAGTTTAAAAATGGGAACCTATGGGAGTGTGGAATCTAGAGTCATGAATGAATCAATAAAAGTTATGGGGACACTTAGGGTTGATGTAATGGGGAAAGTGACGGGAGATGAAAATGGAGTAGTAGATATCCTAGTGGTTAGGATGACTAGTGAGATTGTAGTCAGGATGATTGAATGCACAACCATATATTATTGTGTGGTGTTAGTGATTAATAGGGTGGAGGTGGATATTAGGGATGAGATGGAAGGAATTGTGGAAGAGATAGAAGGAATTATGGAAGATGGGAGTGAAAGTAAAGCCTGAGTGTCCAATTATGTTGATTGAACTATTGGAAATGGAGTCACTAGCATAGGTGAGTTGGTGAAAATAGAGGGGGTAATTATTTGAGGTAATTATGGAGTGGATATAGGAGGAGGTGGTATTGTAGTTGGTGGAATGATAAAGATAAGAGGAAAAACTATTTGTGCTTTAGTGGTAATTATGTCTTTAGCCAAAATTACTATTGGTCGATCCGTTTTTGCTCCTTAGTTACTAGATTTCCCTCTTTTAGCTTTTTGATTTTGTTTTCTCTTATGGTATATCACTAGCCTATTTGCCTGCTCTATTTAGGTTTCACTATTGGAACCTTTTGTTATTGGTGGCACACCCTTCTTCTTAATTTCTCTTAACTTATCATCTATGCTCACAATTTCCTTGGTCACCTTGATCCCTTTGCTCCTTAACCAGTTGATAGTCCTATTTATTACATTGGTGGTCCTATCCATGAATGAGAAGGACTCAAGAATGGACCATCAGACTGATGGAAGAGGTCAAGCAAATATTTAGATATCATATTAAACTTTGTCCACTAGAGATTCATCATATACCAAGTCCTTGGGGATTGGTGCCATGTTATAAGCTTTGATCTACTCCAAGGTCATCCTGGAATAATATTCTAGTCTCACTTCTTCCTCATCTTGTAAGACTTCCAAGTAGTCTTCATGGTAGGGAATGTGGGAATATGTTGTGATCCTCAATATATTGGTAATACTACCATTCACATCATAAAATGGCCTTACATTGAGAGATATTAAGGTCATTTGAAGCATCTCGATATCTACACACTTGGATTTGGATAGGGAAGGGCATGTATACCTACCTATGCTAATGGGGAAATGGATTCATACCTTGTGTTTACTTGATAATAATTTATGAGTCTCTACAAGTTACCTCACAAGTTCCATTAAAGCCCATTTGTCACTTACATGCCTTTAGATGGTGTAAGGACAACCACTAAATCCTCCTACTCTAATGTGTGACTTTGTTGGGAATTAAATGAAATATGATCCCCAGTTTGTGATCTCAAAAATAATATCATAGAATCTCTTCTTTTCTAGCTCTTTGTCAAACATGACTATGATGCAGTATATGAATGCATCATTTACCCTTCTAAAATTTGGTATGCTTGCCTCAAGGGTGAGGTTAGGGTAATAATTGAAAACTTTGTTACTTGGTCAAGCACTGTGTTTAATCCTAACAAATCCCTTCCCTTTTCTAGTATGTAGACTATATATGAAGTCATAAAGAACTTCCCTGTATTTTGGACTTCCATAAATTGTTTGTGGATGGAGTCACTTATCAACTATTCCTAGTGGATGTACTACTTATTTTGGTGGATTACTCATATGTATTGGTACATCCAATCCTAAAATTTCTTGGCATCGAGGATCTTAGTCACTCTATGCAAGAGTATGATGATGTCACCCATTTCTTCCTTAAAGTCTATTCTTGTCAAGGTTTTGGGCAATCTTGTA